>VZTZ01008487.1:462264-510320 GCA_013400955.1 Drymodes brunneopygia | reverse complement strand
CCACAGTGTGGCCAATAACTATTTGCACTGAGCCACATGCCTGGAGAAACCAACACAGCACAAATGAAAGCTCTGCCTCTTACCCCTGTGCTTGAAGGCCTCATTTGAACTGAGCAATAAAGCAAACAAAGTCACTGATATGATTAAAACATCTCGCTATCAAAACATATCCATGTGTTTATGAACTTATTAAATAGAACTTGATCCAGGTAATGTTGCTGGGTGCTTTCCTGAACTAATAAAAGACCACGTGCAGAACTTTGTACCCTGCAGGTGAAGGCTAACATGGTCTCACATTACTTGTGCAATGAATTAAATGCCTTTGGCCCCACTACAAGGGCAGATGTTGACACGTGGGAGCAAGTCCAGCAGAGGCAGGCAGGCTGCCCAGGGATAGGGGCACAGGGCATTCCAGGAAAGCTGAAGGAGCTGGGATTCTTCATCCTGGAGAATAGATGGCCACTGGGGTCACAGTGCTGTTTGCAGCTCCCTGATGGGGTCAGAGATAAGGCAGAGCCGGAGTCTTGCTAAGCTGTATGGCAAAAGGATTGAATTTTGTGTGAATGTAAGGAATTATTCCTTGCCATGAGGATGATCAAGCACAGAAAGCAGAGAGGCCAAGCATGTCCTTCCTCAGTCCTGTTGAGAACCCAACTGAAAAAGAAAGGCCTTGGGCACCCTGACCTGACTTTGACTTTGGCCTTGCTTTGATCAGGGTTTGAGCCAGAGACCTCTGGAGAGCTCTTACAACCTGAGTTATTTTACTTATATTGTACTTACATAATTCTCTCTACTATAAATAGTTGTTATTAATAAAAAAACATATTATTTCTCTATGACCCAGGAGAGTCTTCTCTGAATTTTCCTACAGCCTTTACTAAAGGCTCACAGGTAAGCTCTGCAAAGAGCTCCCAGAATGGTTTTACAGGGGGTGGCCAGTAACATCTACAACAGAAAGAGTGGATTGTAATCACTGTTAAAACAAAACCACACGCTAAACCACCCAAAATTTAGGACATTACTAGTTCTCAATTATTTCAAAGTCTCTTCACCTCTGCAGGAGCCCAGCATTTTGTCTCCTTCCCTAGAGGACCATCAACATTTGAATATCCAGAAAAGTTATCTGCAGCACAGAAAATCAGCAGCCAAAATATCATCCACTTCCCTGCTGTGCTGCAGCCTGGACCAGACATGGGTCTCAGCAGCAGCAGCAGCTCTGAGGACACATCTCCATCCCTCACCTCCCCAGCCTGTGCTGTGCTCCAGCTCTGAGATGTTTTTGGATAAGGACATCAGGTCAGGACTCCATTGCAGAAGGCAGGAGTTACTCATGAGGAAGCAGGAAAATGCTACAACAAACATCAGAAAAAGGAGGCAGCAAACAACACAATTTGGCTGGACACTGAGCCAGGTTATTGCTCTTTGGAGAGAGCAGCCTGCAGGGAAGGTGGACTGGAGCTAACACAGAGGTATTAACCTGCAGCTGATCAGAGGAACAGGAAATCATTGGTTTAATCAGTTTCCCTAACACTTCATTGATCTCAGCTCTGCATCACTGAGCACTTGTCTCATTTTTACCACAGCCCAAGCAGGAGCAACAAGGAGGTGGCTGCAGGGAAGTGGCAGCTGACCCAGGATTGACACCATTCTTGCTGCCTGGCAGGACAAAGTCAATCAGGCAACTTTCACTGCTAGGGCTGGGAAAGTCTCCTTCAGGAGAAAAACCTTCCAAAGGTAGAAAAAAAAAATTAAATTCAATAGATTCTTATCTGCAACCAGACATTATTTATAGCTCAATGCACAGTTAAAATAGAACGAATAAGCATGTACAGCTATGAAAGCAAATTGCTTTGAGGTTATATAAACCAGGGGAATAGTTGAACACGTTTTCAAACTAGCAGTCATCTAGCAGCTCTCCCATCACCAGAATAGCACACAGCAGGGGGACTGGGGCTGTGTCCCTTGGATTTCAGCAGCTCCCTGACCCACCAAGGAATGTCACTGCCGAGAGAGGCTCAGAGGCAGGAATAAGACATTTTAACTGACAGGCAGGCAGGGCTGGGCAAAGTGATACAGTGTGGCTGGGATGAGCACTTGCTGCACGTTGAGCAGCTGAGAGGAAAGTGAAGGCCCCAAGGAAGATGGTTTGATCCCTGGGCAGCTGCATTGCAGAATTTGTTTACAGAGGGATAACCAGCCCGGATGTGACTGCAGCACAAAATCTGTGGCCAGGCTGGCTGGGGAGCCAGGTTATTGTCTCACATGGAGCACAGGGATCATCTCTTCACTGTGAGCTGCCAAGTCTCATTAATTTATCATGGGGACATGCCTTCAGTGCTCACTGCCCTCAGTTCTGTTTAGTAAGATTGACAGATATGTCTATAGATCACAAAGTGTTCTTGACAAGAGGGTAATTAACCTTCAATGTTTACATCTCCTTCCTCTTGGTGAGTAACACACAATTTGGGGATTTGGGCAGGTCTGGCTGTAAAGGAGTTACAGTTTCCTTTCATGCTCTTGATCAAAGCCCAGAAGGAGTGGACTTTTCTAAGCTCTGCATGGAGCAGAAGGTAACCAAAGGAGAATTTCCCTGTGTAAATGGCCAAAGCCTTGGGCTCAGGGCTTTTGGACCAGCACCAGGTCTGCAATCATCCATAAGTCTGTAACTCCCAGCCTGGATCTGGGATTTGCTTCATGCAAGCTCAGGACAGGGTGAGCTGAGGCTCTGCCAGCTTGGGGGAGCCAGGGGTGAAGAAGTTTATTCACAGACAGTGACAAGTAGTGAAAAGGGGGCGGTTAAGTTAGATAAACATTCCAGGAGTACAACTCCCTGCACAAATCCCATAAGGGAGGAAGCAACCAGGAGTGCCACTGGAACCTGCAGGCATCACTCTGCCCCAAGAAAAATCATGGCACATCCCACATCCCCATGCAAACTTTTTTTCCCTGTGAAACCACAGGATGAGGTGATGCAGAACAGCAGCAAGCAGAGCACCAAACTAAAACATGCTCCCAGGTCTCACCTGATCAACCAACAAAGCAGCAAAAATGCATATGAGGAACAATGTTGTGGAAAAGACAAGACAAGGTGTTTGCTTTCGTGCATGGGAATAAAACCAGGAACCCCTGGGATATGGGATGAACGAGGGTTTGGTTTTTAAGAATGATCTTGTAAATAAAGCAGCAACAAGGGGGAGGTGCAATAGGCTAAGAATGAAAATTCACTGCTCTTCCTGGTGGGAGCAGCAGGGAGGAGAGGGTGAGAGGCAGGATAGATCATGGTGCTATGGCTTGAACACTTGGCTGGGAGAGGCTGAACTGGATGGAAAGAATTTCTGTAGCTGAAGGACTATCAGCATCATAACCACTGACCACATCTTCGTTATTAGCATCAAAAGAAAGGGCAACAGTTTCATTTATTCTGCAGAGCTGAGCTTTAATGAGACCACTGGCTGATTCTTTGCATCTGGACATGGGTGAAGCACAGCTGGTGCTGACAGAAAGGAACATGATGCCAAATTATGGGATTTTACTGTTTTACAGTAAAACTGAGGTAGGCAGCAGGAATTCTACCCTCTCTGAAATATTGCAGTGGCAAAGTAGCCTGGTTATTTACTTAATATGTTATACATGCATGACAACTTCTATATTATACGTGATCATAGGGACCCCACATCCCCTGGTTTGGGCACTGCCCCATTTGCAACCTGACAAAACATTCCTATCCCAGGAGAACTGAATGCACTGATCTCTGCAAAGGCTTTTTGTGGCTCCTTTTCTGGTCTTGAAACAGGTTATTCTGCACTTTCCTGCTGCTGTCAGTGGAGGTTGTTTGTGAATTCTTCCATAGCAAAGAAATATTTCTCCTACTTGTCTCATATTTTGCATCATTTTGCCATCCTTCTCTTCCTACTTTGGAATGCAGCCTGTGGAGAACAGCAATATTAGAAAGCTTGTGTTAAATCACTGCCAAATAAAATGTCAACAGAAGGTATATGCATCACTTACGTCCAATCATGCACTGCCTGCTCAGCACCCGGCTGACACTGCTTGGGATGCTGCCACAGAGAGCAATGGGAGCTCAGGCTGCCTCTTCATTTGCCTTCCTTCTTAGGCACTGGGGTGGCTGCTGTTCCCAAGGCCCTGAGTGCCCCACGTCCTCTGAGGAAGGGAAAGTCTGTCATTAGAAACTCAGTGTGACCATTTTCCCAAGGGGTCACAAGTGCTGGGAATGTACATGTAACTCCCAAATGATGCAAGTGAAGGAGAGTTCATCCGAGTTAACCACCAACAATGAAGTGGTTTTACTGTCTCTGGCTATTATAAACCTATCAGTCAACAAACCTCTGCCATCTGAATGTGCTGCATCATTTGAATTTCCACTCTGGATACTTTTCTCAGCTATTTTCTTTTCTCTGCTAAATCTTCATGATTTACCCCCAAGCACAAATAGCAAGTGGAGAGGGAGAAAAGGAGGATAAATTGGAAAAGCACAGGGAGAGAGGCCAGGGGCTAGGGAACTGTCACTCAGGAACTGTTCTTTCCATCGGAGTGACACTTTATAGGCACAGCTCCCACATTCAGTGGTGTAAGTGGAACCATCTGTGCCACAGATCTGCTCCAGCACTTGGTCAGGGGGCCCTGACTGGCCATCCTCAGCAACGGCCCTGGGGCACAGGCTGCAGCCCAACTTTAAAGGGAACAGTGAGAAAGAGCTCAAAGAAATCCATCCAAACATTCCTCATCCTTCAGGGGGCTTGAGCAAAATTAATGTTTTACTTCTACGCATGAAAAAGAGGCAGGAAGCAGCACACTGTATGAACACTCAGTCCTTGCAGTTTCATGTCATGTTTAAAATCATGGGGCCTCACCTCAGCTGGTGAAAATCTGGAAAGCCCTCCTGGGTGGATGTCTGCCAGCTGGAGCCAGGCTCCTTCCACTGCTGCTCTCTGCTTTTTGCCTCTCTACTCGTTGATCCGCAGAGAGCACGGAACCAGAGCCCAGGGCATGGCAAGGAATCAAATAAAACTGTATCAAACATTGAATTACAGCAAGAGAATGAACACGTCTGAGTGTGAACATATTGATGGATGAAATGGGTGCATAGCAGGGTTATATATTTCTCTAAACCCAGAGGTCCAAGGAAATTTTTTAAGTTCCCAAACTATTTTCTTTGCCAACTGTCAGTTAAATAGGATGGTGCAATTGATACAATGAGCTTCAATAATTATTTCTGGATTTCTTTTTTTTTTTTTTTTAGGAACATATGGTTATAAAAATGCTTTAAAAATCATTTGAATATTCTCCTGAAATGAATATTTAAAAATCAGTGGGATGAGCCTTGTCACTCTCCAGCATCTCTCAAGAGAGTGACAGAGTGTCTGAGCCCATCCACATGCCTCACTAACAAATGCAGCATTTAAAAAAATAGCTAAACCAAGGAAAATTATCAGCAGACATAATTTTGAAAGGCATAGATTTTTAGATAAAGTGTTTGAATGAAGTTTAGGTACAGCCACGCTCAAGGAAAAGTTGTGAGGTTTGTTTTTTCAAGTTGCAGATGGGTGAGTGCTGATAAAAGGTGAAAAAAAAATTTCCCAGCTCAATATGAAAAGACTAAGTATTGTTTCCTACATTCCACTTATCAATCAAAATTTAAATGATTCGCCTCATTCTTCCCCCTCTTTGTGTAGCAAGAAAAATGACTGTAGACTCAGAAAACACTGATAACGCTATAAAGATAAGTCAGACAAACAAGGAAAGAGAGAGGACATTTACATTTTTAAAACCCTGCCTCTGTGATATCTGTTCTGGTACATTCACAGGTCACAAATCCTGAGGCTGGGTTGTCAGCAGTGTGAAACACGTCAGAGCTGGTCCAGCCCTGGCAGCTCCCTGGGGCTGAGGGCTGTGGCTGCCAGGCAGAGTCTGGAGTGGCACCAGCTGCATTTCAGCACTACATTTCAGATGCCTCGTGCTGCAGCCATAGCAGGCACTGCAAAGTCATTTTTTCCCTTCCCTGCATCCTTGATAAGGATATAAGGCAGCTTCTGTTCATGGCAAGAGTGCAGAAATCAGAGTTCACCAAAGCAGGACTAAGCCTGTGCTTGCATCTGATCCTTTCAGGGCCTCTTTCCAGGTTTAGAGCCAAGCTTTCCTAGCATGACTGTGGAATGGTTTTTGAGACAAACCTGACTATTTTGAAGCTGCTCAGGCAGCTCAAGGTGAGTAAGAAAGTCAGCCCCAGGGCTCTGCAGCATCATGCACCTGAGCAGGGATGGAGCAGCACCAAAGCCTCTGTCACCTACACAGATATGGCTACTGAGGATATTTGAAGTCTGGGAAGCACTGAGCTCAGAAGGTGACTGAGGACTCTACTTGATCAGGGAGGTTGGACCAGATGCTCTCCAGTGGTCCCTTCCAACTTTAACTATTCAGTCATCCCTTGCTGTTTCCTACCAAGATAGTAACCACCACAGTAACATCCATCCATCCATCCATCCATCCATCCATCCATCCATCCATCCATCCATTCATCCATCCATCCATCCATCCCTCCCTCCATCCATCCATCCATCCATCCATCCCTCCATCCACCCATCCCTCTGTGCCCAAGCAGGCACCCAGCTCAGCCCACTGTGCCTTGAAACCACCTTTCAAGTCTCTTAGTGGCACTTGAAACCTGGTATTATTCTACCTTTTTCCTAAGCCACGAAAATCCAATGTTCCCTCAAGAATGTGCTTGTCTTTACCTGAACATTGCCTCTTCATCATAGAATTCAGGTTGGAAAAGACCTTTAAGATCAACAAGTCCAACCATTACCACTGCCAGGGCCACCACTAAACCATGTCCTGAAGCACATGTCCTACACATTTTTTAAATCCCTCTAGGGTCAGTGACTCAACCACCTCCCTGAGCAGCCTCTTCAGTGCTTGACAAGTCCTTTCCATGAATAAATTTTTCCTAATATCTGATCAAAAGCTCCCCTGATGCAACTTGAGGCCATTTCCAACACAAAGCAGAAAGAAATCATCTAAGTAACACACACTCAGTAAGGAACTGTGGAACAGCTGAAAAACAACTCCAAGGCACAGAAAACCACACTGCCCCTGAGAAGGCTGCCCTATTTTTATAGTTATATTGCTTCATAAAACACCCCCTGAGCCTGGGGGATATTTAAACTCCAATGTCAGGCTTTTCCCATTTCCTGGCCCAGTTTTAGTGATTTATTCCATTATGCACTTCTACATGAAACCTACTGGTGAGTTCTGCATGAAAACCTCTGTCCTCTAACCCCTTTGGCTGCTTCCCTGGATGGCTCTGACTTAATCTCAACTTCATGCCTCCTTGAATTCTTGTTTGCCTTTGGTGTCATCAGACAATGAGCTCTGCAGAGGAGGCTTTGGCTGTGCCAAGATAATGCCATCGAGTTGGCTCTTGACAGCTTTACTGCAAAGGCTTGCAAAAGCCAGTGGTCAGAGCACAGTCCAAGTGAAACGCTGCCAAAGTCCACAAGAAGAAAAAATTATCCAGGTCTTATCCCCAAGGATAACCAAGTAACACTCAAACAAGAGTGAAACAGCATGTTCTGCAAAAACACCTGAGCAGAAAATGGCAAAAAGGTTATATAAACCAAAAGAACATTTGCTTTAGGACACGGACCCAAGAAAAGTACAATAAGCCATTGTTAGTCACAAAACATCATGAAAATGGACACTAATGGCACAGAGGTACTCTGGCCTCATTCCCTGGTACAATACCCCCAATACCTCCAAGTCAGGAACATTTGCCTTCAGCCTATTCTTCTAGCCTGACAATTCAAAGAGTGACTTTCCAAATGGATCCAAATAATTGTGTTGTTCTCTGGTGAACGACAATGGGACATTGAATCAGGGAGGCACCAACTGCGCTCCAGAAGAATCCCTGAAATATTAGACTTGCAATAGCTTTGGTGACCTCGTGTGGAGGCAGTGGCAGTGGTACAGCCAACAGATGAAGGGCAGCCCCAAGGTCCCCCTGCCATCCATACAGACCACCTAAATGATAATAATTAGTTCACCAGGTCCTGAGCAACTTGGCCCCCAAAAAGTAGGAAAAATTACTGTCAGGAAGGATTTTTTTTCCTATGACTTGTTATATATTTGGTTAAAACTGGTCACAAGTGAACCTCTGCACCTTTTTCCTTCCTGAATGACTTTAGAAAGCAGCTCAGTGATGCACCAGGGTTGACCCCCACCTCAGGGGTGATCACTGCCCACCAGTCCTGGAGATAAATAACATTTTTCATGAGTGGACACTTCTGCTGTCTGTGACCCCTGAATGGAGCTCAAGATTCCCCTCCTGTAATTTACATCCTTAAACAGCACTTGACACTGTGGATAAATTCAGTGGAGGCAGGCTGGGATCCCCTTCCTGGCAGCAGCTGCTGTCTCTGCCATGGGACAGGCTCACAGGCAGTGGGAATGAGGACAGGGCACCCTCTTGGGCAGCCAATTTCCCTTTCTAGCCCAAGCAAAAAGGTGCTCTCCTGGGGAGCAAATCACCACCTACATCCTTGGCATTTCCCCATGGAGGAGGTCGGCCATGCTCTGGGGGTAAATGTCTCCTTGCAGTGATTATAAAGAGGGACTCTGTGACCAGGTCATACAGAGATATCATGGTTTGATAAAATTAACACTGACAAGAAGAATCTGAGGGGTAAGGAAAGGACTGAGAGCTCCAAGGGGAACCTTATCAGAGCAGGGATGGCACTGACACATGGCAGCAAAATTTCATCCACATTATTTGGTCGTGGAGAACATCAACAGAAAAACAGACATCCACCACCTGAAGTACCATGACAGGGAAGAGATGGGGCAAAAGGGAAGAGATGCAGCACTGAGACAGAGGAATGTTGCCAAGTCAGTTTATTGAACAAGTGTTTCAGGAGCTAAGGAAACAAGGCAGACTGAAGGGATGTTACTAGGGAAGGTCAGCCCATGGGAAGTCACATGGAAGGGAGTTTGTCTTCCTGGGCTGAAGTCCAGCTCAAACTTAGCATTCAGTCAAGCTCATGATGTTGAGAGTTGCCCTGCTTTCCCTGGTGAGAAAAGCAGAGAGGAGAATTAGACATGGCTGATGCCCCTTTCCTCATTTCACTGGCCCTAGCGTTGGCTTAGGGTTGACTGGAGACAAAGAACAGCCTCAAAAACTCAAATACCCCCTTTCATTATCCCCATTTAAGGAAAGATGAATGGTTTCATTCATTTGGTACAATCCAATTGGTTTGGTGAAGCAATTTCCACACGCCCTTGTGAGCTTGTGGAACAGATTGACTGCTGGTAAAAATCAATAAAAGACTTTTAAAGTTAACAAACAGGAGGCCAAGTACAGATCACAGAAATGGGCCCTTCTTGTTTTCCCTTACAATGCAAAAAAAACCCAGAAATGTCCAGTACATGCCACAAGCAGTCAGACAAAAAGGCAGGATGAGAGAGCCCTGCATTCACAGCAGGTGCAGGAATTGACCATGAAAGGAAAGGTTTCACCCCTGTACGTACAGGTAGGCGTTGCAGAAGAGACATCTGTTGCTGTAGGTTTGGCCATTGGAGGCACAGTGGGGCATGTAATCCATGGGGCAGATAGCAGAGACTTCTTTGAAGTCCTTGCAAAGGGCCTGCACACAGAAAACAGGTATGAATCTCTCTGCCTGAGAGCAAACTGTGACCCCCCAGCACAAGGAATGACACCCCCACTGAGAAATGAAACTGGCTGTAACATCCTCATGACCAACTCCAAGTGTCCTCCTGACGGCAGACGTGATCTTGCACTGTTCCTGCTCACTGCCACGTCTCCTCCTGCTTTATTACAGAGCAGTGGGATGGATGTTGGCTGTTTTATGAGCAGTGCGAAATTCCCAAGGGTTCTCCTCAGGTGTGCACACCACCACCTCCTGATTTGTAGCCCAGAGCAGAAGACAGTCCCCCATGAGTGTAACAGACACTGAACTTCACTCTTTATTCCCATCCTTCCCTACTCACTCTGGTAATATCCTCGTCACAGGGTCCGTTCTTTCTCTTGCCAAGGTTGGTCCGATGCTCCCTGGAGGAAGGAGAGATTGTTATTAACCATGACCTTCCCTGCTACAGCCAGAGAGCAAGAACAACACTCACTCCCATGGAGTCACAGAGATTTCCAGATCACCCAGCTCAGCACCAGCTGCCCAACACGAACAGGAACATCCCCTTCCAGACCAGACACTGTCCCCAGCTGATGCAGCCCCTCCGTGGGGCTGAACACCCACATCAAACACCAACCAAGGCAAGCAGGAAATTTGGGGCAGACAGACAGAACCCCTTCAGCACAAGGGTCCAGAGAGAGCCCTTGCAGATTACTTGGCTCCCACAAAGCCAGGCTGTGAATCCCCCAGGGAGGAAGAGGAGCACTCACAGGTTGTGGGCACACAGGGTGCACTCGCTGGCGTAGGTGACGCCGTCGGTGCCGCACACGGGGTCGTAGATCATGGTGCAGGCCAGCATCTCCCTGCCATCCTTCAGCGTGGCCCTGCGGTACTGGCTGCAGTTCAGCTGGGGACAGCAAGGACAGCAGAGGCTCTGCCATGGGCTCTGCTCCATGCACGAGCCCCAACACATCCACCCTGCTTATGCCTCTGCCTAAATCTGCCTGCGCCAGACCCTAAAAGGATCTGCCAGGTGACAAATTGTGGTTATATATTAACTCGTTCTTCATGGAAAATAGCAATTTCCTTTCACAGCCTTCCCTGGAGAAGACTGAATCAAGGCTGGAAGGTAGACATCACTCATTGAGCTCTGCATTTATCACCATGCCCCTACACCTTACTGAACCCACCAGGATATTACAAAAGGCAGCCCAGGAATAATCTGTAAATCAAAATGGCCCGATTTATGCACTTCCTGCGAGGGGGGCTGGCTGTGACCAAGGTGTTTTTCATGGCCCACAAGAATGGAGGGGAGATGTGCTGACAGGTCCTTTGTTGCAATGGGATGGCTCCGAGTGTTGAGAGCTGCCAGCAGGACTGACAGCAGTGGAAGCTGATTTACGTCAGCTGAGGAGCTGGCCTTGGGCTTTAGCACTCCCAGTTTCTCCAGTGTGAGCTCTTCTTTGCTGATTTATGTATCTCACCCGGCCCGAGCACAGAGCGTACTCGGGAAACAAAGGAATGACATTTCATAGTTTGTTTGCATAGAAATGAAATATCTGACTCGGGATGTTGACTCTTTCAAACACATGCTAATGAGGTGGCTTTGTTCTCCTATTCCCCAGTGAGAGCAAATGGTTTGGAGCTGGCCAAATATAGTTAATCTGGTATTTTTACAAGATTCATGTTGGTATATATTTAAAAAAAAAAAAAACCAAACAAACCAAAAAACCAAAACCAGAGATGGGTTTGAATCCCTTGGTACCTTAGGTACCAGCATTCAAACCACAGGCAATTTTCTGATCTTTGCAGAACATCCTTTTGTAAAACACAAGCATTAAGAAGGCACCAGGTTCCCTGGGCCCTCTGCATCCCCTGCCCATATTGCCAAAACATTCTGCTAAGTTCCTGCAGCAGCCATGACACTGTGGGAAAAGGATTCTCTGAGTAAAGCCTTAAATCCTTCATCATCCACCTGTCTCATAACTCAGTCCTCACCTGTCCTCTCCTCTTTCCTTCCCTGACTGTGTGCAGGAAGTTCACAGTGTTCCTGCTGATGGGAGGGTGATATTCACCCACAGAAGGAAGGGCAGCATAAGTGTGAACCCCATGGAGGCCACACCACCCAAACCACCCCACCCCATCCAGCACTTGCTCAGGTTGTGCAGTTGGCACCTGCTCAAACTCTTCTTTCCCTTCAGGCTCCGCTTACCTGGGGAACTTCTTCTACACACTTTCCATCGTGCTTCTTGGCAACCTGGGTTCCATACTCTCTGAGAAGAGAAAGCAGAGTTAAAAACGCTCAACAAAAACTCTGTGGGGCTCCTGGGGGTGGGGGTGAGCTGCAGGTCTCACATGTTGTGGGCACACAGGGCACAGTCGTTGCCGTAGGTGACGCCGTCTGTGCCGCAGACCTCGTGCAGGATGAAGGGACAGGCTCCGATGACCTCGCCGGACTTGGTGCCACTCAGGTACATGCTGCAGTTAACCTGGGGAGGCAAAACAGCACTGCTGGGTCAGGGTCCCACCTGCAGGCTGCCCTCTCTAGTCCTGCAGGTTGTAGAGGTCTTTGTCAGGGGAAAATCAGAGGGTTTTTAAAGTTCGGGCTTGCGTTAGAAATTAATTACGTAATTGTAGTTTGGTGTTTTCTGCTAGCAGAGAGAGGGAAGAAAGGAACAGCTGGCAAAAGAGATTATTTTCCTGGAGTAGAACATACACAAGTTTTAAATCAAGCATTTATAAAACCATAAAGATTGGAAAAGACCTCTAAAATCACAGAGTCCAACCATTAACCCAGAACCACTGTGTTCACCACCAAACCACATCCCCAGGTGCCACATCCACGTGCCTTTTGAACACTTCCAAGGAATAGTGATTCCACCAATTCTCTTGTCAGCCTGTTCCAATTACTGACAAGACTTTCACTGAAGATTTTCTCTTCATAATGTCTAAACTAAACATCCCCTAACTCAGCCTGAGGAATCTGATTTAAAATATTTGACATTAAGTGCAAGCTTGACATAATTTACTATATCTGAGATTTTGTTTCAGCATTTCCAAGAGCAGCAAGAACTGTTTCAGCCAGCTTCTGTTGCAAAAATATTTACAATATATAGAAGCTAATAGTTTAAATATTTGAGGATCAATAGACAAACACCCATTGGAAATCAGTCCACATTAGCCAAGCATCACTGACACTTCACTGTCATTTTGCAGTCTCCCCAGTGCAGTGTCTCTTATTACCCATATTTCCCACGTGGTCCAAGAACAAATTAAAGCAAAGACCACATTTTAACAACGTGCCTTTTCTACAGAAAATATATTGAAGTCCCTCAGGATGCATGAAATTATTTTTGGTGCTTCAGAGCTGCTCTGCATAAGCAGAATAAATGTGTTGAGATATTATCAGCACATATTGTTACTGTGCAGGATAATAAAGCTATTTCTGTACACATACCTGAGAGCAGATTTGTCCTGGCTGACCAGAGTACAGGATTTTTTTAACCTGCCTGTCTAGTGCAATGGAAATCCTAGTGCTGAATAAATACACAGACATCTAACATAGGCTTCTGCCTCCTCTCCTACTGTGCTAAAACGGGCTGCACGGTTCTTGGGCTGCCTCTGATGATTTCTCCTCACAGATTGGCAGTACTGGGACATTTTGCTTCTAAAGTCCCAGCCTGTCCCCATCCTCTCTTGCCCTCCTGTACAGCACCTTGGCAGCTGTGAGCAGCTGAGGAGCAGCAAAGCATCAGCATGAGCCCTGTGCACCACCTTCCACCCATCCCTGGGTGCACTGAGCCCAGCCAGGGCCTTCCTGGAGGCCGCAGAGAGAGTGGATGGTGCTGATTTTAGAGCCGAAAGAACACTTACAGGAGTGCTTTCCTGCTTGCATCTTCCATCGTGGCTTTTCTTGACATCAGTCCCGTGTTGTCTGAAAGGGAGAGGTTGGGGTCAGCACACTCACCTGAGCCCTGGGACACCCAGGTGCCACAGAAACCAAACCAAACCCATAATCAATGTAGATGATAAAGGAGGCAGCTGATTGCCTGATGAACCAGCTTATCCCCATCATTATAAAGTGCAACTCTAAGTGGTAACAGACCAGTCAGGTCTCCCCATTGTGTGCTGTATAACAGCTCCATTCACTCTTTTCTTCTGCACAAATACCACAGTCCCATCCACTCTTTCCCCTGCCCAAATACCACAGCCCTCACAGAGTACTCAGATGGAGAGCTGGCTCTCCCACAGCTCCCCCAAGGAGCAAAAAGAGCATCAGGAAACAAAATCAAGGTGACAAGGGCTTCCGGAGGTTGAAAGAGGAATACAGATTTGTTAGAACCAAAAGAAAAGCCATCTGGGGCACTGACCCTGACTTGCCACTCCAAAAGAGAGTCCTGTGGGCAACACTTACACATTGTGGGCAACACTTACACGTTGTGGGCAACACTTACACGTTGTGGGCACAGATTCTGCAGTCGCTGTCATAAGTGAACCCATCTGAGCCACACACTGGGTGCAGGATCCTGGGGCACCGCACCAGGGCTTTGCCACCCTTCACCTTCCTGGCTGGGAATTTACTGCAATCAAGCTACAAAAAAAAAGCAGCAGCATCAAACCTGAGGAAGACCTTGTTCTCCAACAGGAAGAAAATTAATTCCATCATAACCTCCTGCCCTGTCTCTAAAGCTGGGATGCTCAGACAACACCAGAGCTACGACTCAGTTCTTACAAAACCAGGCTGAGCCAGCTCTGCCTGAACCCTCTCACACACAGGGGGAACTGCACAGCTCTACTCAGTGTGTGAGGTACCAAATCCCTGGCTTAAACACCTTAATCAGTCCCAACTACAAGATATGTCAGAAAAGAAAAAAAAATTTTAAAACATAGCCCTTTTTTAATTGTACAGTGAAAGAACTTGGACTTTGCATTTGGAGGGCATTGTCAAAGGAAGATCAAAGCCCAAACTGAACAACTTCCACATTTGTGTGCTAGCATGTGCTACACAGCAGCTGATACACTCCAAGGAAAACTTCAGGTGTGCTCCACATTTCAGAACCTGTCCCCACCCCAAAGGCTGCTGTGGGTGTGAATTCCTCATGAGAACTCTGTGCACCCAGCCCATCTGCCAGGGCTGTTGGGCAAGGAGGGCCCAGAGGACACCTGCCTCAGGACAGGGGGGATTTTAGGCATCCTCAACACAAGGAGCTGACAATAGACAGGTGGAGAAAGCCAGGCTTCAGGCCAGCTCACTTTCAGAGTAGATGTCACCTCAGGGAACCCTTCAGTTGATGCAGCTAAGAGGAGCAAGCCTTAAACTGAACACTTACCTCAGTAGTCTTCTCTCTGCATTTTCCACTGTGCCTTTTGCCAACGTGGGTCCTTTTTTCCCTGGAATAGGGAAGCAATAAAATAAATGCTAAACCTCTTGGTCAAAGTCATGTGCAAAACGAAGCAAACCATGGCTTCAGACTCTATAAAAAGTGTTCATAATGGCCCCTTCATTCTTTAACAAGCTCATCCCATCTTCTCATAACATGCAATTCAAAGCAATATTCTGAATTGTTTCTTCCTCTGCCCGCAGACTCATCCAAGGAGGTGCCTTGTGACTCTTCATGAACACACAGAAGGCACCAGAAGGAAACACAAGGCAAATCCAAAACCACCCCATTTCTAAGAGACTCGATGAAATAGTCAGAAATAGGACAGTTCTCAGGGCACTCAGAAGGAGCACTCTGGGCGTGGCACTCACAGGTTGTGGGCGCAGATCGCGCACTCATTGTCGTATGTGATGTCATCTGTGCCACAGACTGGGTTCACGTCCCTCGTGCAGGCCACCAGCACTTTGCCATCCTTTGTGGTCTGGGTTCGGTACCTGGTGCAGTCAACCTGGCAAAACAAGGACAAATCACTCTGGTGGAGCCCTTGCTATGAAGGGAAAATTGATTAAAAACCTTATTGTTCTGTATCTAAGCCTCCATTGTTTCTACAACAGGAAAAAGCCCTGTTGTAGCTAAATTTCTGAATCAGAAACTAAATTTCCAATCAGAAATGAAATTTCTGAATATTATCCTAGTTCTCCAGGAGTCAAGGAAAAGAACTATTTAGGAGAAGGGAACCTTCAGGCAGAAGAACATGTACAAAAATTGGGGTATCAGACTGCTGGCCTCAGACAAAGATACACTAAACCATGCTCTATAAATATTTATGGTTAGTGCTCTTATGAGTCTCACTACATCTGTGAATACAACCAGCATGGGAGCTTTGAATCCCTGCTGCTGAGGGTGGAAACACATGTGGTCTCCAGAGGGAAAACGGCCAACCTGCACAGCATGTTGGCAAGAGAAATCCTGCACCCCTCCGGGGACACGAGTCAGCTTCTCATCCCATATCCATCTCCTTCCTCTTTCCTCACTTTGGTGTGGTAAGCATGGGGTGACCTTCTCTCTGGAGCAGGGGGGAGGCCAAATCCACTCCCATCACACAGAAATGCAAATAATGGACTGGGACCTCTGTACATCTTCTCCTATGGACCTCTTGCAGCTTCCTAGGGAACTCTGTGGGGTCCTCAGGATTTTATTAGCAGCCCTAAGGGACAGATTTTTAACTTCTATTGCACTTACAGCGACAGACTCCTTGCAGGGCCCATCGTGTATTTTGGTAACATTGGTGTCGTGTTCTCTGAAAGGAAGAAAAGCTCTGGTTAGGGAGCACTGAGAATAGCTTTCCCCATGACACTGCAGGCACTGGGACAGCAAAGCAGGGTCCCCCCCCCCACCCTGTGGGACATTAAAACTGCTTGAATTCTCTGAATTTGCCCCACAAATGGCAGCTGTTAATGCACAGTGCTCCCATCTCCCATGGGAATTCAGTGCTAGGAGTAATTAGGTCTTACAAGCAACACTGATCTGCTCATGGCCCTGCTCTGGTTCTTTTTGTGATTCCTCTCACGAGCACAGACAAAAAAAATAGGGAAGAAAACTCAAGTTGGCTGAAGAATCACCAGCAGCCAGCAGCAAGGAGACCTACAGAGACACCTGCCTTAAAACTGTATTTTACAGAAGTGCTTCTGAGAGTCTCAGCTTGCTGATTATCCAGAAGGACTTTCCATGCATGAGACTTACGCGTTGTAGGCACAGATCCCACAGTCGTTGTCGTAAGTGAAGCTGTCTGAGCCACAGACTGGTTTCATTATCCTTGGGCACGCTAGCACAACGTGATCATCCACTACAGCTCTTCGATAACTAGTGCAATTGACCTGCAAAAATAGCAGGAATAGAGAAAAAAAACCACTTTTTTTTATATAAAAGTATTACACTCTTACACAGTCCTCTTACTCTCTCTCAGCCTTTGGGGACAAATCCAGGATCAAACTAATTTCACTATCAAAAGTGGAAACCAGAAATTCTGTGGGAATTCTCTCCCAATGAAAAAAATTATACATTAAGAAGGACTGTGATTTGGGGTTTTTGAGGTCCTTAGAGGATCCTGCTGGAGCTATCCAGGTGGTGAGATCCAACTTTCAGCCAATGTATTATTTTCATTTTATTCCCAATTAGACAGGCTAGAAGCCTGAAGTAGAAAACAACAGAGACATGGGATCAGATAACCTATGAAAACCCTCTCAGCTTTATTTCCTTTGGGCTGTGCAGACTTTATTTCCTTTTGGGCTGTGCAGACCAGCTGTGCACATTCTGTCCCCCTTCTGGATGGTGTTTGAGCTGTCCCCATTGCAGACTTTGCCTTACCACGACAGGTTTTGGGTCGCATTCTCCATCGTGTTCCTTGTCCACGCTGGCGCCGTGCTCCCTGGAAGAAAGCAGACCTGTGTCAGGGACCATGGAATGGCATCACCCCAAGGCTGTTTTGGAGAACAAAGCTGCCACCCCTGCCTGGAGCCCCCTGCCCTGAGGCCTCTGGGGGTTCCCAGCAACACTTACGCGTTGTAGAGGCAGATCCCGCAGTCGTTGCTGTACGTGTTGCCATCACTGCCACACACTGGTTTCAAGTCCCTTGGGCAAGCCACCCAGGACTTCCCATCCTTGGTAATGCCACCAGAGTACTGGCTGCAGTCAAGCTGTGGAAGCAGCCCAGAATCAGCCCTGATTTTGGCTCCCCCACAGAACAAAACCCCCCCAGCATCCTCCCACCACCGCCGCGCCTGCAGCTCCTGCCGGGAGGCAAATTAGAGGCATCATTGGGAATCTGCTCAGGCAGCCAGGAGGAGGGAATCTTCCCGACAGAAGTTTGTGATTATGCACTCCTGCCGGGGTCCAGGGAGGCAGGGAGGCTGTGGGTGAGACAGTGCCTAATGAAGGCGGTGGTAATTGGGAGCCCCTGGGCTCCGCAGCGGATCCTCCCAGATCGTGCTGCACTCTGGAGAGGGACGGGAGGCTCGCAGCTGCGTGGGAGGAACCTGCAGACAAATCCACGGCTCAGGCCCTGCTGGTTTTCTCTCTCTCTGTGATATAGGTAGAGAAATTTATGCAAGGGATTCTCTGCACCTTGCTGTATGGAGGCAATTATCAGAGCCGCAGTGTTTGATGCTTTTGAGCGTGTCATCCTGAGACAGTTTTCCTCATGAGGAGGCAAACTACTGCCTTTGGCTGGGAGTAACTAAATTATGTCTAAGAGTTAATATAATAAGAGTGTACAATTACTTTTTTGCTTTTTCATTTTATTTAATGAACTGAAAATGCCGCAAAAAAGGGGGATCTTTTACTTTCTCATGAAATTGGAAATATCCTTCAACCATGCGCTGGCAAATATTATTTTAACAGCAAAGATTTCATTAGATTTAACCCATGTGCTCACTGGGTAGCTACATACTGTTTCTACTTTACCAAAAGCCTGAACAGAACATAATAAATAGATTTGTAGCTCACCTGAACTCCAAAGGCAGCACCTGAAAGAAAAAAATGGAGACAGAAAACCCAAATTATTAACATGCAGAGAACACATGTAAATATTTTCATGACACGAGTTACATTCAGTGATTAGTCAACACTAATTTATTTTGTTTAGGAAAATATGGAGTTTTACATTATTCCAGCAAATGGCTAAAAGATGTATTAAAAGTTTCTAAATAAAGTTCCATTACATTTCTGAGGGGAAATAAAACATGTGAGAGCACATAAATTTATCCACCCCTAAAATGTTACAGGTAAGTGATACAGGTGCTTTCAACTCCATACTCTTGGATTTTAACCTCTTCTAAGACACTTTTATGTTTGACTTTCAAAAGTTTGGACATGTTTTTAAGATAATTATCGCCACCAGCACTGTCCATCTCCAAATACATCATTCTCAGGTACCAGGAGCAGCACAGTAAACCCCCAGAGCAGTCCTAGAGGTAAAAGTTTGCATTTATATTGCCCACATGAGTAATGATGCCATTTCTTACAATTTATTTTGTCTTTTTACATGGGACTGCCATGAGCAAGCCCCTGCCCTGCACTGGAACTGCTCCTACAAACCAAGAAGATAATAGTTGCATGGTGTTTGCTGAAACCTCAGTCTTGAAACCTAATTTCTTTGCTGTGCTCTCTCAGGAAGGCTGTTTCTCCATGGAACAAGGCTCTCCTTCATGTTGCAAGACCCAAAGGCTTTTACTGAAACGAAAACTCAACTCTGACTCAGCCAGATCAATCTTTGCAGTCCCCCAGTGAATACTCACCCAAGCAGCAGCAAAGGGCAAGAGCTGCCCTCACCAAAACTCCTGTCACCTTCATGGCAGCCAGGGACACCCCTCTAGTGCAGCCTGCCTGCTCTCTGTACGGGAGAGGAAGATTGCAGGGAGGAGCAGGAATATATAGCACACCAGGCTATCAAGTGGTCCCACCTCATTAGGTAATGCTCCCAGCCTGTCATCACCATTCAAAGCCAAAAACGTGTTTACCCAGCTCTGGATGTCTGGCTAATGATTGAAACAAGCGTGAGTGCCAGGAAGGGGATTTCGTGTGACTTGAGGTGAGTGGGGACAGTGCCAGGACCCCTCTGCTCCCCCACACTCTGCCCAGCCCTGGGCTGCCCCTCGCACGGCTGCAGCACAAACCTCCCCTGTGCCTACTTAAATGCAATTAGGACTTTCTCCTCATCTATAATTTTCAACTGAGCTGTCAGCTGATAGCCAAACCCCCAGTTATTTAAGCTCAGAGCGTGGTTTTGTACTCTTTCTTCACTGCTGTATTTCAGCCCAGTTTGAGCCCAGGCAATTTCAGCCCAGAAGGTCACCCTGTGCTCTGCGGGAGGAATCCTGCTCTTCTCCTGCTTACAAAACTCAGCAGTGCTCTGCTCCATGTGCCAACTTTCCTGTAATACAGCAAGGAGCAAAAATACTAAGTTTGATCCTAAAAATCCATCTTTTTTGGCTGTTCACTGATAACTCCCATGGCACCCTCTGCTCATTTGCTACCACCTCCCCCATGGGCCAGTCCCTGACCCACCTCACTGAACCTAAGTGACACCAACCCCCAGGGCAGCAGGCCAAATGCCTTTCAGTGTCTGAACAAACTAGATGTACTGTACTTCCTTTACCTAGGAAGTGAGCCAACTTTGCAAAGATTGGTATTAGCCCACGCACGGTTTGCTTCCTGAAAATTCACTGTGTACGTTATCTCTCTACGCTTTGTATCTTTAGTTTTCTTCAAATATCTCCTTAAGGTTTGCCCACTGTTCAGGTAATGGAACTCAGATTGGCCCTGAATGCTTTTTTTGTCCTTTATGTAAGGAGATTTTTGGCAATTCTTTGGATTAATCTCAATTGTAGATGTCGCCTTTGGGATCCTAAATTCTCCAAATCTCTCTCTAACTTTCAATCTTTCAAATTCTGTATTTGATAATCAAAATCCTTGCTTGCAGATCTATTTTTGACATAATTTAAACAGAGCGAGCTTGTGTTGAATCATCACAGTTTTATTTTCTAAGAGAAGGACATTTCCAACATCTTTCTCACTTGAAAAGCAAATCCACAACAACACAATTTTAGGGATTACCTCGTGGAAAAATATTTGCTTTCAAATCCAGGAGCTCTGCTAATATTAGTAGTTTGCCGTGTGCACCTGCAAAACTAAAGCCTCTCCAAATGCCAACGTTTCCTGCTGCACTAGGAACACAAGGGATCATATTCCTCATTTTCATTCCTTCCCCCTGATGTTCTGCCCTGTGTTTCCTGACCTTCCCCTTATCTCAGTTCCACCAAGTGCCGAGGTCTCCAGACCTTTGGATCGATGCAGACCTCGGCTGCAAGGACTCCTTCTCATCCCAATTACAATATCCATCTCCCAGGGCTTATTCCAGCCAGGGCCAGGATCCATTAATGCTTCCTGGCAGTGGAAAATGATTCCTGACAACTTAATTGCCAGGCTCTGTAAAAGCTGTCATGGTCAAGCAAATTCCTGCCAATGTCCACAGCGATGACACCTGAACCCTATCGGAAAGGAGATATTATTTGCAAACCAAATCTGCAGTTAAAGTGGATTGACTCAGCATGTTCTGTCAAGAGCAAAGTAATTCTCTTCCAACCAAGCTATTAAATTTGGGAAGTAGTTTGCAATAGGACACAGAGCAAAGGGACAGGAGAGCAAACACCTGTCAAGGATCTAGAGAAGGAACTGGGATTTAGAAAACACTGCAGCTACAGTGGCTGCTGACCCCTGTGTCAGCTCAACTTTGGGCTCCTGCCCTGTGCATGAGGAAGATCCACGCTGTGACCCCACCAGTGAGCTTCTTGCTGCACAGGGAGTGATTTAGCAAAGCTTTTTCCACCAGGAACTCATCCCTCAGGACAGAGCCTTTCAGGAGCAGGGAGGCAGGTGCAGCACATTCCACCCACGCTGGACAGGGAGACCTTTGGTTGTGTTTACACCCTTCTGCTTGTGCAACTCCCACTTGCAGTGATGCTGTGTTGACATCTACCTGTTTATTTTCCTTTGCTGCAAATCCCATCTGGCTGAGCAGCCCTGGACACGAGCACTCCACCCCTTTCTTCTGCTGCCTCTCCAGGTTACCTCTGGTCCCAGCTGTGATTCATCTGTCTCCATCTCTGCACAATTTCACTGACACAGGCCAAGAAAGGAAGCAACCCTTTTGAGGCAAGAAGGCAACAAAGCCACCTCATCTGTTTTTCAGAAATATATGCAGAAATTGTCCATGCTCCCCCACCCTCAAACCACACCTAGCACTAAGCTGTTTCTCTTGGGACCTTCTGCAGCAAGGGTCTGGATCTCTAATTTGCAAGAAGCTGCATCTTGTTTTTAGTGAACAGCTTGAGTGGAGTTGCTCATCCCTTCATGCAGAGGAAAGCACTGGAAGTTTTTGTGTTGCAGTTCCAGAGGAAGAGCTGGGAAGAAGGAGGGATCTTGCAGCAGAATAGAGCAGGGAGATCCCAAGGAAATTGCCTGGAGAAGAGTTCCCTGCAGTAAGGAGAGCCTTGCAGGGAAAGACAGATGTTCTAACAGCTGCCAAACAGAAGCCCTAAAGACAGGAAAGAGGGAGGCCCATTCATGAGTCCCCAAGGTGAAAGCAGATGGGCCATGGAGCAGAAATTGTGATAATCAAGACAAATAACACTGAAATCCCCAGGTACCCATAAGCAGAAGTTGTGTAGTGGGACTGAACATCACAGGGATGTTGGGAGAGCCAGAACAGAGAGCTCTGCAGCAGAGCCAGAGGGGCTCCCCTGCACAAACAGCATCAAGCTCTCCACGTCATGATTCACTAAGTTATTAAAGGAACAAATACCCCTAAACTGCAAGATTTCCAGCACTGTCTGCTGTGGCAGCCTGAAAAAGGCAGAGCACACCATGGGGCCATGCCAGGGCTGTCCCTCAGTGTGGCTGGAGAGCAGCAGGGAGCTGCTGGGCAGAACTGCCAGGCTCCAAATGGACAGAGGACTGAAAAACACCACGGGGAGTTCAAGGTCTGCTGAGGCATCTGCCAGAGTCAACAGTCCTCACTCCCTACCAAGAGCAGCACTTGCCTGCCCTGAAGAGTTGCATAAGTTCCTGACACCTTCTATGAAATAAAAAGAGAAAAACACTAAAGACACTTAAGGTCCCTGCAGAGGACATTTCATCCCGAAACCCAATGGCACTGAGAGGCTGGAGACCAAAGTGTCAGCTCATAATGCCAGTTCTGCAAAACCTCAGGAGCTGCTGGGAACCACATGGGGGCTGTGGTTATTGGCAAGCAACACCCTTAATAAAGTGTAATTTACAGCAAATCCAAGAGTCCCCAGAGCGCTGGTACCTTTCCAGTTTCATAGAGGACTGGCTTGGCCTCGTTACCATTTTAAAGGGCAACACAAAGGGCAATCAAGAGCAAACACAAAAGTGGTAAAATCTCCAGCACTTCATGAGCCTGTGCCTCCTTCTCCCCAGGAGTAACAACACGTGGAGTCCCTCCGGAGCTCTGCTGTGCCACCAGGGGCACTCCTCACCAGCCAGCCCTCGGAACGACCTGCAAAAGGGAGTTGGAAGCAAGAGCAGAGCAGAGCAGGCTGCTGGGAGCAGGATGGAGCCAGCACTGCCGCTAACAGCAGCACAGGCAGCTTCAGCAAGTCCCCGTCCTGTGCCTCCCCAGCAGATGCGTTTGGAATCTGATTAACGATCCCTTATCACCAGCTGCGATTTTTGTGGATGGTAATTTCTGCTGGCAGCAGGAGAAATTTAGAAGGTGCTCAAATACTGACAGAAGAGGCTACTGGGGCAGTCTTCATCAGTTTACTGCTTTTCAAGCACAGTTAATGGAGGTTTTAGGGGTCATTATTTGAATACCTAAATACCTGAAATCACTACAAATCATAGTAGCTTTCAAGTGCACTGATTTTCATTTGCAAGAATTTATCTTAAGCCACAAATCGTGCACTGCTTTTATGAAATCATGTAGATGTCCCTGCACATGATGTTAGCTGGAATCAGTGAGCAGACATCATCAGAGAACATTTTTACTGCCTGCCATCCATCACTCTCAGGCTGCATAAATAACATTTGAGAATGTACTTGCTTCATCTCCACTCAAAGCCAAACTCTGCATCCCCCAAAACAGCAAACCAGCCCCAAACTGGTGACTCTCACACTACATGGCGCTGCTTGGTGAGGGGATTTGCCATGTGAAAAGAGGCAGTCATAATTAATTTCTAAATCATAGTGTTTGCTCAACATTAAAAATAAACACACGAACTATTAACAACCACTTATGGCAGAGTCTGCTGATAATAAAATCAATTTTTATTATTATCAGCTGCAATAAAACATGATGCATGCGTAAGCATTTTGAGAGTTTAAAATCAATTCTCATTAACTGCAGTAGAAATGGAGGATTTGATAACTTAATTGAAAGAATTCTACGTCTTTGGTAGGAGTGAAATTAATTGGTATTAGGTAAAATCCTGTCAAAATCTGAAAGTCACTTCAGCCTTATCTGCAAGAGAAAAGTGTTTACAGATCAGGTCACAGCTAAAATGGACTCAAACACTGCAAATGTTCATTCAAGGTCTTCTGAAAATGTCCTGCAATAAAGTTTATACAAATAAAGAAGTTATTTGCTTAAAGTAACAGCTATAGAAGAAAGTACAGGAAGTACGTGCAAACCACCAGCAGATTTCTATTAACTCACCAGCAGTGTCTCCTGTTCTGCAAACCCCACCCCATTCCCACATCCACTGACACCAAAAAAACAGGGAAACACTTGGCTCAGAGGCCTGGCTCCATCTGAACACAGCTTCAGGATATAACTGAATTAGAATCATCTCTAGGTCGTTACATCTCAAAGCAATAGCACTTCTTAAAAAGCTTCAGTCATTCCATACCATGGGACTTCTCACTTTTCCCCATCTCCCCAGCACCAGAATCCCAAAAAGTAAGGATCCTTCTCTCCTTGCAGGAGATGGTTCCTGACACAGGCATGGACTTGAGCCTGCAGGGAAGCTCAGGCCAAGGCAGAGGGTGACCCAGGAGCTGGTGGTCCATGGGCCACCACAATGGCTGAGCCCCCTGCACTGCCTTGAGGGTGCCATCAGTGCTTCCTGCCCTCTCACAGCAAGAAACATTGGCCAAATTCACACTTCCAGATCCCAGAGACCTTTCTGGGCTCAGCATATCTCCTAACGTGACCACTCAACATGTATCTACTTCCCAGCATTGCTCCAGAGTGTGGTCTGCATTTCCCAGTATCTCACAGGAGAAGCCTGGAAAAGGACAATTAGTGCATCACCCAAACTGCCAGCCCAAGACATGGGGTGCTTTAAAACCAATTTTTCTCTGGAGGTTTCCAAATGCAAACCAAACAAATCTCAAACAACCCTCTGAGGTAGGTAAGTATCGTTTAATGTTCGTTTTACAGGCAGGAGAAAAGGGCTGATAGGGCAGTGAAGTGATTGACCCAAGACCCCATTGTGAGCCAGAGAGAACCTGACCCCTGATCCCTCCTCACAAAACCCCAGACCACACTCTTCCTCCTTGGGTCCAACATCTTCACCAGGTATTTACAGCAGCTGGTGCACCGCAGGGTGCTCAGGGAGCACATGGTGCAAAGCCAGAGCTGGGACTGGTGTGTCCCTGCCCTGAGGCTGAGTGAAGAAAAGTGACATGAAGCTGAGGGGTTATCTTTATTGGAGAAGCACGGTAAGACACAGCGAGGCAGCAAGGGCTGCAGCAGCACGCACGGGGCAGGGCTGGGGAGGCACCACTGAGTCCCTTTTGCCCTCCACCTGAGCCAGCACGGGCCCTGTGTGCTGCAGAAGGGGATGGAGGCAGCTCTGGCAGTCCTGGGGACTCGGCAGCTCCCCTGGTGCTCGACATCGACGCTTCCTTTACTTGCTCTGCAGAGACAGAGGGCAGACTGTTACTGCAGTCCCAGGAGACCTGAAAGGACCATAAGGAAACCTTAAAGCTGTGATGCTCCCATGCTCTGCAGGGGCTCTGGGCTATTCCTGCCTTCCTGTGATGGGGGACAGCTCTGCCAGCATCCTCCCTGCTCTGCAGGGACAGCGTGGCTGATAAAACAGAGCCAGGGGAAAGGAGTGGGCAGAGCCCACCATTTCAAGTCCCTACAGGCTCAGCCCCACCATCCCAGGGCTGCAGAGAGAGGAAGAAATGTGCAGAACCCTCTGTCCCAGCCCTGCAGCTTGTCTGAGCAAGGTGGGACACCCCAACCCCTGTGAAACACAACTCCCAAAGGACAGGCTGCCCAAGCAGGGCTAAGTCACTGCCCCTCTCTCTGTCCATACCTTTGGTCACAGCTGATCCCTGGTGTTTGCAGGCAGTCTGAACTCCATTACTCCTGGAAAGGAAGAGCAAAAAAAATCATCTCATCCCCAAGCTCAACCACTGCTGTGTGACACTGGCATCGGTGTGACAGCCCCTCAGGCCAGCTCAGTGCCACATGAGACAACTGCAGCAGAGCCTGGCACAAGGGCAGGCAGGTTGGGCCACTGCCAGCTGAGGAAAACAAGACTAATTTCAGCCTCAAGCGAGGTGCTTTCCACACCCATTTTCTAATCTGGGAAAGGTCCTGCTTTTCTTCTTCCCTTCCTTTCACTACCTTTAAAAGTAGTGTGGCAAAACAGAGGGCATTGTAAGGAAACTGGGACTTGCCCATTGCAAACCTGGGAGTTATCTGTTTGTTAAGAAACAGGTTTAAAAAAAGGAAAGGAGGAACTGGATAACCCCTTTTTTCCCCCTGATCTATTGACCAGCGTGGGCAGAGTGGTGACTACTGCCCAGGTGATTAGTGTGAAAAACCTTTGAACGAGTAAAGGCACTGCAAGATACGCAGCATCAAAAGTCAAACGTGCTGGAAAGACCCACAATCAATTCATCCCCGTGACACGGCCCTGCAGGACCTACCAGCCAGTTAACTTACAAAAAAAAAAGATATCTAAAGCCAGGATGCCGACCTATATTTGTCATCAGCAAAGAAGAACAGGATCAAAGGATTTCAGTTATGGCAGAGACCTCCCAGGGAAGGTGGTGAGACCCAAAGCTGGCCAGTGGGAACAGGCTCTCTCTGCAGCAAGGTTTTCCACCCCAGCCACGCCCAGATACACCCTTTAGTGTCAGATCTCTCTCAAACCACACCACTCCCAACTCTTCCCACAAGCATCCTTTCCCTGATGGCCATCAGGTCACCAGAGCTGTCAGAAACACCTGGAAATCCAGTTGGAGCTTTGCAGGCAGGAGTGGATGCAGGCCCTGGGCTGCAAAGGGATGAGGCAGCTTTAACACACATTTTTTCTTAGGCAACCCAGCACTCTCCTTTAACATAAATTTACTCCAATTTAAAAATACAACTCAAGGAAATACTACAGTTTTGGGGTAACAATTTCTTATCTTCCTCCATAGCATTTCACATTCTGCACATTGCAGCTGTCTAAACCCATTTCTGATGCCAAAAGCACTGCTGGAGCTGCTTTCCTCCAGGTTTTAGTAGCATATATTGAGTGCCTGAATCTTCAGCAGAAAGAAAAATTCATTATACTGCAAGTGAGCATGAATTTCAGTGCTGAAAATAACATTGCTCTGTACACTGTTTATAAGCTCCCATAAATTTCCAGCCCGATTCTTCAGGTGACTTAATAAACATAAAGAATAGATCATTGTGCAGGAGGGGGCTTTTGCTTGGCTTTTCCTGCCTCAAGAAAAAAAGCTTATCACTTTGACTTTTAATTGCATCCATCTCTCCTTGGAATACTTAACAGCTACAAGCTCTCTGACTTTCAGTAAATGGCATCCCCCTCTGATTGCAAGGGCTGGAGAGCTGTAACAGCTCAGTGAAACAATAAGGAATTCCAGACCAGGCACAGATTTTTGGGAATCCTCTCTATATTTCAGTTGTCATGGTGTATCCAGTCTGGTTCTGTCTTGGACACAGTCCCTAACAGGGTGTAGTGCCTCACCTCTCTGTACCCACAGGCCTACAGTGGCTCCATCTCCCTAAAAACTGAGACAGAGGACTCCAGTACCAACACAGGCAAAATTATTTCTCTCTGAACTGCAATTTCCTTGACTTTAAGCAAAGTTTAGAGTGCTCTGCTGCTTTATAGAAGAGGAGGGAAAGGAGCCAGGATGTTTAGTGTGTTTTGGGGACCTGCTGGTGTCCTGGCACTGAGCAGAGGAGGCATGGAATGACTCTATGGCATGATAACTCTCTCCCACCCCACAGCTCCCTGTGCCTACAAACACACAGATACCACATCCATACTCAGAAGATGAAGTTCCCATTCAAAACATCTCAGAAATCTCTTTGGTAGGTTCAATATTTGGATTCTCTACGGGTTTAGAGTGGGCACCAATCTATTTCCCTGCGGATGAAGATTCAGTTTCTCAAGAGCTCATGCCAGCGAGGACAGTCCTCCCCAGGTGCCACAGGACATCCCGTGCACAGAGTCACAAACTGGGAGACACTGGCTGCAAATCCAGGAGCTGGAGGCCATCCAGCTTCCACTGGTGGGAAGACAAAGCACAGCTGAGAAATGTTTAACTCATCTGCTCCGAGGGATTGCACAAGATGTCAAGGCTCAAGACCTTTCCCGAAAGTGTGCCACCTAGTGAATAATCTTCATTTCCCAACCACCTCCCTGGATATTATTTAGGGAACAAGCCCTTTATGGTTTATACAGTTCTGTTCTTTCTAGCTCCATCAAAGTCCCAGTTAGGAAGTCAGCTGTTTTCCCAGACACATCACACTCCTACCATACAGCCCAGGCAAAACATGGAGACCATGCCCAGGTTATGTATTAGATCCAAGTCTCAACCTGTATTTAAACATCTGGACCATGAGCATCCATTCCTGGGGCTCTAATGATTCTGTCACAGGTGCAGAGGCCAGGCTGGCTCTCCAGCAGGCACTTGGAGTGAAGTGGGATGCTACACACAGCCAAGAGGCACTTTCTTTTCTCCATCTCTTGGCAACATTCCACTCCAGGAAAGAAATAAAATAGAAATGGGGGCTTCAATACCTCTCTTCCCTCCCAACGGAAGTGGCTGAAGAGCAGCTGCAGAGCATGCCTTCAATTTGCCCACTGTTAGCTGAAGGAACAAGCTAATTCTTGTTAACCTGCCAGCAGGGTCAAGGCGTGGACGCCCAGCACCTGCTGAAGGGCACCGTGGGCAGCTGGTGAGTGCCAGCCACTCCTCATTGCTATTGTGGCTGCCTGGATCAGGTCACCGCAGGCTGAGACGGTGCCAACGGGGAATTTCCACCAGGGGAAAGGGAGAGGTTGATGTTTGGCTGCCCAGCTGTGGTTTGCTGCTTACCACTTCAGGGGCAGGCTCTCGGCACTCGCCTCGATAGTTTAGTGTGATGAAGCTTGAAGCTCTCCTGCAAAGGGAGGACAAGACGTTGCTTATTATTCACTTGCAATGCCACAGCTCTCAGCCGCAGGCATGACAGTCCTCTGTGGGCTCCTTAATGCTTTGATGCTACTTCCAATGTGATGGCATTTATTACTCCCCAAACAATCTCATGATCGGGCAGAGAGGGAATAGGGGACCCTGGCAACTTGTGTATCTTAATTAGCTGTCATCAGATTAATCTCAGGCATTTTGATCTATGTTTGCTTAACAGCAAAGCACCAAGGACACACTTGATAGTGAGTCATGATGTATCAAAACAAACACTGTTCTGCAAAAGACACTCGGGAATGGTGGATGGCCCTGTATTACTGAAATCTCTCCGCCTACTCACATGGCAGCTGAACACAAGTCACATTCATTTTTGTATGTTTTCCCATCAGTGCCACAGATTGGTTGTGAGGATTCGCTGCAGAAAATCCTTCCACCCTTTACCCCATGCAGAATTCGATCACAGTCCAGCTGAAGAGAGAAAGAAATCACATTTGGCGCCAGTTCACTTGCAAGACCCTCCTTTAATGTGACTTGAAAGTGCTCGCAAACCAAGCCTTGCGTGGGGCCCCTCTGTCCTGTATCACATCCACCACACCTCCAGCCAGGCCAGGCTTGGAAAGAGATCTTGCCTCTTGTTGGACCAGCCAGCCAAGCTTTGATGGACAGACCCCGCTCATCTGATCCACCCCAGCACTATGGCCCAGGGCAAGGTTCATCTCTTTAAAAGTGCATCCACCAGACAAAATCTTCTACCTGTGCCTAACCTTCCTTATGAGTTCATTGATATAATTTTATCTCCAAGGCTTGAGACGAAGCCCATTGGCCAAGATCGAGGAAGAAGGCGCGGAGCAGGCTGGCGCTGCCCGCGGGCGGTGCGGCACGCAGCGCTGCCGGCGCCCACCACGCTGAGACACGAGCAGCTATGACTAATGAGGGGTGCCCTCCTGCTTCCTCCCGAGCACGGCAACGGGAACATTTGGGCACAGTTTTCCCTACAAAACCACACGAGGCACAGCCAGCACACGCTGGCAGAACAAGGAGCGACCTTCAGGGATCCCCAAAAAGCCTCTCACACCCTGCGAGCGGAGCGGGTGTTTGCACAGTCATAGCAGATTTCCAACAGCAGAGGTCAGGGATAGCTCAGCCTGTTCCCTGGCACGCACAGCCCCTTCCTCAGCCCCACCGCAGCTCCAGGAACCGAAACAAAGACCGAGATGAAGAAGTGACTAATGGGCTACCAACCCCTTCTCCAGGTGCTACAAAACGTGTCGCAAGGGCTGCAAGTGGTGCAATGGGACTGAGAGAACATTCCACTTCCCCTTCTACCTGGGGATGCAGCATTTAGCACAGAAATGATGGTTTATCATTTATCAGCAGCTTGAAGCACCCCGGGGAAGGAGGGTTTCATGCCGGGCAGCACAGGGGGAGTTTTTGGTGATGTTGGGGTGCAGGAATAGCACCTGCTGGGTAAACGTCACTTGCTAATTTCCATAATGCGCTGCTTCCTCTCTCATCTGGGTAATTATCAGTGACGTGAGAGCAGACAATGCTGACCTCTGCAATCCTCTGCTGGATGCCTTCCTACGCACCAGACATTGCTGCCCTCACCACAGCCCAGGGCAGGAGGCCACTCCACCAGCAGCACCAGGTGCCAGCACTCCTTTGGCTCTGGGAATTGTCTGTGACAGAGCCCACAGGTGGCTCTGGAAAGAGGAGAGGAGCAGATCTGCTCCCTGAATCACCTCTGGTCTGTCAGGCTCACTGGCAGCCACTCCCCCTCCTGTGCTACCAGGAAATGTCACGAAGCCCTGAAACACACTGGCCTTATTACACCTAATGCTTCCTCTGGAATGCATCAGAATTGCTGTACCTGGACTATCTATTGGGTTTTTAACTCAAATATCCCTTCTCTAGAAGCGGTCAGTGGCAGAGGCTTCAGAGAGAGTTAAGGAAGCTGGTAGTATGGTCCTTCCAAACCCATAGAAACACATTTCCTATCTCTTCCAAAGTGTTATTTAAATTACTGCATGGAAATGCTGGAGGAATTAAAACATCAGGTACATTTTTTAACCATCCCACCTCTAGACAACACCCTGTGATAGTGAGATCCACAGTTTGGTCACCCTTTTTACGGTAACTTATTTTCTCTTATTAGTTCACATTTTCCACTTTTAGCTTTGTTGGAGCTATTCCATTTTCTCCTCAAGAGAAGGGAGAGCAGACACCCCCACCTTCCTCCCACATCATTCCATACATGGTTGTCATCTACCACTCATGTTTCCCCCTTTAGCACTCCTTCCTTCTGCCAAGCTTGTCCTCATCCCCTGGTCAGCTCCACCACCCTGCTCTGACCGTGGCCTTTATCGCAGCACAGGGTGGAGCACTCCTCACCCCACATTGGCTACATGTGGGGCAGACCCCTCAAGAGCTCAAGACCCACATCCCCCCATAGCTGGGGGGCTTCCACAATGAGCCAAGCCCTTCCCTCTGCTTCAATGCCAGGTGAGACAGGGGTTGGCAGCAGGCTACAGGTGCTTTCACTCATTCAAACCCTTCCAAGGGCATGGGGCCAAGGGAAAAGCTTCAGAGGTACAGCAAGAACAGGAACATCTGCTGGGAAAGGAGCAGGGGTGGCTCAGCATCAGCAGAGGAGCACCCCATGGGAGAGGTCCCTGTTCCTGCCCACAGAGCTGCCACTCGAGGGGCAGGAGGGGGATTTACCATCGGGTCCTCTTGGCTGTCCCTGCTCTGTGACTTGCGGCCCGGTGGCCGGTTGCAGTTCCTGCCACGCTGACCTTGTGGGCTGGCAGAGAGAGCAGAGACACAGTTCATCACCATCTCCTCCCAAACAGGGGAGCAGAGAGCAAACCCACCCTCCCTGCAGACCCCACAGGACACAGCCTTGCCCTGTGCCCAGTCCAAGTCACCACCACCCCAGGGCTCTGCACCCCTGTGTCTGCTGGCAGCACCTGATGCAAAGGGGACATGAAGGAATTGCACCAGTGAAAAGCAAGAAATCTCAGTGTGCCCCAGAAAAGGCAGCACCTGAGGCCTGCTCAGGGCCAACAGCTCCAAAACAAACAGCTCCTGCCTGCCAGTGCCCAGAAAGCACGTGGTGCACCCAGCACTGCCTCTGAGCCAGGGCCAGGCACACACGTGTGCTCTGCCGGGAGACAGATTTTGCTGGACAGAGTGTCCTGACAGGGATTCTGAGCACAGCAAGCACTGGTGCTTCGTACACAGAACACCAAGGCCAAAAAGGAGCAAGGGCTTCATGACAGACATGCCCCACGATGTGCCTCTTCCCCATCAGCAGCTCAGCCAGTGGGAAGTGCTGCAGTGAGCACCAAGCAGCACAATGTGCACTGCTCCATCCCAGCCCATGCTGCTCCTGTGCTGCCAAACTATTCCTGCTCCAATTAATCTGCCAGTCACCCCTATAGAAAATGCATGCACATGGACAGGGGCAGAAACCAGTGCCAGGGCTGGTGGAGTGTGTGGGGACAGGCTGCCACCCCAGGTGCTGCTGAACTCACCCTCTGCCCGATGAGAAGGGACGTCTGTCATTTACACCCTGCCGTGAACCACCACAGCCCTTCTGTGAAAGGGGCAGAACACACTCAACAACCACAGAAACAACTTTTATGCAGCTAGAGAAGAGCAGCAAAGCTAAAGCAGCTCCTGCCCTTCCCCCCCTCATCCTCCCAGACTCAAAGAATTGCAGGGCTGTTCTTAAAGTACAGTACCAGGTTTGATGCACTCCATACCCACCAAATGTTATCATCCAAGGGCTTACAGGATTGTGGCGAGTCTGAACCTGCCCTTTATCTCTCACATAGCATCACATCACTGGGAAAGTGAGAGGGGCCATTCTGTCAGGTCCAAACATGTCCAGTTTGTGTGCTCACACCCAGGTCCATCCCACAAATGAGTGAGGCTTTGCAGTACAACCAGCTTCTCCCCCACCATCAGGTGGCTACAGAATCCCAAATCACCTTGATCACCCCAGGCTGACCACAGGCAGTCCCTGGCCATCCAGACCCCACAGACTCTCACCAGACCCTTTCTGGGCTCAGCACAGGCTCCGAGCTCCATCTCACCTGCTTTGTTCTCTCTGAAGCAGGCAGTTTGTTGCGCTGGACAGTTCCACCCCCTCTTTGAGCTTCCTTTTTGCTGGAAGAAGGGAAAAGGAGAAAAAAGAGAGTGCTATGGTAGTGTGAGTGTTACCAGCACCCAGGGCTGCCCTGTAAGTCAGTGTCCTGCCATTAGGTACCACCTCCCCATCCACAGTCCCTGTTCCTGGTTAGGGTCCTGTTCCTAATTCCCACCCCTGAGGCTTCTCCCTTTCTTCTCACCATTCCCACTGTATGCTACATCCTGGATCCAGGTGCTGCTTTCATATCAGCTTCTGCAAATGCTCTATGGGAGTAGAGAGAGAGAGCATCTGGAAGGCAAAGCACACATGTGGGAAACTCCTCGGGAGCTGCCTGTGCCCAACAGTCCCCTGGGAAAGGGGCTGCTCTCTGTCATCCTTGCTTCTCCTCCTCTACTCCACACTGCTTCTCACCTGCCCCTGGGCCCTTAGTTCTGAAAGGGAAGTGGAGAGAGAACCCCTACTGCCAGAGCATCTCTTAGAGGGCCACTGGGAATCAGGACTGTCCCAGGCATTGCCCAGACGCAGCTTCACAGGCAGAAGCTGCACTTTTGCAGCCAGAATTTCCCCTGTTTGCTGTCGCTGCTCAGAGGAGGGGGTACTCACAACTTCTCAGCACACATGAGACATTTGTTGGTGTGCTGCTTGCCAGAGGCATCCCGGACAGGGGCGTTCTCCCTCGTGCAGGACAGGCGTCCACCAGCCTCATACTGGGAGCGGAACTCGCTGCAGTCATCCTGCAGAAGGAGGGCAGGGTTAGGGCACTCTGTCCTCCTTGCCTTACTGATCAGATCCTTAGAAACCTGGGGTTTTCCTGCCAGGAAAGCATGGAACCATCACAAATGCATGGCAGGAGAGTCTGGGTGGGGGTGAGAGAAGAGGGTGTGCAGCAGCAGCCACTTAGCATTTAAACAGAGGGGTGAGTCAGAAGAATTCCGGGTCCTTCTGCCTGCACAGCACGTGTTGGGAGTTTTCTAGTATGGTCCCACTAATTATTATTCTCCTGGCTGGGCTATCCAAAGCATGCCAGTGATGTGACCGATACGGCAATGAAGTCACTCCCTTTTCTCCCAACATCCTCAATACACAGCTCCAGCCTTTTCCCAGATTGTAGCTCGAGATAATTTCTCTTTACACAGCGCGTAGGATCCTCCAAAGCAGCCACACTTTGGGACGTGTCAATCAAGAAGCAGCAGTTAAAACATAAAAGCACAGTGCAAACATTCTTAATGGCCCACGAGCACAGGAAGGTTGTTTGGAGAGTGGATGATTAATTTGTTCCTTGTTCAAAACTGCTGTACAGAAACTGTGTTAACCTGCTCCTGTTATGTAACATGGATGGAAACATTCAGTCCCCCTAATTTCAACTGTTCCACACACTGCAATAGGCAGATCCAAACAGCAAGTACAAAGGATAAGGAAGTGACTTCCACTTACCCTTTTCTTTTTAAAAACAGGTTTTAACACTTGCAATTTTCTGCCCATTTTGTGCACGGTTTTGCCAGCTTACATGAAGGTCCTCAGCAGCTCACTGGCCTCACCCTTTGCCTGGCTCAGAAGTTTACAACACCTCACCCTCTCTGCCAGGGGAAGGTTTCCCCAGTGTGGTCCTGCATCCCATCCCAGCCTCCAACTCCTCAGCTTTCCCACGAGGGCAATGCTGGCAAACCACTCTGAGTACAAAGCCCCACATTTCCACAGAGCCACCCCAGCCACGGGTAGGAGAGATCACCTGGCCCTGGATGAGCCTCTCCTGCTGTGCCAACAGCCATAAAGCATTGTCCCAACTCCAGAGGGGCTCCCCATGAGCCTCACTGCTTTTTCCCACCACCAGCTCACACTCCTGCACAGTTCAGGCAATGCTTTCCCTTTCCAACATCCCAGAAAAGCTCTCCCAGTCCCTCTGTGCCTTGTTCCCTGGGACCAGCCCAATCCTCTGCAGACAGATCTGCCTTCCCCTAAGAGCCTCTCTCAAACGTTTTTCTCTTTGAGCCAGCATTTCTGGAGCCCTGTTTGGGCCTGACCTCTGCTGCAAAAATCTCACCGAGTACATCCGAGTCATGCTTTTGCCTTTTTCATGGCCTGTCACATCCCTGACCCACTAATAAATGCAGGGCCTTCTTATCCTTTGTCACTTCTAGCCAATGAGTAGGAATTCTTGTTAATCACTGACTGTGTGATCTTGCACTGCCATTGCATTTTATCTTGTTTCTATTACTCCAGGCCTCAGCACTATCCAATTAGTCTTGAGTGATCTGCTGATACTGCCTCCCAGCTTTGCCACCAGCAAATTTCACTTACACTTCTATTTTTTGGTGCCAAAGCCATTAGGAAAAGCACTAAAACAGGATTATCCCCAAGACTGAGGCTTAAGGGGGCTGCACCAGTCCCTACCACAGCAGCAATCAGGAGGACAGGGGTGGGAAGCAACTATTTTCCCCTTTACAGGGCTGCTTTTGCCAGCAAAGCATCAGTGCACAGCAATGTGGTGGCTGCAGCATGCCAGGGAGAAGGTGGCAAGTCACAGCTCCATGAGAACAAAGTTTCCAACAAAAAAAAAAAGCTAAAATTGAGCCAGAGGCCTGGAGATAGTGCAGGGCTGACATCTCCCAGAACACAATGATCGCTTAAGCTGTGAAGAGTTCAGATTTAGGGCTTTTCACACATTTTGCTTTTCCACCTAATTAGCAGCCTCAGTAGAACTGACCTCTCCACCCGTGAGCTGAAATTTGGGACAGCACAGCACACCTGGCTTCCTGCTCTGTCAGGATTTGCCTGTCCCTAGATCCACAGGTCAGCTGTGCAGACCATAATATTCAGGCACACGTTCACTTGAGGGATTCAAGAGCATGAATAAGGAAATAAGGAGGGTAAGGAAAGTGGATCTCAAAATGAAGTTAGAGGAGAAAGAGCAGCTGAGTAGAATAACATTCCCTTTTTTCCATCTTGGGTGAAAATCCAATAAAGTTCCGTACTGACCTGCCTAATACTTTAATCTCACCTTATCTTTTCCTTGTCTGTTTTTAGATAACTTCCTCTCGTTCTCCCTTTTGCTGGAAGAGAAGAAAGATGAGAAAAGTGAATACCAGGGTGGCTCCAGAGAGGAGAGGCTTCCCAGGCTCCTTCCCTTTACTCACAACTTCTCTGCACACATGATGCACTTATTGCTGTGCTGCTTCCCAGAGGCGTCCCGGACTGGGTCGTTCTCCCTGGTGCAGGTGAGCTTCCCCCTCCTGAACAGATCCCGAAACTCCCGACACTCATCCTGTGCAAACACCAGAAGCAAGGGTTGACAGGGAAATACTGACAGAGAGGAGCATCTCCCACAAATCCACAAAGGATTACCCACCCCACGAATTACATTCCAAGTGTTATTTTGCTTCCTTGAGGCACAACTCGGTGGAAAACCATAGCACGCAGCATAAAGCAAATAAATCCATGTGTTTAGATGAGCAGATCTGTCTGTTACATCTAGGGTAGCCTTGTTGCTATTTCTGATACATAACACATGCAAGAGCCTGCCCGAGGGACCTAAGCTCTGCTCTAAGGATAAAATCCACAATTTCAGTGAATTTTGGATGAGAAAGCTGGTTTTTCCCATCCCTCGTGAGAGAACACACTACTAAAATTAAAGAATTTAAAATCCATGCACGGTAAAAAAATTAAGCTGCAGGCATAAAAAAATACAATCCTTGAACACCTCCTATCCCCAGGTACAGGAGAGTAAGAGGTGGGTGTTTTTACCTTCCACTTAACATGGTGGTATGTGTTAATTGAACCAAAGCACTTTGTATCACAAAAGGCTTTTTGTAGCAAATCCTGCTTAAACATTTCAGCCTGGCCTTTACTTTCCTCTGAACAGCTTTCCTATAACTTTCGGGGCAAGTCTGCAGCATAAGAAACACATGGAACATGTGAAGTCTTTAGGTTCGTCTATGCAGCACTTACAACTTTATCCGCCATGTGATCTGTAATACATTTTTCCTCTCATACCATGTAGAGGAGATGGCTTGATAGCTTATCCCAGCTCTGCAGATGGGGAAGTCAAGCCTAGAAAATTACTTGCCAAAAGCCAGACAGAAAATCTATGGCTTAACAAAGAAATTCAGTGTAGGTCTCTTCCTGATGCTGTAAAACTGTCCTTCTGCCTTCAGGACCACACTTGGGCAAGTCAGATGTCTAAAAAAAAAAGATCTCCCTTAGGACAGCTCTGCCTTACAAAGCCTTTAATTTGTCCAGACACACAAGAGCTAGAAAGCTACCCTGCTTAACCAGATGTGAAAAATAAATAAATCAATCACCACAACCAACACTATCTGATGGAAACCAATTCACTCCCATCTAGAATAAAAACCCAAGGCTAAAAGGACAGCTCCCTCCACATAAAGACCTGCTATCTAGAAAAAACAGCTATGGGTAAAAGAAACCAGCCAGGTGCATCAACAAGATAAACAAGGGACAATTAGAGCCGGCCTGTTCCCACACCCTGCCCTAGTCAGAGCTCACATGCGCCAACCTTGCTATTAAATATTTGCCAGATGCCAATGCTGTGCCTTATAAACAGGCAGGCATCCTCCTCCTCCTCAGCCGGGGCTCTGGGTCAGGCACACAGCGGAGGAGCCGTGATTGCCTGGGAGGAGCCGCCAGCAGTTTTGGTTTCTTTTATGCTGGTGGAAGGCACAAAGCCTCACGCTCTTCCCAAGGCTGGGCACGTTTGCCCTGCTCCCGTGGCAGGGCCCTTTCCCACGCTGTAGGCGAGGAAGTGCCCTGGGCAGCGGGTCAGAGGCAGCAGACGCGATGCCATCGCCAAACTGGCTTCGGCAGCGATGGTTCACCTCACCTTTCCCCGGGAGTTCACATTCCTGTCCGCCTCTCCACCACTCCCTTTGTTTTTTGAGTCTCTTTCCCTGCAAGAAAGGGAGGCGTGAGTGACGGGGCAGCGTGCAGTGCTCGGACACAAAGCCAAAACAGGGGGTGATTAAAGGCCAGCCCTGCCGACCCCACCTCCCCATTGCACAAGGCAGCAGCACAGACCAGCACCAGGGCTCAGCTCCCTGGCACAACTCCAGGGTGTTTAACTGCTCTGCACTGGGGGCACTGTGCCATCCTTTCTCCCTGCCTAATACCCAGCTCTCTCCCCATCCTAAGAAACACCATCTGTGGCAACAATGAATGAATCTGTGTAAGTTTTCCCTCTGCATTTGCTCCTCACGCTCTGTGGCGAGTCCCCACCATGTGATGAGAGCTGGGGAGAGCTAGTGGGTTCACAGGTTTGCTGAAGAGGTCTGGCTGGCCAGGGAGAACAATTTTATAGCACAGAGTCTCCTGAGAGTTGGCTCCTTGCTGTGGGAGGTGAGGACATGCTGTGGGAGGGCAGGGCTGCCACTGGAGCCAGCAGGCAGCTGATACTCACAGCAGCCTTTGGCACATCATGCACTTGTTGAGGTCTCCTTTGTTGTTTGGGCTGCTGAAGGGCTCCTGGGTGATGGGACAGGAAAACTTCCCACTGCGCAGAAGTGACCAAATTTTCCTGCATTCGTTCTGAAAAGCACAGAGGAGGGCAATCAGTGGAGGCTCCCAGCAAGATCCTGAGAGCTGTTTGTTCACGCTGCATCTTTTTCTGGGTGTGCTGCAGGCTCTCAGCAGCACCAGTTTAATCACACAAACCACGCTCCTCCTGCCCATCCCTGGCCACACACCACAAGTGGCACAGGCTGCACCCAGAGCCCTGCTCGTGGCTCCCGAGGCAGAAAAGACAACGAGAAAGTTCAAAACCCGTTGCGAGAACCATTAATCACAGGGAAAGGAATATATATTTAAGGAACACATTTAATTTACAGACAGCTGCAAATTGCTACCCGCTACAGCAGAGGACTGCACGTTACAAAGTTAGCCAAGAGCAGAAAATACAGCCCTGGAAGTGCCAGAGGGATGCGAGAGGAATGAACGGGCCAGAGTGATTGAAGAGTGATTCACGTGCAAGACAAGCACAGAAAAGCACAACCCTCTCACGAAGCACAGCAGTGATTTTGTGCAATGCTGCAGCAGAGCCCATTGCACCTTCTGCTGGGTAACTGAGATGAAGACCAGGGAGAAGCAATGAACCGTTGAGTTATTTTTGGCTACTGTGTTTCCCGAAAGGATCTTTACCAAGGAGACAAGCTTGCTTGATTAAAACATGAATGGAACTGACTTCCAAGTCATTGAATCAAATTATTTCCTGAGACTCGGAGGACTTGCCTTAATTCTTTTAATTATGAAACTAAGGAATTATTGGAAGCAGCGGTTTCTGCTGGATCAGAAGCTAGATTGTAAAATATCATTAAAAATATAATTCATGCCATTTCTAACGTCACTTCATGAGATTTCCAGCCCAGAGCTGTTTGGATATGTTGTCAGCATCATGCACCAAACACACACTGTCAGCTGGAGTCATTGCTGTATTACCAAAGTGTTGTCTCTAAATATGGAGAGATTCACTGCTTTTTCCACCACAGAAAAAGCATTATAATATCTAAGTATAGTGCCTCTAAATGGACTTTGCTCAGAGCATGCATTAAGCAGTGTAAGATGGCAAGACAAAGGAAGAATCAGAATAGAAAAGGTTGGACTCGCCTTACTCGAAGCTTGACTGGCAACATCTGCGACAGAAAAACCAACAATGAAACCATACAAAAATCTTTGAAGGGAAATTTTAAAGCAAAAGCATTTAATTAAAATACTTGATGCAGTTTCCTAATCCACCCAAATACCTCCTGATAAAAGCTAATCCAATGCATTATTTCACACTGATAGAAAGTCTCTAATGCCCAGTGCTTTCTGGAACATTGCACTTTTTGTCATTCAAATGCAAAATCACATCCTTTTTTTTTGTGTCTTTGTACCCTCCTTTACTGCGTTATTTTTCTCAGGCTTAAAATCCAAGTTCCAAGGATGGTTCAGTAACTGTTTCTCCATTATTCTACATCCCTGCCTTGGGTAGTCACATCAAACTCAGGCAAACATTTCTGGCATTCTTCATCATCCCTTAAAATTGGGATACCAGAGCTACAGGCCGTTGTTGTTTGTCCAAAATGACAAATTCCTCTTTCAAGGCCCATTCCATTTGCACTACTTCACACAAATTATCAAATTAATAATGAGTCAGCAGGTGAGTAGCTGATACCCATTTCTTTTTACTAAGCCACTTAAAGCTGGTATAATATGTTTCATCCTCTTTTGCATCATCAGTGGCATTGCAAGGAACTGTCAAGAAATCTTCCATTAGCGCTTTTTCAATAGAAACAGGCAGGAAATTGAAAGACCATTGCTTCAGACCTAACTCCTGCTGAAGTCTATCTATTGTAGCCAAATTACTGCAGCCATGTGAAAATGCCTTCCTTAGCAAGTGTTGACAAGGCATTACCATTTTTCTGAACCTACAAAAAAATTGTATTACATTTTTGTTCAAAGTTGGGCTTTCTGTGGAAGAATTCAGACTGGTTGGAAATTGGTATTCTTCCACTTAGACAAATGGGGATTTTGCTTTTTGGTTTTTTTTTTCTTAAACTGTTAATTCTATTAAAAATAGATGCTTTCATCTACCAATAAAACTTCACTATTTCCACATGAAAGAGAAAGAGTAGTTAACAAGACATGTTACACCAAACCAACACACGTAGTACAGCAAAAAAAAAAAAGATCTTCTGCTATACCACCATGCTTTTTAAAAAACAAGGGCTCTCTAACCCTCTCTCTCTCTGTCTTTATGGGCACTCCCAGGCTGCGTCCTCTGCCAGTCCCAGATTCCAGCACAGAAAACATCACAAGTTACTGACCTGAGAAGAAGCAGAAAAATGCCAGAGCAAGGACCACCGAGGCACCTTCTGTTTTCATGGTGAGGGTGGTGGCAGCTGTTTGCCTACGTTGGCTCTACTAGAGCATTGCTCAATGAAACCCAAAGAAAGGGCACAGGGCTGATCGCATATATATAGATGACCAGGTTCTCCGCCTTCCTTATGACATAACCTTCCCCAGAACCATCATTAGCTGCAAAAACCAGTTCGTTGACACTACTCTAAATTCTAATGATCCCATTAACACAATTAATTTCCATAAGGATGGGACATATTTGAGTCACTCCCTGCATTTTGTCAAGGTAAGAAAATTATAAATAGATCACACTTCAGATCCCCCGAGCAGCCAGAGGGATTCTGGCCATCTTCAGGGTGCTTCATAGGACATGGTACTCCAGCCACCACACCACAAATATCCTCTCATATCTCAACAAAATAGCTGAAAGGGTTTTATTTTAATAACCTGGCTGCAGAAGAGACAACATGAAGGCCAGGTCACTCAAACCTCTGGAAGTCAGTCTGCTTTTATTAAAGCCCCTCAGTATGAACCTGAAGAGTAAACATTCAGGAAAAGTTGAAAAGCATCAAGTTTGAGGCTTCGTTGAAATTCTCTGGGTTCGATGCTACAGCTCTCATAGCAGCTGTGTTAATGATGAAACCATGCTGCCAAATCCTCAACCTTTCCCAGTTTATCCCCGCTGTCTTCAGAAAAAAAAATTAAATTGCAGTGTTGTTAGTGAAAACCTTTTCTCAGTCCAGGTGGGAGCTGGCAGACCATTACAGATGCTGCTCTTTGAGGTGTGCTGTTATTGATGCTAAAGGGTCCAGCTGAGCAGCCCTGCTCTGGGTCTTTCCCAAAGAAGAGATAAGATGAAAGTAATCATCCTGTGCAGGGTTTCTCAGGAGTCTCGAGAGAGGAAAATAAAGATGACATCAAAGTTTTGGAATGTGATTTACGTGGGAAGAAGCTGTGTGACTTGTCTCCAGCGAAAAGAGAAGAATTTGGAGAGAAAAGTCATTTGCAAGGTTTGAAAGGGGTGGATAAATGAGTCAGTCAAGCAAACCAGAGCAATGAGGGGCTCGAGCACAGGCTGTGCCTGTGCAGAGAGGCAGAGCAGCACCATCTGAGGAAGAAAACATACTTCTGCATGACACATGTGCCTGGCCAGACAGGCCAGCAGAGCTCAGTATAAATCCTTGTAATGAATTGCTGCCACACGTTTCTCAGATCAGAACAGTTGTTTGTGTTCACAGCTGGAGCCAAAGCCAAGCCAGCGCAGCCCAAATTTGGAGCATGGTCACCCCTGACATTCCTTTTCCACTCAAAACTAAATCATGTGCAGGTTCACAGGGGAGAGTTTGCAGTACAGTAGCAAACTGCCCAAGGTCATGCAGATGGCTCATGGCAGATCTGAAGAGCCGTGTATTGTCCTGAATCATGAGATAATTTCTGTGTGCGTATTTGGGCGTGGAATCGGAGGGGAGGCCAACAGGAAGAGAGGAAAACTAAGCTGACAGGGCATTTGTCAGTAAATCCTTGGGAGAACTGGAAGAGAAAAAGAAAAAAAAAGAAAAAAAGAAGAGTGTATGGTAATTTAAAAGTGGTTAGAGCTTGGAAATCTATCTGCACGACAAAAACAAAAGATGTTATTTGTTGCTGAAGTGTCTGTCCATGAGTCAGCCATGAGGTGGGAGGGTTTGGGAAGGAGAAGTGCATTCTTTAAAAGGGTTTTGTTCTTAAAACTTTCTTTCCCACCAAAAGTTCTATTCCTACAGAGAAATGAAACAATTCCCTGATTTAAGACAGCTGGCTGACTGCCCTATTCCTGAAGGAAGCAGAGTGGATGCCAGATCAGGTCAGACTGGCCAGGTGAGAGCAGCTCCCAGCCTGGCAGTGCAGGGTGACAAGGAAAAGGAGAGGGACAGACAGGTCCTGACCCCACACTGGCCCTGGGACCACCCCATCTCTCCCACATTCCCACCACTGCAGCCCTCTGTCCACCAATTACACCCACACCAACACATGACAGAAGCTCAGAAGGGCCCAAACACACCTTGGTACCAAAACCAGACCCGTGTTCAGTAACAAAACTCTAGAGGGAAAAAAATAAAATAAAAAGGATTCCAGCCTCATTACTACTGCACAGCTAAAATCCCCTAAAAAATCCCAGCAATGGTATGAAATGTGAAGGGATGGAGGGGACCCAGAAAAGCCATATGGTTTGGAGGATTTGCTTGTGTGTGCTTGAGTTACACAAACCTGGGCATGATGAGGGATGACAGCAGGAGTGTATTAAGCATAAACCTTGCCTGACTCACTTGATTGCCTGTATTGATCGATTCACACCGTTATTGATCCATCTGCACCATGAAGTCTCAATCCTGCAACACAATCCAGACAGCCCATTCATTTCCATAGGAATTTATATCCCACAGGACTGGATCTGGAAGAGAGATGATCCTGATGCTTTATCAATATATTTTTAGCCCAGCACCCGGCTAATCTTGATTTAAAAATATATGCCAAGCAGCTGGAGAGCAAAATGCCACTGAGAAAAGCAGCTGAGGGCAGGAAGAGACATTGCAAAGATATCTTTTGTTCATGTCTCAGTTAAAAAATTTGGAAAAGTAAACAGCACATAATGATGCTGTGCCTGGTAGGACAGCTCTCACTGGGTCTATTTTTCACCACATTCTGCTACGAAAACAGGAATCAGGATAAAAATAATCATGAAGGAGTAACTAGGGGAATGCAGGAGAAAATAGAAGCATAACACGAAATTTAGGGAACCCCTAGGCAGCTGAAAACCCAAAAGGCTGGGACAAAATCCTACAGGCAGCAAGCTGGGCCAGTGCTGTGTCAGGCAGGCCACAGCCACAGGGGCCACTCACCTTTTGCCTCTCCAGGGCCCCAAGGAGAATGGGAAGGGAGTCCAATAAGCAGCAAAATGACTCACACCCCAATTAGTGATGAACATCACACTCCTTTTCCTATGGCCATTCTCCCCTTTTCTGATGTTCCCATAATTCATTCCCTCACAGCCTGTGCTTGCACATAAATATAGACAGAGAAAAATAATTGAGATGTCTTGTCCACTCAGGAAGTTGTTTTTCTTCCCATTAGTGGCATGGCACTGTTTTGCAGGCAGGATCACCTCCTTCCTAATGGGTTTAGCATCATTTAGGGATATTTTTACCAGGGAAAAGCCTCCTGGCAGCATAATTGGTTGGGATGGTGGCTGCGGGGGTGTTGTTTGGTTTGGGGTTTTTTAGGGTGTTTTGGTTTGGGATTTTTTTTTCTTTTTAGGCAGTGGAGGGAGGGTTTGCTTGGGGATTTTTTTTGGTTGGTTGGTTGGGTTTGTGGGTTTTGTTAAGCCATCTGTGCTTTGGTTGCTCTTCACTGTTTGAATGCCAGCCTCCAGCCCAAGCAGCTCTGAAGTTGCCCTAAATGCTTGAGAAGATGAGCTGTGCTGTCCCATTCTCACCCCAGAGCAAGGCAGTGTTTTGGGTCAGGCCTCCAAAGCCGCCCCGCAGTGGGACAAAAAGCCCTGATGAGGATCTGCAGCCCATGTTTCACCCACCTTTTCCCTGGAAGCAGTGCCAGTCTCTTTCACAGCACTGTTTGCCCTCATAAAACAACAGACATGCCAGTATTCCCACCACAGATGTACTTTTCTGTCCTGATTGATGCAATTTTTACCTCCCACTATCTCTCTTCTTCTGAGGAACCCCATCAGTGCCACTGCTCAATACCTAATTTCTATAAAATATTGAAGCTGCTTTCTTTTCCAGCTGACCACTACATCCCTCTCCAACCCAGAGATCCTCAGGGAGAAAAGGGAAGAGACAGAGTTGTTTGGCATATTTAGCAAAGGAAGCACAGAGTGAATGGTGTTTTGCTCCACAGCCAATTCAGAGTTATCAACTTCAGCAGTTTCAGGAGTTCATAGAATCACAGAATTGGGTTCAAAGGGACCTTAAAATTCATCTCATTCCACCACCTACCATGGGCAGGGACACCTTCCCCTATCCCAGGCTGCTCCAAGCCCTGTCCAGCCTGGCCTTGGGCACTGCCAGGGATCCAGGGGCAGCCACAGCAAATCTGGGAACCCTGTGCCAGGGCCTCCCCACCCTCACAGAGGAGACTTTCTGCCTAATATCCAATCCAAACCTACCCTCTTATAACTCCAGAGTGGGGCATTCCAAAAAGAGGGACTTTAGAAACACAGGATGGTTTCCTGTCCAGGACACTCATTTGTGCACCCACCCTGGGCCAGACTCTGCTGCAGAGGAGCTACAAGTCTCACCCATCTCAGCAGAGCTTGGGAGGTTCCTCACCCACACATCCCATGCAAGAATGAGATTTATGATACTAGACAAAGCTTTGCCAAGACCAAAACCCAGATGCTGATCAGCCAAGAATCCAGTGATGCCCAGGCTGATGGAAGTGAGTTTGAGTTTCTGGGCTGCAACAGCCACATGTCCCAGAGCTGCCCTTTGTACCCCCTGGCTGCTGCCCAGACCTCCAGGGAAACAAGTCTTGGTCATCCTGAAATGCCACTGTCACTGCAGGTACCCAAGGCCAGGAAGGTTTCCTGAGCCCAAAGCAGAGCTCCAGCAGTCTGACACAGTGAAAGGTCCTTCCCAGGGGCTGCTGAGCTCCCAGCGTGGTTTTGGGTGAGCAGCCCAGCTGCTGGCTGGTCACAACTTCTGGCTGCACCCCTGAAAGGAGCACTACTCCTTCTCTGGGAGCTCACTAAGGAGGAGGAATTGCTTGAGGCCAGGACACGAGTGATGGGAATTTCCCAATTTCATCCATTTCTCAGAGTCAAGTGCACAGTGAGTGCTCTGCATCCATGACATCTCAGTAAAAGGCATTGCAGAAACATGTCCAGAGCACAGTGAGTCCTTACTGAAGGATAAAACACACTCAAAAGAAAAAAACAAAGAAAAATCTTTGTCAAGTGAACGTAACTCTACCAAAAGGAGACAAAGTGGGTGAACTTAATTTGGAATAATTGCTTTGCAAATCTCTGTGCACTGAGAGCGTTTAAGAATTTCACCTAAATCCAGCATCTGCTGCATCCTCCTCTGGATGCACCCAGTGTTTCATGAGTCACACCCTTCCCTGTCACCAGGTTTCCCTTCCCACCCAAATCCACCTTTTTAGCTCTGATCTGAAAGTCACAAAAAGCATCTTGGGGTTATGGACTGACCATGTGCCCCTTGTACATCCTCCAGCACAGAAAGCTCCTGGGTGTCCTTGTCACCCCTGCAATGCCACGGCAGCAATTCCCAGCCCTCTGTGCTGGAACCAGAGCGTGAGCCTCATCTCTGCAACCCTTCCCAGGCCATGAGCCACCATGACATGTGGCTGACTGGCCTGGACAGGCCTTTGCCACTGCTGATTTGGCCTGACAGTGCCAGGGAGGAGGGGGAAATGAATCAGGAAGTGAGCAACAGTGAGAGGTGTAGGTCCAAAAGGCAGGGATGAGGCCAACTTCAGAAGATCACAATAATAGCATGTAACACATGCCATCTTCAAAGGACTAATGAATCCCTACAGGGTTCCCCCTATTATTATTTGCATTTCACAGATGGATACATTAAGATGCAGAAGGCTGCATTATCCTCTGGGTCACACCTAATTCAGTCTATTCATCCCTGGTCTTATACTGGAGCTCATCCCTGCGGTGTGAGATCCTCCTACGAGGCAAAACAACTCTGCTATCTCCCAGGCAGGCCTGGCTCAGGAATCCCTGCTGTGTCTGGGGTCTGATTTGCACAGCACACCAGGCTGGCTGGTCCTATTGATCTCCCCTGACCTTGAAAACTGATTAACTTATCAATTCTCCTTCCCTCCAATCAGGCTGAGGAGTACAAGCAGCTCTGGCTTAAAGCTGGATTGAATTTTTTTAAATGTGTTTTTCTTCTAGATGTGAAATATAAGACAGAGGAGCCCAGAGGAAAGATGCAGCTGAGTGTTCAGCACACAATCCCAGTCTCATTCCCACCCCTCAGTCTCAGCCTGGCTGTGGAAAGGACCCACCTTCCAGCCAGGAGCTTCCCTGCAGCTCAACAACTTTTGTTCACAGAAGAATAAAGCTGCCCTGGGAAGCTGCTCTTGCTGGGAGAGCAAAGCTGCTGCCCCAGCTGTAACTGATGCCATGTGGGGCTGGGGATGCTGGAACTGCTCTCTGCATTCAGAGGGAGATCCAGCATCGAGGCAAGGGGCTCTCCCTGCCGGCTCTGAGGAAGCAGCTGCCATTCCTGCTGTCAACACTCTCCTGGGCAGCTTTTGCTCATTGAAAATCTCGAGGCTGGAGATGGCAGGAGTTGGGGTTTGATCTACAAGGCCTCAGCAAGCAACATCTGCACACTGGAAGGACTTCCCGTGGCAGAGCACCACGACATCCCCTGGAGCTGCCGAGCACTTGGAACCTCGGAAGGCCACCAAGATCTGTGCTCTGATAGCCCTTCCCAGAGCCAGCCGATTTCACCTCCCTTCCAGTATTTGTAGCTTAGATAAGGGTAATCAAAATCTCATCATTCAGGGTGTAAACTGATCGCCTGCAGGGGTTAGAAAGGAGTTTTACTCCGGGTGTAGTGTTGCACAACTGCCAGGATTCACTGTGGGGATGCTCCAGCCTCTGCTGAGCACCAGGCAGGGACCACAGCAAAAAGCAAAGCACAGCACACCGGCTGGAAAGCCAGAGCCGTCCTGCAAAACAGCACAGCCCCATTGTTTGGGAACAAAGCAGAAATTTTTCTGACTCTGGATTCAACTCACACATGGAAATGGAAGACAATGACTGTCACTAGGCTACTGAAAAAGGAGAATTTCAATAGAGGAAGGAAAAAATCTGTCCTGAGATCGTTTTCCTCTGGGCAGTGAGGGGAGTGCCTGGAGAGCACAGAGCACTGAGGATTGCACCTGTGTGACTCTGCCCCATCCTGTGCAGCCACTGGACCCTCTGAGTGGTACCAACTCCTCCAGTGAGTGGTACCAACAACCTGCCCCCCCCTCGGTGAGGGCTGAGCCCTCCCATCCCCCCCAACCACC
>VZTZ01008487.1:358338-462219 GCA_013400955.1 Drymodes brunneopygia | reverse complement strand
ACCACCCTCATGCCCACCCACCCCCACCTGAACAGCAGGCCACGAGAACAGAGTGTTTTTCCCTCCACAAAATTATTATTTATGTTTTATCGGCAGCAAAGGCTCCGCGGTGCCAGAATTGGCCGAGGGGTGTGGTGGCCTAAGTGCCAGTCCCCATGGCTGCAGTGACAGCAGGAGGCCAAAAACATGTCCCGTGTGGGTGGTGGTGGCTCTCAGATTAAAGTATCACCACGCCCCGCTCTCCTAATTGCTTTGTGAAACTCCGATCTCTGCCCGATCCCACGGCCAGCCCCGGGCAGGTGCCCTGAGCCACCGACCCCTGGGATCCCCCAAATCAGCTCCAGCCTCTCCTCCAGAAGGGCCCCCAGCAAGATGAGATCCCAAATTTCCTTGCCCTGTGGAAGGTAACTGAGAATGAGGCATTTCAGGATCTGTGTGTGATAGAAAACCACAGTGTCATTGCTTGAGGCATCTGCTGCCATGGATTGTGGCTGGAATTGCCAGCCAAGAGGGAGAGTTTCCAAAGAAAATGATCAACATTTCACACAGGGAAAAAAAAAAAAGGTAACTGCAACTGAAAGTTGAATATGTTTGCATGAGAAGTATGGATTTGCCATACATTAGATTTTCCTAAAAAGGGGTTATAAAAAAGCTGGGGAGAGATTTTTTTACAAGGCGTGCAGTGATAGAAAAAAGGAGGAATGGCTTTAAACTGAAAGAGAGTAGGTTTGGGTTAGATATTAGGAAGAAATTGTTCACCATAGGAGTGGCAAGACACTGGCACAGGGTGCCCAGAGAAATTGTGGCTGCCCCATCCCTGGAAGCATCCAAGGCCAGGTTGGAAGGGGCTTGGAGCAGCCTGGTCTGGTGGAAGGTGTCCCTGCCAATGCCAGGGCGTGGAACTGGATTGTATTTAAGGTCCCTTCCAATCCAAACCATTCCATGATCTTCTGTTTCTCCTTCCATATCCCTCAAATTCAGGGGAGAGCATAGAACTAGTAAATACTTGCATTTGGTCCAAACCCCATTTTAAATTTGAAAGTTGCAGAATCTGTTCAACACACCCAAAACCACCACATTTCAGTCACTGTACAACCTTTCCCCGGTGTGCTGGTGATGCAGCAAGTGCCTGGGAAAGAGGAGAGTTGTTCCTTTACACAAGATGTAAAAAACTTTAAACACCTCTTTTTTTTGTGAAAGGGAGGCATTTTGCCAAACAGCATCAGTACATTCAACAGCATCACTCAGGCTGCTGAAGGAACAGTTCAGCCTTATCAAAGATAATGGCACAGCCCTTGATGCTGCAGAGAGAAATCACCAGAAATGCATCACTATTTTGGGAAAATCACTTGAAGTCTAATGCACTTAAAGCATCTCCATTTAGTCCTCCCTCACACACCAAGAGCCAAGCAGGTTTTGTGCAAACATGAACGTGGAGCCTGCCTCTCTGTGCTGAGGTCAAACACTGCAGAGGACGTGTCTGCAGCCACCAAATTCCTGCAGGTTTGTACCTGATTTCCAGCTGGAACACTCACACTACTGAAATAACAATCCCTGTGCTCGGGAGGGAGGGTTTGCCAGGCCCTTTCTGGCAGCAGCACAAGGACACCCTGACAGATCCCAGCCAGGACAGCTTCCCCTGCACACAAACGTGACACTGCAGCAGGAATGTGCTCACCCTGGGAAATCCCCAAAGTTTATCTTGTTACATTCAGCTACCTGTGGCTTTTTGCTTGCATTTAAAAACAATTTCCCACAGCACAGTAGCCTGTGCGCTCATGTCCAGCCCAATAAACATCCTGTTTCCCATTGCAGCTGGATAATGGTGGAGATCAGCTAACAAATGACTGATTACCATAGTGAGAATCAAGGAGTCTACTAGCACTGACTGATTTGGAAATTGGCTACCTGGAGTGACATGTGGCAGGCAGCAGCACCCCAGATCTGAAACAAGGACAGGATAGACCTGAATCAGTGCTATTTCATTTTTTTTAAGGAACATCTAGATCATGGTCCAGCCCTTTTCATCTCCACTTAGTGCCTGGCAGAAGGCTCAAACAAATGAAATTTCAAATAGGCAGCAGGGGTTCCCAGCTCTTTTTTGATGTTCACCTTGTCCCAAAACATCTGATGTTTTGGCTGAACATATTCCAGATGTTTGCCCATAATGCTACAAGAACAACAAAATACCACTGTCCTGGTGAGCCATTGGGATCTGCCACTGTATGGTCCCTTCCAGGGATGGGATTGTTTCCCAACTGAAAATAAAGCCATAATCCAGCATTTCAGCTGCAGAACAGAACCTTCTGAATAGGATAGGGGAAATTTGCATAAAGCTTGTGTTTGCAGCTTTTTAGGGAGCTGATCATGCCACACACCAGCTGTTGCACGTGAGCACATCTGTACAAATGGGAGCACACTACACAGACAGCGTGAACAAAAAAAAAGAGAGACCTCCCCTTTGCAGCACTGAGCTGGTGACAGGCAGAGCCCTGGGGCTGAGGATCAGAGACTGAGCTGCTGGCTCAGGAATTCCCCCTGCATTTCCTTCAGTCCTTGCCTCTAGCAAGGTAGGTCCTCCTGCATTTGAAGAGCCCTTTTCTTTTCCAAATTTGTTGAATGTTCACTCCATCCCTGCTGCTGCCTGTCCAACCATCCAGCTGCCTTCACTGCAGAGCTTCATCCTTGGCTGAGTTACTGCCTGTCCAGGTCTGTTCTCCCATCACTGGCTCAGGATTAGACACAGCAAACAACACTCAGTGCCCAAATGCTGTTTTTGTCTCATATCCATGGTTTACATGTTTGGTCCAGCTGTTGGCTGCAGTGCTGACTTCAGGGGACACCCTTTGCCTTGCCAAGCCCAGCTGGAGATGCCATGGGGCCTGGTTCCAAAGATGTGGGACAGAAACACCCGTGATTCACTCTGGCATCAGCACCACGCTGCCTCCACGGAGCACACAGGTGGAAAGGACCTCCTGGGTCATCAAGTTCATCTGCTTGTCATCACCAGTAACCACATCAGTAGATCAATTAGGAGCTGTTTGATTGGCCTATCACAGCTAATGGGCTCCTCCGTCTGGCAGAGGAATAACAGGATCCCAAGGTGATGCCAGGCTGGAAACAAGGGGTGACCATTTAACGGTGCCTGGGTCTGCCCAGGGCACCCCATGCCACCCACACATTCCCAATCCAGCCTGAAAGTTGTGTCAGGACCATTTTATCCAGTGGTTTTCTGCTCCAAAACTGAGTCTGGGAATCTCTGGGCAGCAGTTCCATGGTTTGTGAGCGTCGACAAAGAAATGCAGTTTCCATCAACTGTGTGAAAATACAGTTACTGAAGTTTGGTTGGGTTTTGGTTTGGTTATCTTTTAAGGAATTGCACCTTCCCTGGGCAGCAACCAAAGAAATCAACAAGCTGAAAGAGGAGGTTCAAAAAGAAAAAGAAAAAAAAAAATCACTGCTCTGAGCAAAACAAGAACTAATTCTAAAGAATCCTCTGGCTGCAGCTTTCAAACCCACCCTAAGTGTTATCTTCATCACCAGGTTTACAAAAGCAAGGAGTTAAATGGGATTTATTATTTGTTTTCAAGGTATGGCATCAAATAATGAATCAAAAAACACCATATTAGTGTGCCCTTTTCCCACATGCTTTTGAAGATGCCCTCTTGGAGATTAGACTGACATCTAAGATAATTAGCATATCTTCAGGCTGGAGATTTAATGAATAACAAACAAATAATAAGTCTCTCGTACTTACTAAAAAGCCTGGGCAACCTCTGTTCTAATATTTTCTCCGAAGTGAACATGTATACACTGCACCATGGTTATGGTGGTGCTGTTTCACTTTCTGATCATTATCAGTTCCAAGAAAAAAAAAATTACCAGAAAAACCCAAAGACTTGAGGGGAGTTAAATTTTTTCATTCAGGCAAAATATGATGTTTTGCCTCATTCTTGAGCTTTTCTATATTCCACATTTCACATAAACCCAAAATACATCACTTAAATGATGCAAATCACTGCAACAACGACTGCAAATCACTGCAACATCCCAGACACACACAAAAATAAACACTTTCATTCCATGGGGCTGTGTTTCAGCCTTGTGTGGGATGCTTAGACTGTGTGATTTAATGGAATTACCCAGAACTGACAGCAAATTCTACACAAGGGATCCCGAATTTGTGACGAGAATGTAATGGGGAGGATTTTGAATCCCTAAGTAGCAGGACATGAATTCACCTTCCACTGAGCAATAGGACAAACAGTTAAGTCCTGCTCAGGGATGAAAAAAGCCCCTGCAGCTTCTTGTTGGAGATTTGTGGAACCCTTCAAAATACAGCAGCCTTGAAAAGGTGCAAAAATCATATAAAAAACAATCCTAAGTATTTACACATGGTTATGGCACTGTCCAAGGGAATAATTCACTCGGTCTTTTCACATTTAGAGGGCATCCAAAGGCCTTTTCCAGATGATCATCCCATTCAGTGCAATGGGAACAGACAACTGAGGACCAAAAAATCAATTGTGTGCTGAAAGCTGATGAGGTGATCTCTCACCTCTCACTTCTCTGAGCTGGGGAACAACTCATGGTGAGGTCTGTGGGGTCACCACCACGGCAGAATGGAGAGAACAATCCTGAGGGCAAAATTCAGCTTGAGGCCAGGACCAACTCAATAAAATGCTCAGAAATGCTTCCCCAAGTGCCCTAACAATGAAATCCAGGGTCACCCCAAGGTGCAGAGTGTAGTACCCTGAGGAGAGGCACAGGTAGAACCTATACAGTAAAGATCCAGATATTAAATCCAGATGAAAACAGACCAAGGCTACTGGCACATAAAGAAGGTATTTTAAACTAAATATTGTGGGCAAGCCAACAGTTTGACAAGACATGTGGCTTGGGAAAATGCAGCCTCCAGTGGAGAAGTCATGAAAATTGAGTATCCTTGAAGAAAAGGCTAGGAGAGAAGCCAAGAACAGTCAGGGGGGGAACAGCAGGCAGCAGGGCCAGCTGACAGCCCTGGGAACGGGAGAGGGAACAGGACAGGACACCACGTGTGCATTTCCATCCAGTCTGAAAGGCCAGGGGAGTGAACAGCAGTGCCCTGGTTTCAGATGGGGCTATTAACATAACCAGCACCTTGGAAACCTGGTGGTGGGGGGAAGATAAGCAGCAGAACATGGTAATGAGTGGGTACAAATCCAACAGGAATGAGAGTAGGCTGAGCAGGTGGAGGAGCTGGGCATCAAAGGAGCTGGGCATTAATGAGAGCTTATCAAAGAGCTCAACCAAGATAACTGTATCAACAAATAGTTGATACTGTTAGGATTGCAGTCCCATGGCCAGACATTGCAGGGTTAGAGTTATTCCATCCTCCACCCACCCAGAACAGGGCAACAACAGCAAAACCTTAAGGGAGGCGAGTGAGGCTGTGATGGATAGAAACAGGGACAAACACAAACAGGAGATGTCCCTCCGCTGACAGGAGGGAACATGTTTACATTGAAAATGGAAAGTTACTGCTCCCTCCAGTAGTAATTTATGACCTGTGACACAAGAGCCTCTTCAGCACATCCTGAGCAGCACCCAGGATTGATTTCAAGTGCATGGCCAGGGGCTCTTTGCACCTTAAAACTGACAAATTTGAGGGCAGCCTCCCAAACCTGCTACTCTAAGTTTAGCTTGAGGAGGAAGTTGCCTAAACACACAGGCAGTGGTTCAAAGAAAATTGAGAAGGAAAAGCCCCTAAGGAAAAATACACCCAGGAGGTGGGAAGACCATTTGAAGGAGTCATTAGAGTAAACGTGTATTGCTTAAGGGAAAAAAAATCAGAATAAAAGCTAGCATGCTTAAAGTGAGACAATTAACAGCAAAATGAGACTACGGAGAGGCACTGTCCAAATAGCTAAAAATGTAAAAACCAAGAATAAAATCTAAAGCCTGCAACTGTGCCAAAATACTCCAAAGACTGAGAAGAATTTTCCAAGCCACAGCACTAATAACAAAACACATTGAAGAGTCCTTGATCACAGGGCTAAGGGAGCCTCCGAGGAAGATAACAGCAGAGTAGAAAAGCTAAATTAACTTATTCACAATAAGCTGATAAATCCTGATAACACAGAGCCACCATCGGGGATTAAATCCCCCCCCTCAGCAGCACTGAAGGTGCTCAAATGTGCAATCACCCAGCTCAGGCTCCACAGTGCATTTTGGGGGAAAAGGGAGGAAAGCTCATATAAACAGGGTAACAAAGCACTCAGAAAGAAGTGACAGACTGGGGAAGACTCATCACAGGTTTCTGGGAGACAAGTCCTGCCTCATCAGTCCATCTGAGTGTGGGCAAGCAATGGCACTTCTTGACACGATGAACTCCTCTGTCTAATGAACCAGTTACAAGAATGCAAGGTGCCATCAAGAAAAGGAAGAGTTTCTTTGAGTTAAAAACGGTTAAAAATGGAAGCAGTAATAAGAGGTCAGCTCTCCCAGTGGAGGTGAGACCCGATAGGCATCTCTGCAGCTCAGCTTTTTGTAAATGACCATGAAAAGGCAATTAGCAAAGGGACAAATTGAATGATTCAAGGGAGTTCAAAGCTTCAAGTCAAGTGAGAGAAAAACCACGAGTCACTCAGGACACAGTGGCTGGACAAGAAAGCAGCAGACAGATTTCAGTGTTGAAAAATGGAGAGAAAGGAGAAAAACTTCCTCTGCTCTACCTGCACATTACAGCTCCACAGTAACCATCACTGTCAGGGGTGTATTAAGGAGTTCTGTGGCTAAGGTCACAAATAAATGTCACATCATTGCTGAGCAGCAATCAGGAAGGTTTAGCACCTGATAGGAACTGTTAGGAAACATGGAGAGGATAAAACAAATTATTTCTGTCATGCTGCCTTCTGATTGCTGGGTCTGCACAGTTGTAGCTCTGTGGCCTTCCTCCTCCTCATCATAACAGGGATTTAGAGAGATACACACAGGGCACAGAGAGGAGCAGAAATGGGAAGGGCTTTTGTCTAAACTCACAGCAACTCCAGTGAAAAACAGGCTATAGAGGTAATATAGTCATGACAGTCCACAAAATCAGGAGGAACCCACAGAAAATAAAGAGTAGCTGCTGTTCAGGATTACTCACAGCACTAGAATTAAGGGATACTAAATAAATTATCGTATAGTAGGTTTAAACAAACAAAGGGAAGTTGTTTCTTTTTCCCCTCCCCATAAGATGTAATTGCATTGTGGAACTCATCGCCCCGGGATGTTGTGGATGCCAAACACATCAAGAGAGTCAAAAGTCAATTAAACAAATTCATGGACAGGTCCATCAGTGGCTATTAAACACGGTGATGGAGGTGCAGCCTGTGGCTGACAAGTCTCTGAACCACATGAAACTTTTATCACGGGGAGATTTACTTTGTGCTTGCCCCATTTGTTCCCCTCAATATCCACAGTCAACCATGGACCCAGGTACTGGGTTATTCCCAAGTTATTCCAAGCTGGTGCCAGCTCTCAGAGTTGAAGTGAGCATTGAACACGCCTGCTCTGTTCTAGACTTCCTCTTTGTCCCTGTCCTGAAGTGACATTAATCTTTTGAACACAGGGTGGATTGCCAACATCTTAAGCTAAAATTTTGGGCTTTAAACCTCAGGAGATTCCAAGGACATGAAATCCAAAATCACACCCAGATGTCAGCCCTTTGTTTGGATGTCGTGATTTATACTATGAGTGACACTTCCTCTTCTGTCTCCCTAACAATGACAAAACAAAGAGCTATAAACAAAACCTGACTCCAGATGTTCTGCCCTCATTAGCGACCAGCTTGGCTAATCCTATTTCATCAGCCCTTTGTTTCAGGGTGGCAAGCCAACATCAGCAACTCGAGGACACTTTGATGGGCTCCCCCGACTTGGGATGCGACAAATTCCCAGGACACTCCTGCCCAACACTCACTACAATAACAAGCACGGGGCTGAATTACTGCCCTCGACAATGTTTGGTACGTGGAAAAACTTGTGCTTGCTAATTACCGGGATTGCTCCATAAAAATCCCCCCGGGGCGGCCGCGTGCAATCCTGGTGAGCCGCAGCCCTACCCCTCGGCAGCAGCCCAGGTGGAGACAGCCTTTCCTCTTTGAAGAGCCTCCCCAGCATCCCGGGTGTCCCACCCACTCGCCAGGTCTATTCCTAGACATATCAGCTCTATTTGTTTTCCTCACTGACTCTCACGCCGGTGCAAAGGGTGAGAATCAGTCGGGCCGGACACATAAGTAGGCTACAAAACAAAGACTCTTCCTTTCCCTTTGAAGCCTACTATCCTTTATTTTTGATAAGAGGTGCAGCAGATTTATTTCTCTGGTTTGAGCACTCCTAAGCCTCTTTACTAAGCCTGGCAGCGAGAACCTCAAAGCAGATGCCAAACTCTGCAATCTTTTTATGTGTGGTGGAAATAATCCCTTTGCCTGGTGCCTGGGAGAGCTGAACCCTGACATCCACAGGAGCCGCTGATGGACCAGCACCTGGGAGCCAAAGCAGAGCCAGTCTCTTCTCCTCACAAAGCCCCTTCTCTCTGCAGCCAGCCAACAACCACACACTTTGCTTTTCTCTGAGCTCCAGCTTCGCTCTTGCACCACAATTGGGAAGAAATACTCAGATCTGAGCCCAAAGCCCATCCAATCTCCCTGTGCCAGTTCTTCTAACAAAGGATCCTTTACTCCTCCTCCTCCCTCTGCAGTTTCACTTCTACCTTTAGATGCTTTGTGAGTTGAAGAAGCTCAAAGAAGCTCATGGAACAGGGCAGCCCAGCTCCCAAAGCCAGCCCTGCTCCCAGATTAACACAGACCAAGCTAACAAGGTCCTCTGGCTGGCTGCCTTGGGCTGAGGAACTACATGAGTCACCAAATCCCAATGCCAAATCCCCAGCACCAGGGTAATTGCAGACATTTTGAACCAGAGCAAGCTGCAAGGGCACAGGGAAGCTAATCATAAAAGGGATAAATCAAGGGGAAACACTTGGCACTTCACTTTAGGCAGGGAGGGGCTAACCAACTTTTACTCTGGAGGAATAGGGTGTGAGAGAGGGAAGATTCACTTTCACTTGGCTCCCAGGATGTCCAAGGACTTTCACATCCCTGCACAGAGAACAGCTGCTGTGTGTCTTTACATCTCACAATGATAGATTCCTCATTTAAAAATAAATCAGAGCAGCCTGGGATAGATGCCAGAACATTTCCCCCAGTTTTCCCACATCCTACATTTTAAAGGCAGTTGATGAGCTCCATCCTTGCTGATCCCTCATCCTTCCTTTAATAACTCCCCATGCTCCCATTAAAACCAGTGCATTGCCCTCCTCACCTTTAAATTTCCCCGGAGCTGTAGTTCCCTACTTTGGCTGCGCTTGCATCACATGGTGTTACTGCTTCAACAGCACCAGCACGCTCTGAAGTTCTTTTCTTTTTGTAACTTTTCTCCACAGGCAGCACAACTGAACCCTTTGTGGAAAAAAAAACCAAAAAACAACCACCTCTACTGGGCTAATCCATCTCCAAAATTACTACCTCATCTATCACTTGTGAGAATGTTTTAAAAGTTAAAATCAATAGCTCAGGCACGGTTGGAACCAACACTTATTCTCCACATATTGATCTTGACCTTCGGGTTGATATTGTTCCCCAAAGCTTACAAAAGGGACCCAAGTCTGCAAACAAGGTGCCCAAACACATCATGTTGAGCAACACAGAGGCTATCAAAGCTGGGATCTCATTACACCCTCTGCCTCCCACTCCGGGTTGTGTTCCCTTGTTACATCTTGTTTCAAATTAGACTGCGAGCTCGTCACGCCAGCGGCAGTGGCTCCCCGTGGCACCTCTGCAGCAAACAGGATTAATAAGCTAGGACTAAAGACAGCTCTCAAAAGCACAAAAAACTCACGAGAAACAAAGGGATGTGGGAAAGTCTTGCCCTTGCCCTGAATAAAGAACTCTCAAGATGCTTGGATAACTTCAGGACATCCGTGAACTTGGCTTCTCTATCATGAGTTTCAGTTTTCGCTTTTAACCCCAGCACTCCACAAATTAAGTGAACCTAAATGAAAAAATGCTTTGCATGGTCTAAGATTTTTTTTTATGCTCTGTTTCATTAGCATAGCTCAAAGATTTAAAGCAGTCCATTCAAACTGGGTCATTTATGTTGTAGGCAACAGGGCACACTCAGCAAGCAGGGGATAAGGATTTTAGTGGCAAGACAACAAGCAGCTTGTCCTTTGTCAGCAGGCTGCTCTGTTCTAGCCCAGGATCTCACACTCCCCAAAGCATGTTTTTGTCACTGTCTTCCTTCTGATTTAGGACTTACCTTGGGAATCAAGTCACTCCTGCCACAATAACATCTGGCTGGGGAGGTGATGCCTGCTCAGCCTCCCACCCAGAGCCCCTGGTGCTGCCCTTCCATCAGGGCAGACAAAGATGTGGCATTTGGCTATCTGGCCATCAATTCCCAGGGGCTTTACACCAACTGAACCACTTTCCCCACAGCCTGAAGAGGCTGACCTGGATCAGTGTCTGGTTTTTATCAGCTGGGATATGGAGAAAGGAGAGATTTGCCACTGGCCACCAAACAAGCCAGTGGTTAAGATAAGATGCTCTTTGCTTTGCCTGGAGCTGAGGCTGGGATTCAGTTCACTGTCCCCATCATCTTTTCACACTCACCTGCTGAGCTCCATGATACCATCTCAAGGTTTGGGAGAGCTCACAATGTGCTGCCATTTCACCCAGCTGCAGCTGAAAGTTACATCCCTCTTCATTAGTCATGGTTTCTTTAACAGAAATCTTTCAGTTTGATAGGAATTCCCAGGCCAAAATGTGTAATTCTAATAGTTCAGCTTCACAACAGCGGGTCAGGTGTCTCTGCTTCCCTGGAGACCCTTTAGCTCCTTTCTCCCCCTGCTCACCTTCCCTAAGAGCATCATCTCTGAGGGTTCACTTCTCTCAGGACTAGCACATCATCCGACTTTCATGGGACCTTCCAACACCAAAAACAATGCCCAAGTAGTGGTTCTGGTGATTTTTAAGTAGACATCGTGGGCCTGCATTAATGGCAACAACTCCTTGGACAGCACTGCTGTCCCTGGCACCATGGGCCTCCAGAGAAGGTGGCTCTGGGGGCTACAGAGGGAACTCAGTGCCCACACAAATGAGCACACTCACAGAAGAGAACAGCTCTAGAAAGCAGAGCTGTCATTCTATGGGAAATCCTCATTTTCAAACCAGATCAATTTTGCTTTTAATCATCCTCCATCCAGCCAATGCTCAGGACAAGAGGACTTGCAGGCAAAATTAAACCTCCCTGTGTTACCCTTTGCTTGCAGCTGTTGTTACAAAAACCCACAAATGAGACCATCACATTTGCATGCCATTTAACTTGGCATGACAGTTTTCCTGCTGGAAGGAAAGCTTCCTCAGGCTGGGTGGGGTAGGGCTGTCCAGGAACAAAACCCTTTTCTACAGAAGAGGAGGAAGGAGTCAGTTATGTCCTGTCTTGTCCCAGAGCTTTGGAGTGAAGGCACTTATGGCAACAGCAAACAAGTGCTCAGCAGCACTTCAGTGATGTGGTTTAAGCAGAAAAAAACCCCCTTTTTTCAGCATGGAGCTAAGCAGGCCCCAGGCAGTAATGGGTACATGTTGAATAATAAACCCAGCTGAAGCAAGATGCATGAGTCAACCAGATGAAGAGTTCCTCTTGGTTCCTCCCTCCCCCCTGCCTTTGGCTGTTCCTTGGAAAACCCATATGCACTTTAAGGGTGTCCACAAAACAAACATTTGGCTGCTTTCTTCAAGAAGCCTCGGAGAGCCCAAAACTGGCTGTGTGGGCTGAGTGCTCAGCGGGGTACAGTAACCAAAGCAAAGAGAAACCTCCTCAGGGGCTGTTAGAGCATTTGGGATGGGGGAAATGGAGCAGAAATCTTTGTAGAAAAGCTATTTACATCTGTTTGACCCTTGTAAAACAGATCCCCAGGCTCTTCCCCACTCGGAGGCATTTGGATGACAAGGCTGCAGCAGCAGTTTGATCCTTCCCAGGGGAAAGGAATGGGGCAGAGCCGCCACGGGAAACCACCAAGCACTCACACGCCACAGGCAGAGCGGTCCCACCTGCTCTGCCAGGCTGGAAGGGACAACAAGAGGCTCCCTGGAAGGACCAGGTGCTGCCTCTTGGCTCGCAGCCCCAGGAGGAGCCAATGAAAGTGAAAGATACCTGCACCCTCCTCCAGACTCCACCTTGCCCCCCCAGCCTTCCCCGACGGGCAGCTCCTCCCTGGGAGGCTGTTCATGCCCTCCCACTCAAATCCTTTGATCTGCTGCCAAAATCCAGGCTGCTCCAGGAGGGCCTGGCTGCCCACAGGCTGTGCAGGGCTGCAGCTCAGCTCTGGGGGCCACAGGTGGCTCTGGGTCTGCTCTTCCCTTGCTTTGTTCCAAATGCCCACCAGAGATTTACAAGTTCACCCATCCAGCAGCACATGCTGGCCCCAAACCTTGGGAAAGCCAATCCCATGAGGTGCAGAGAAGGAGGATCCCTTGTACTAAGAGTCTTTGCTGAAATTAATGTGGATGCACCCAAGTGACCAACCCATGCCAGGCACAGCTCCTGCTGCTGGTCTGGAGCCAGGCTCACCCACAGCTCACTGCTCATTCTGCCTCCACGTTTGCTACCAGCACAACCTTCCTCACCCCGAGGCCAGCACCACCTCCACTTCTCCCTGAATCATGAGTGGCACCAAGCCAGGAGCAGTGTGGAGGTGGTCTGCTTGCCAGGGACCATGAGCAGCAGAGAAATGGGATGACAGAGGCCTGACTTGCACAGTTCTACACCCCAGCAGTCCCTCAGCAACTGTGTGCCATGGGAGGGAGACCACAGGGCCCACAAGAGGTGGCAGATGAATGCTGACCCACCTGCACAGTATCTGTCCTTCCAGAAGGAAAGTTTCAAGTCTGGTCTCCTTGAGGACAGCACTGGGTGTGACAGCCAACTCTGCTGCTGGGTTCTGTCCCTGCTTACACTGCAGGGCAAAGCCTTGCTCTGTCCACTGCTCCAGGAAAAGAGAAAGGGGTTTGACTCTTTCTTCCACTGTGGATGCCCTGCAGTACATGGACAATGCAGAGAGCCTGTCCTGAGGGCTGACCCCCAGACCCCAGGGGTGCTCTGCCCCAAACCCAGAGCACTGACCACCCCATGGAAGCTCCCTGTTCCCTGGGCCATCCCAGTATGGCTGGGAATCCTCACCAGGCACCAGGAGCAACCAAGTGAGCATTGCCTCCTCCTCCTCCAGCCTGTTGAGCAAGCAGCAGTGGGTGGACACACACCCAGGCTAAACACAGCCCCAGCACAGCCACCCCCACCTGCTGTGGCTCGGGCCCAGGTCACCAAACACATTCTTGCTGTGGGTGCGCTGGTTCTCATGCTCCTCCCCGGGAGAAGCCCGTCTTGCTCAACCCCACTCGACTCTGGTTTCCCCAGTGCTGAACCCGGAACCAGATTTCACTCATCACAAAACGTGCCAGCCCTCCTTGCCCCACAGCCCTGTCCCAGGGCCTGGCAGGATGCTGGTACCCAGCACTCCATGTCCCTGTGAGCTGGGCTGCAGGATGGCCCAGGGCTCATGGGCAGGGAAAGGTCTCTGTTGCAATTGCCATCGTCCCTAATCCCTGTCTTTGACCAGATCATCCTGTGAGATGCTTGACATCTGAAGGGAATTTAAGGCTCCCAATGCTCCCTTACCTCCACATGACACATCAGAGCTTTTGCAATCCAGGTTAGCACCAATCTGCCCTATTTCAACTTCAAAGCACTTCACAAACATTAACCAATTAATCCTCTCACTGCCCTCCAAAGGAGGTGAGCATCTTTATTTTTATCTGTTTCCCCATCAATGAGAAAAAGAGAGTTAAGTGCCTCTCCTGAGGCTGTCTGCACTTGACTCCCAGCCCAAGGCTGGGGCCATCAGAGGAAGGGACAGGTGCACCTCAGACCCGGGAAATGCTGCAGGAATCACAGCAGCGAAATCCAGCAACTTTGGGTTTTCTCCATGCCCCACATGACTCGGCTTTTTGAGCATTTTCTGTTCATCATCAGTCAATGACCTGGAAGGAAAATGATCTGAGACAAGCGAGACAGAGGAGGCCACTGACACAGCAACCAGGACCAGCTGGAGAGCCAGGGGCACACACACAGTAAGTGTTTTTAATAAGCCAGAAAAAGTCCTACATCTTGCAATAAAAAACAGAACTCAGCGTGGATGGCTCCAGAGTAAGGGGACAAACTCTGATGTGACCACAGGTAGACAGACAGCCAAAACACAGCATGAGCTGCTGGAAGCGCTCAGGTTCTGCTAAAAACTGGGGCAGAACATCCCAGCTCATTCTGCACTTTAAATGAGTGCTTATTTCCTACAGCTCAGGCAAAGCTTGGTTTAGGGAATCCTACAAACCTCTGAGGCATTGGTAGGGACAGGGAGCTGGAAAGGGAGCTGGCCTTCAACTGGGAAGCTGTAGGAAGTCAGCAGGTGTCACAGCAGCGTGGTGGCAGCTCGCTCAGGGTGGGACACGTGTCACTGGGAGCGATGCTCCCCCTCAGCCACCCTCTACATCAGTCACGATTCACTCAGACACTGCCAACAGAGACCACATTCACCAGGTCCGTCGTGTACCTCTGAGGTGTAACCAGAAAAAAAAAGAAGAAAAAAAAAAAAGTGTTTTATCACCTGAAATAACTATTTATTTGCTGAAGACCTGAGCCCATGAGCACTCCTCCCTCCCCCAGCATCCAGGAGCGCTCGGGAGAGGGGAAGGAACACCCTGATCCCACCAGCCCTGAGACAGGAGGCTGTGCACAGGGAAAGTGGGGTGCACACATGCACAGGGGCTGCACAACAGACCCCAGCCATCAGTGACAGCTGCATTTATTGCAACCTTTCCAGGAATGACACTGCTGCCTGGGGAGAAGGGAGCGCTCCCGCTCTCCCCGCGGCGCCGTGGGACGGGCCGGGCAGGGTTGGGATGCTGCTCCCAGCTCCCTTTCACTTCAGCTGCAATTTCTGTCCCCAGTGCTCCCCAGAGCGTGTGAGTGAAAGTCTCTCTGCTTTTGCAACACCACAGACCCAGGGTGGGACTCGGTGCAGGGAAAACCCTCAATTGCAGGGCTCACAGGGAAGCACTGGCTGCTTTTTTTCTCATCATTTCCAGTGGCTGTGGCTCGGCGCTAACTGCTGGCAATTACTCATTACCACTCACCCCGAGGTTCCAAATTGCTCGCTAAACCCTGTGAAGATGTAGGAATCCCAAAGCCTTTTGGATGGAGAGGGGCGACCTTTAAACAAAGCTCTGCAATGCCAGATCAATACTGGGAAGAGCTGAAATCAGTCCAGCGCCTCGCTTAAGTGGCAAGAGAATTTCAGGCAGATGAAATGCAATTCTCTAACTGCAGTTATTAGAGGCAGCGGGGGTAGGAGCCTTGCTGGATCTGGAATAGAAGTACCATCCCGAGGGAAGGCTTTTCTTAGCATCAAGGATCACTATGTACTGTTTTAAACAGGTATTCAGAGCATGCCTTGAATTTATTGCTAAGCGCAGACCTCAAGTCGCAGCAGCGCCTTAAAAAAGGGAGATTTGCCCACCTCCGCAGGGGGTGTCACATCTGCACCTCCAACACGGGCTGCAAACTCCCCAGGGAGGGGAGGCAGAGCTGTGGCTGCCCCAGGTGCCGCTCCCACAGCGCGGGGCTGGCTCACAGCAGACAGTGCCACCTGCTGTCACCTGGTCCCCGTCCCATCCCTCCCACCGGGGTCCCCAAGCCAACTCCCAGCTCATCAATTCCAGCCCCCATGCAAGCCAGACCCCAAAAAGCAGCTGTTTTTCTATGTAATATTCTTGTCTGCTCATCAGGCCCTTCCCACTCTCCATGTGGTTGTGTGGGACACACTGAGCTGCTGGATGAGCCACTGGCTGTCCATGACCCTCAGCATATCATGGGGTTTGACCCCACGTGCCAATATTGTTCACCAAGGAAAGCAGGAAAAGGCAGATACCAGCACTGGGGTATGACAAAAAACAATTTCTCAGTGTGCTCTGTCTTCCTCCTCAGCTAAAATGCCTGATTTCGTTTATCTTTCTTGAGCATTGACATCATCTCTTCCACTCCTGAACCTCTCACCACTTTTTTGGGGCACAAAGAGGAGTCTAAGCTTCTTAGAAACACCCTGGAACAGAGCAGGGAGACCACCCCACCCTATTCAAACACCATGATTGGATGTGCATTTGGATACTGCAATTGCAGGACATGCCCACAAACCCAAAATGCCTCAGATAACAGGTGTTGGGTTTACCTTGACCCCACAGGGATGCAACAGCCTCACAAAGCTCCTATGAGTTCCTTCAGGCAACCTTTGCAGCTTGGCTCAGACTAGAATCAAAACCTGAAGCAAAGGCACCAAGCTCAGCAAGACTTTGGGCCCTCAGGGACTCAGCAGACCCTTGACTTTCACCACAAGAAGCTTCTCAAGAGATGAGTGGATTATTTATCATGTTCCCAAGCTTATAAGCATTTAGCTTGCTCTTCTTTTTGATAAAAGTCGCTGGAAGATGGAATCCCCCTCCCCAAGAAATCTACTTGCCAAGCCCTTTTCAAGTCCAAATTTGCTTTTCCATCAATTGGCCACCAAGATCTTGACCAACAGTGCATTAACCTTTGCCATAGTTGATAAGAGGATGAGCCAAGGATTCACTAGGACAGATACTTAAACCAGTTTACAAAACAAAATTCAAGTTAGAGAGAAAATACACAGGAATGAGAGGGAATGGAACTCATTGCCTAAAATATCCCTTCTCAAAAACCTTTCCTTAACTGGAATACGACAAACCCAAACAAGAATGAAGTGAACTGTTCCTCAAGAGCCCACTCTGGTTCTCCTGCTGGGGGAGGTGTTGGTGGGCACAGAAACCCCTGCAAGTGGCCAGCACAGCAGGGCTGCCCAAAAAGCTGGCACACACCAAAGTCCTGCCTGCCCAGGAGCAGATGCAGAGACTGCTCTGACATGAGATTTTGTGCCTCTCAGCCATCTGAGAAAGGGCCACCCTGGCCAGGAACCATCTAGAAAAAAATCAGCTTTGTTGATACACTGCCCCAAGCACGTGGCTTTGAAACCAAATAAACCATCATAAATCATACACCAGATTTCAAATAAAGCCCTACAAAAGCAGGGCAATCCCTGAGAGCATGCTTAGTCCCCTACTACCCCAAGTCTCATTATTACCTGAAAATCAACTTCATTTAAGAATTCACATTCAGCCTGCAGATCCCTCACAATCAATTACACCAGGATCCTCTTCTTCCTGGTGTAGCACCCAAGGTCCTTCCCAAAGCAACCCCACTGCTGTCTGCCCAGACCACCCAGCCTCCCCCTAAATGTGGAGGGGGCACATATTTAGGATATCAGGAGGAGTCACAGGCCTTAGGTCAGCTGAGCTGGTTTCCCAGTCTCCATGTTTTCAATTTCCCTCCTTCAGTCAGAGTGCTAAAGTGGCACAGGAGAACCAAATTCAATTAGCAGGATTAATAGCAATTAAGCTCCTATTGGAGTCAGGGTTGTGCTCTTTAGTCCTGGAAAGAAGCTACATGTCACTGCAACAAGATAAGCAGCAGGTGATGCCAGAAGCTTTTTATTTCCAAGGAGAAAAATTGGTTGTCTTCCTGAAAGCCCTCTCCTCCTCCTCCCCGCCTCCTCTGACCAGAATTTGGCCCAGATGGAGCCAATTCCCTTCCAGCCTGCTCCTGCTCAGCCCCACTCTTTGCACCTTCCCCTGAACACCAGTTACAGGGTCTGAATGAACCACCCCAAAGTCGCTCTCTTTTTCCATGCCTGTACAAAAAAAAACCAACCCAGTTTCACAGCATGTGTGGGAAAGAGCAGAGCACTTGGATGTGATGCTGAAGTTCCCTCTGGTTTGCCTTTGCTGCAGGATTTGCTCCTGACAGCCTGACCCTGCTGTGCAGGGAGGTTCTGCCAAGAGGATCAGTCCCAGTTACAGACTCAGTTATCCCAGGCACACTGGGGTATTCCCACTCCCTGGCAGAGCCCTGACCCTGCCCACAGCAGGGACCATCCTTGAAGGCAGGAAGGCACTGTCACTCTGGCAATTTATCCTCCGGTCTCACTCGGTTATCACAGCACCTCACAGAAGTTATTTTAGCTACAGAGCAGCTTTCTGGCTTCCTGTGTAGTTCCTTAGTGTTCTTCCTAATTGAGGGCTTTTAACATTAGCAGCCTTTAGCAGCTGTTCTTCTTCCGGGGTGGGGCGGGGGGGGGTAACAAAATCTTTTATTCAAATTTCTTCTCTAAGAAGTGGAAACGTGACCCACATCCTAAGCAGTAGTCCCTCAAGTGACAAGCCTTCCTCACTCTGTCACAGGCTCCTTTCCACCACGGGTCCCATGACTTGCTGAATTCAGCAGTCCATACATAATCCCCAAGCAGGAACCAGGGATTTCTGGCTCAATATTTCCTACAGAACCAGGAAAGGGGCTCTGCATGGCTTGGTGGGAGCTGGAGCCTCCCAATTCCAATGCTGTCCCATCAGTGTCCCCTCCCTGCTGTGCCACCTGTGAGTGAAATACTGGACAAAATGGGATGGGCTCACCAGGGGCTCCTGTCCCTGGAGGGGCAGAGCAGCAGCAGCAGCTGGGGCTGGGAGCTCTTCCCAAGAGGAGGATGCTGCAAAATGGAAAATGGGATAGGAGGGGAACGTGGGACAAACTGAGGCTGGTGCCTGTCCTCTCCAGCCAGGGTGGATCTGCGTGGCAAAAAGCTGCCAGAGCCCTCAGAAGAGAGCCAGGATTTACTTCTGTCAGAGCCTTGAGTGTTTTGAAGTCCGGAGAGCGGCAAGAAGCAACAAGCTCCACCAGTGCCCGCGGGAAATTGCAACAGAGTCACCAGTCAAAAGCATTCAAAGATCACAAACCAGACCCAGATGATCATGAATCACAGCTTAGAAACCGCAAATGGTTCTTAAGCCTCTTCAAAATAATGTCATTTACCAACAGGCTCGTTTGGAGTGGTTCACATTTTCCAGCCATCTTCTGAACCTCAGACAGAGAGAGAGAATGGGCTGAAGCAGGAGCAGAGCTCCTCGTGCAGTCCCAGCTCCTGGGAACCGGGGTGACATCAGGGAGATGTTGTGGCACCTGGCACAAGGCTCCTCATGCTGGTGGTGCTGGGTGTCCGTGGGGGACCCTGGTGTTGGTGAGGGTGGGCAAGGGGTGACCCCTTGTCAGGCTGAGCCCTGTGTGAAGGAGAGCAGGGGGTCTCTCACCTGGTTCTCAGCTCCCTCCAAGGCTCCTCTGGCCTCACCTGCCCCACACTCACCTTTGGAAGTCTGAGGAATGTCAGACAATTTTGTTTGAAAATGCTTCCCATGCTTTTCATCAGGGAACACTCAGAGGTGATGCTAAGTGCTCTAATGTGGTAAAACACCACAGGCTCCTTGGTCCACGTGTGTGGGCAATCCTGAAGCTCCAGACAGAGCAAGACCTACATCCCAATAATGCACAGGCAATAAAGCTCTTACGTGTCATCAATGTTTTAACGCCCCATTTAAATATTAATATAATGGAAGAGCATAAAAGCAATATCCATGAAAGCACAGGGTCATTTAGTCCATTGCCCTTTTCTCAGGAAGAAGCCAGAGACCTCCTCCAAGTGTTTTACTTCCCCAGTCCAGTGCTGACTTTCTCAGTCTCATAACATTAGTTCTAGTAATAATAATACATCATCATAATGCAAAACTGGGCATCATGATAATTATTTATGACTTATGCTTCTGGCCGTAACTGAATGTTTCTGTAGAGGTTTTAATTATCATTTATGCATCTTTGTTCCACGTCCATAAAAATCCCAGGGCTCTGTATGGCTGAAAGCTGAATTTATAGGATCCTGGGAATGGCAGAGCCTGGATCCAGTGAGAAAAGCTGCTCCTAATCACCAAAATGCCAGATCCAGTGAAAGGACAGCAATGTCAGCAGGGCACAAAATGCAAAAATGAGTCCCAGCAGGTGGAACTGCAGTTCCTGGAGGGAACTCGTGTCAGCTGCATTTGTGCCTGGTCCATGTCAGCACCTTGATGGAGATGACCAAGGAGAGGTCTCTAGGTCTGAGCCCCAGCTGGTCAGGAGGTTAACACAGTGAGGAGTGTATTTGGGCTCGGGGATGGAGGGTACCTGGTGTCCCCTCCCTCCCATGCTCCACAGGGAGCTGCACTGTACTCAGGGCAGTCCAGCCCCTGGCCAGGAGTGTCTGATCACCCTCTGTGTAATCCTGGAGGATCCTCAGGGAGAGCAGGACCTGGCCACCAGCAGCCCTGTGGTTCCTCCTGAGCAGAGGAACAGCAAAGCACAAAGCTCAGGGATGTCTCAGCTGAACAGGCAGATGCAGCATCATCAGCTGCCTCCAGCACACCCCTCACCATCTGCTCCTGGCAAACACCTCAGCACTGGAACAGAGATGCCCCAAGTCAGGCACTGTGAGGCTGCCTTGAGCTTGGAAGCAGGCTAGATTCCTTCTTCCAAAACACACAGAGGGAAAAATACAAGATGCAACATCCCTGAGTATTTCCTACAGAAACCACAGCATAACATGAGAACCTCGGCTGTTTTTTTAGCTGGAAAACCAAGTTTCTTGGTAAGTGGGGCTTGAAACTGTGAGCCAGGGGCTTCCAGAAGCTCAGAAAATGGGGAGGAATGAAGAAAAGAGGATTTTGGCAAGGATGAATAAGGATAAGAAGGAAAAGTGTACTGCAGGCAGCAGCCATGGGCTTTGGCAGCCACTTCCTCATGTAGAAGGAAAAAACCCAATTTAAAAGCTGCTTGGGGAAAAGGAGGTTCAGCAGTGGATTTTTTCATCCTTGTTACCAGAGCAAAAGGACTGCTCCTCATATCCCTGATGGGCTGAAGACAGTTTTGCCTTCACTGCAAAGCACCTCGCTCTCACAACCGGGCTGGCAACGTACAAGGCATCAAAAATAATGTCACATTTATTAGGGAAGCAATTCAAGTGCAAAACTCACCGAGGGACACGGGGAGCTGACGACATGCAGAAATCAAAGGGAACCCTTGATGGAAAAGAAATGTTTAGCCACTATGTTCAAAGGCTCCCTAAATCAAAGACAAACTCCTTCTTTAATCACGGCCATTGACCGAGGCTGAAAGCACAGAGAGCTGCCAACAATTCCCGCAGCGTCGCTTTTCACAGCAAGGCTGCAGGTGCTGATGCTCCTGTACCCAATATCCTTCCCCCAACATCCTGTATCTGAGTCCTGGGAGCAGCTCTTGGCACTCAAAACACAGCAGTTTTGTGGGGACAATAAACCTCAGCCAGGAGCCATCCAAACACCCCAGTGTCCCTCCTTTAGCCACAGGAAATTTTCAGCCTCTGCCTCCGAGCTTGAGGAGTCATTAGGAGAAGGAGCAAGTGCTAATTGGGCTGTATCTAATCTCAGCCCGACCCGGGGGTCAATAGCTGTTAGCTAAAGTTTATCAGCAGTGTTTAGCCATCATTTATCAGCTTTGGGGAGATTGGGCTGGGACAGGCGTGCCACATGCTGACGCACAGGTGGGGTCAGGGGATATCGATTTTCCCAAGCGGAGAGCGGATACCAGCAATCAACAATCACACGTTTGTTGTGGCTAAAGCACCCAGCAGCAGTACGAGATGCTGGTAGGGAAAGGGCTGGCCGAGAATGAAGTGCACAGTTATGAATGGGCTCCTGAAATAACATGGATCTCACAGTGCCTTGTGGTAGCATAGCTCTAAGGAAAAACCATCTCTGGAAACAGGCTCAGTGTTTCCCCATCTGTCAGAGTCCAGCAATGTTATCCCCAGCTCAGCCTCATGTCTGCTACTTGTTTTCTCTTTCCTCCCAAAATCTCTTTTCTATCAGTCTGGAACGTGGAGCTATCAGTCTATCAGTCTGTGAAAAAGGCCACTGCTCATTTTAAAATCTCTCTATTAGATCACAGGAAGAAGAAATGGTGTCAGAAATTAAAGCTTTATTTCATAATTTGCAGAAGTTTTCTCTTCCTATCCTCACCTTTCTAATTTTTTTAATAGGCTTTTTTTTTTCCTATGGAGCTAAGCAGGCTGAGAGCTCTCCACTGGAAAAATCTCATCTCCTCTATTTGTCCAAAATGGTACAGTGAGCTAGACCAAAGAGTTTCAGCATCCTCTAGCCATATATTTCATTGAAATCAGAAGTATAATACTGTTTTTCCTATTTCTGGGCCAGTTCTGAGAGCAAATCATGTATCAATAGCCATTAGTGCTGCCAGTGGAACTCACAGGAGTAGCTAGAAATGCCAAATATTTCTGGGGTTGTGATGAAAGTAATTTCCAGTATATTTGGTTTTGTTGATCAACTGGCTTACAAAGTGATGGAAAATATTACAAAAGCATGACAAAAACTTTGATAAAATGTTTTCAAGAAATTAGGGGGAAATGTGAAAATACCCTGTATTTCAGACCTCCACGAAAAAAAGTCTCCTAGCCCTGGAGACAGTGGGTTAGCCAAGGACCATGGAGGGGCTGTTGCTTCTCTACTCATTTCTGACAGCTTTTGTGGAAATATCAATTCATTCAGTCACGTTATGAACCTCTGCAAGGACAAAGACTCCACTGCCTTTTTTTGGTCCAGCAGCAGTGTTTGTCCACCGTCATGGTGAATGTTTTTTTCCTACTGTTCTGTTGGGATAACCCTTCCTGCAGCTTGTCTCTGCCATCTCCCACCCTTTTGCTGTTTGGGTCTGGGAGGGCTCTGGCTCTGTCTTCTCCCCGTGTCCTGCCAATCCTTCACCTCCTCACAGCAGCTCTGCAGCCAGGACAATGCACCCAGAGCTCACCTGGACTGCAGCCAACTTTCTAAAGAGCCAGTTCTCAGATATCATCACTCAAAACTCACCTGAGAGAAAGGGCGACAGTCAGAGAATCACAGAATGGTTTGGGTTAGAAGGGGCCCTAAAGATCATCCATTCCACCCCTCTGCCATGGGTAGGGGCACCTTCCACTAGGCCAAGCTGCTCCAGACTCTGTCCAGCCTGGCCCTGAACACCTCCAGGGATGGGGCAGCCACAGCTTCCCTGGCCCATGGACAATATCTGCAGGCAGACAGGATCTTTTATCCAAACAGAACTCGAGATCCAGGATCCTTATCAAGAATGGCTCATAACAGAGCTCTTCAGTTACTTCACACTCATTTCAGAGTGAGATCCAGCCCTGGACAAGGGACACATGGTGCTCAGGAGCAGGGACAGAGCTGCCTGAGCTGAGCAGAAGGACAGATTACACTGGATCATCCCCCCGGAGCCTGTGACCCCAAAAGGACAGGGACCATATGCTTCCCGTCTCGTTAAGCTCCGTGAAGGAGGGAGTGGGCACAGGGTGCTGCTTCGAGTTGGAGAAAGGGGGAGTGATTTTCTGGAGGAGATTGAAATCTGTGTTTGCCCAATTATCAGCCGCAGTGCTTAATCACTGTGCCCTGGATCTCGCCGGCAGCCGCAGGGGCAGTCGGATGTGGGGGCGGGAGGCAGATAGGATTTAATAAAGAAGCAATTTTATGAAGGAATACTTCGCTTTTGGCATTTTCTGTGGGAGTGGGAAAAATGATCTTTTTTTCTTCGGTAATGCCAGGGAAAGCAAGAAAAGCAGAGCTCCATGTTTCAGCTCCTGGGGGACTGACTCTCTCTCCATGTGCTCTCACTGCCTCTACATCCGGTGGAGATCCTGCAAGACAGCCAAGGAGAGGGGCACGAGAGATCAGGGAAGAAAGGGGGGAAAGCCTGTCCAGGAGCTGGCACCCCCTGCACTGGGTGAAAGCCTGTCCAGGAGCTGGCACCTCCTTGCACTGGTGCAAGGGTCCCACAGAGCCCCAAGGTCACCAGAGCTGACCCGAGTCCAGAGTTATTCCCAGCAGGCACATGCCATCACCCAGTAAGTCATAGCAGAGGAGGGAAGGGTTTCCATGGACTGAGCCCATGGGGTTTGGTGTCACTGCAGTGGTGGGAGAGCAGAGGCAAACAGGCCAGGAGCTGTGCTGGGAACTTGTACACCAGGCTGGGAACTCCACCCCAGCCAATATCAAGCAGTAATCCTCACAAACACAGAGCCTGTCCCCAGCACATTCATCCTCCTCGGGAAGCATTTGATTGGCATCCAGGCACGGTCTCTTCTGAGCAACCCAACAAGCCATGATTTATGTGATGTCTTTGTCTTTAGACATTGCTGTCAGCAATATCCATTCTCAGGCAGAGCTGCCGATGCCTGCAGATTTCCAAAGGTCTCTCTCATGGACACGCTGCCCTTGCAGAAGGATAACAAAAAGAAGCTTTAGTAAAAGTAGAAATGATGATTTGCTAATGTTATCCTGTAGCTATGCCCAGCCCCCTCCCCAGAAACCAGAGATGCCAAATACAGGATTTCCAGAACAGAAGAGAAAACAAATTGATATGCTGTCCTGGGCTCCAGAGATTCTCCTGCAGCTGGAGAAAATACGTGATGCTTTCTCAGCAGCTACTCACAGGATCCCTTTTCCTAAACTATCAGAATGTTCAATATCTTCCATGCATCCAGAGCAACAGAATAGCTTTCTCAGCATTAAATGGGAAAGAATCCAAGACAAAAATCACTACACACCAAATTATGGTTTGGGTTTTTTTTTTTTTCCTGCAGGAAAAATCAGTGTTTGAGCAGTATTCCCTGGACAGAGGAGCAGCTGATCACTGCACAGCACTCTCACCTGCTGATGCAAAAGGGCTGGGTCTGTCTCATGTACCTTTCAAAACCACCTTGGATACCATGGGCAAGGTCTTTGCTACACCTGCAAGATCCAAGCCTGGCAGGTAACAGAGATTTAGGCATTTTTAGCTTTTAAATCCAACATAGGCAGCATTTTGGACCCAAAAGAGCTTTGAGCATCTTGGGAAGTGTTTTTTGTGACACCTCTAGGTTTCACATTTGCATCAGCCTTTCTCCAAATTTCTCTCATCCCACCCATTGCAGGGCAGCAGCAAAGTCCCCAACTGCCTTGCTGAGATCCTGAGCACTGAGGAGCCTCTGGTGCCTGCCCTTCAGGAATCCCAAAGAAGGTCCCCACAACCTCCACCAAGGGACCAAGCTCAGGGATGCCACCAGCACAGGGTCATGGTGCAGGTCTTGGCCACACAGTCATTCCTTGGTGAAAGGGGTTGGGGCTGCACAAGGAGCTCTGCTCCTGCTTCAGCCCATTCTCTCCCTGGTTCAGGGGAAGGCTGGAAAATGTGAACCACCCCAAATGAGCTCGTTGGGAAACACCATTATTTGGAAGATGCTTAAGAAGCATTTGTGACTTTTAAGCTGTGATTCATGATCATCTGGGTCTGGTTTATGATCTCTGAATGCTCTTGACTGGTGACTCTGTTGTTTTATGGGGGGCATTGGTGGTTTGCTTTTTGTACATTCAGTCTCAACAAAAAAACAAATTCCAGCCCTGGTTACAGCAAGTGAGCCTCCAGCTGGTCATGGAGGGACCATCACAGGGAAGTAGGTAGTTTCCCATATTTTAAATTCCCCTGCAATGTAAATTTTTTATGCCTTTGCAACACTTTACTACTGAAAGAAATGTAACTTGAAAGCACTCAGGTTGGGCCAAAAGATGATGCAGACATTCATCCTGCAGGAGGAGAATCACCTCTTCCTGATGGAGACCCCGGGCAGTTCAGCTTGCCTCCTTACCCACTGCCCTTTCCCCTCGTTCCCTGTGTAGCACCAATTCCCTCTCCAGCTGCTTCCAGCAATCTGGAGTAGACACCACCAGCAACTGCAGGGATCTTGTGTCCCCCACCACGTGTGGTGGCCACCACCCAGCAAGGCGGCCAAGGGGACGCCATCTGTGCCAGCACCTGCTTTGGGACCTGCCTGTCCCCTCCACTTCCCCACAGGAGGCTCAGCAAGTCACACAGCACGGCTGGCAGAGCCACCTGACTCATTTCTCTCTACTCCTCCAGCTGATGTGTTTGGAGGAACACGCTGCTCTGACAAGGTGACACATCCTGAGAAAGCCCACACTGCCGAGGACGGCACCGGGAGCACCCAGCACAGTCGCAGTTCGCAGCTCCTTTTCATTCCTCCCCAGTCAAATGAGCCCCAAGCTTTTCTGTTTTATTTTCCTGAAGGATATTGAATTGTTGTCAATCAGGAGAGAGGAGCCCTGAAATCCCCTGTTTTTGAAGGCATCTCATAAAGACACAGCTGTCAGTAGAGATGTTTGGAAAGGAAGAGCATTTGCTAAGGGAGAAACTGCATTAAAACCCAAGTGTGCCTGCTGTTCAGCTGCAGCCTATGCTGGAATCTTCTTTTGGCAGAGGCAGCTGCCCTTGAGTCTGTTGGTTTGGCTCAATTCGTTGTGGAATAATTAAGTTCAGTCCATTGCACTGCATAATCTGGAGTTTCTTCAACCTTCTTCAGTAGCAAAGTATTTAATCTCATCCAGCTCTGGGAGCGGTTGGGAACATGAAAATCAGCCAGTGCAAAGCTATCAGGAGCCTAAGCAGTAAGAGGATGAAGACAGAAGTGTCCAGGATGCAGAGGAAGGTCAGCAGCCTGCCTGTGCTTTGATGCCTCTGACTTCTGGAGGAAGGAGAAAACCATGGCATTACACACACTCAAAATGCCCCAGGAGCCAACCCAGCTGCCACCTGCAGAGCATAAACAGTGAGGATTTACCCATCAAACTCAAGTTTGGAAATGCGCCTGGATGTTTCCAAGGAATCTGAGGAAAAACGTTTCTGTTCCTGGACAATCCAAACTATCACATTTCCTGGCTACAGCAAGGATCTCTAAACTGAAAAATGTGTTTTACCAGGAGTGGGCACATCCCAAACATGGGTAATCAGAGAAAGTCTTTCCAGCACTGCTCCATTTACATGTGTTAGATTGAGGAGGAAAATCTTTTCCCCAGTTGCCCTGGTGTGTGACCACCAATGCCCTTGCTGAGTCTCCTTCCTGCTGTGGGAATGAGCCCACAATTGGCATTTATAGGTTCTACTCACACTGTGGACCTGGCAAATAACAGGGGACAGTATTGGGCTGAGATGAACCTCTTTCAGCTATAAAAAATTATCATCCCTCCCTCCCTTGCTCCTCAGAGGGTGATAACACCACCTGAACCATTGTCCCAGGCACACTGAAGGATTGTTGTCTGTGCTCAAAGGTCCACTAACACCCAGCCTAGCTCCTGAGAGCTGCTGAGCAGGTCATACCCAACACCAGCTTTACTCTCTGAGTTAATAAAATAACAGATGCCACTAGGAGCAGTTCTTTCTGCCTCATGTTGCAGGTCAGCCCAGGCAGAGCAGAGGGAAACCCAGTCAAGAGGGAGGAATCTCCTCACGACCACTGAAGCAAAATCAAAAGAGGTGTTTATGGCAGGGGAAAGCACCCTCCAGAGCCATGCTGGGAATGGGGCATCCCTTGGACAATGAGGCAGCTGCCAATGGAGCTGAGCTTTCTCCCTCTCAAACAGCTCCTTGAATTGCTCTTGGCATTGACTTTTTCCTGTTCAGCTAATTAAAAATCTGTCTTTGAGTCATAAGCCCCCATTAGTAATAATTTGCTTTGCACTTCTCCAGTGATTTATGGCTGAGATATCAAAGTGCTTTAGAAACATTAATTAATCCTTCTAATCCCCGAGGGACTGATCCCCTCTCTGCAATGCACCACTGGTGGTGTAACTGTAGGAATTCCCCAGGGTTTACTCCCAGCTGCAGGCAGGGAGAGGGGAAGGGAGCAGTGTCTGACCCAGAGGCTCATTTCGGCTGCTGCCTGCAGTCAGAGATGTGCAGTCAAAACAGCAGCACTGAATTTGCAGCCACCAGCAAGCCCAAGGCACAGCCGAGCTCTGCTCTCCAGGAGCAATCCTTGCTCCCATTCCTGCCTGCACGGGGAGGGAAGGGGGGCTGCAGCACCCCAGCTCTGCTCTGTGGGAAAGCTGCGTGTGGATCAAAGCCATCTTCACCCAGAGGTGGCGTCTCCAGGCAGCTTCACCCTGCAAGTGGCAGCAGCAGGGTCATTAATCAGCACCACACTGCTGCCAACTGCATTTCCCTTGCTGGCCTGCCCTTTTCTCCAATCTTGCTTCTTTGTACAAAGTTGCCTTATCACAGCTTGGAGTGCAGACCCAGGGCTGACTCCCACACCAGGACAGGGCCCCAGTCCTTGCTGGAGATAAGGATTGTCACCTCCATTGGCTTGGGAGAGGCTTTCATCCTTGCGCCCACCAATGAGCCAGTTGCCACCTGGTGTTGTCCCCGTGCTTTGAATGTTGTCACCACAGGACTGCAGGGTGGAGCTGGCTGTGTGGTGTGGTGCCAGGAATGGGGAAAGGTATAAAGGTCCCAGCAGGGACCTGCCAGGGACAGGATCTCTGAGACACTGAGGAGTGTCCCGTTTTCTCTCCGCTGTGCTCAGTAAAACATTGCCTTGACCATGAAGGTAGCTGGTGTTTTCCTGCTCCTCTCCCTGGCACTCTTCTTCTACCAAGGTGAGTCCAACATTTTGCTTGGGAGCTATTTCCTCTCCTTGCTAAATCTCCCAGGTCTGCCACATGGGAAGGTGAGTGTGGGAAGAGAGCAGCTGGTGCTGGGACCTTGCTGTGGCCCTGGGCAGGGAGTGCTGCAATGGCCAATGTGCATGAAACCTGTACCTGTCTGTGAGCAAACCTAGAACTGAGGCTTTGAAAGGGTGCACTTGCTCCCAAAAATGAGCAGACCTGCTGGGCTGACACTCTTTCTTCAGGGGTAGGATTTGTCCTGTAACTGGTGATTTCTAGGACAGTGTGATCCTTTCGGAGTGAATAGGTGCTATTCTGGTTTTAAAAAAGCAAATCCAAGAAGACAGGAAATGAATCTGTTCAAGGGAAAATGCAGCTCTCACTACCAAAGTCAATGTTTAAGCCAACTGTGTTTTCAAAATCCCATATGGTGCAGAGGGATGAGAACATGAGCTGTTGCTGCTCCTCAGGTCCTGCTTTAGTGGGTTCATTCCAAACAGGAGGGTGCTTCTGAAGGAGGTCCTCTGTCATCTTGTTTACTGCACAGAGGCTGCCATTGCAGGGCTGTCTGAGCACAAAATCTGGGCTCATTTCAGATGAACTGAGCACATAGTGAGCTGCAGCTCCTGGCTCTGGACCAGTGCTAGTCCAAAGTAAAATCCTTGAAATGTTTAACAGTGGGCTACCAACTCCCCAGCACCAAAATGTTTTGCTGCTACTGGGCCATGCTGGTTGTTAATACAGATGTAGTAGAAATCCTCCATGTAGACAACTTCTGGGTTTATAAGAAACCCAGACTCCTCTTCTCAGCTCTGCCTTTTGCCAAAAAAATTCAGGTTGTTTTTCAAAACACACCCACTGCGTGTTCCACCCCTGGGATCCCAGCTGCCAGCTCAGGGCCAGCTTCTCCATGGGGAAGCCCACCAAAGTCATGGCTTGATCCCACCAGCTTTGATGTGAGATCACAGGGTGTCCTTTTAGTAGAGACCTTCAGCAACTTGTCTTTTGCTTTGCTTGCTTGTGGTACAAACCGAGGAACAGTAGAAAAATCACCCTGGCTTTACTCCAGCACCTGTCCAGTGTCAGCAGGGGTTTCTCAGTTACTCATGAACATGTGGTAAGACATGACAAAAGCCACCTTTGCCCCCTGACACCTGGCAGGTGACGCCTCTAGAAGTGCATTTTGCCTTGGCAGAGCCTTGCACCCTTACAGTGTTTCTGCCAGGGGAAAAGAAGGTGACACAGCAGGGAGGGATCCAGCTGAGAAATGTAGGAGATCCAATTATTTTCTGGGACAAAGGTGTTTCAGTGAAGACAGACAGTCCTCAGCCTAAACTGTCTTTATTCTGTCCCCCTTGAAACTCAGCCTGAGTGATAAATGCTAAGGTGTCTCCTCCCTCTCTCTCTCTTTCTCTCTCCTCTTTCTCTAGGAAACGCCGAGATGGATGCTGCTCTCAGGGGAACAGAGGTGAAGTCTCCTGGATTTTGTAGAACAAGTGAGACAGCACTAACCCATAGATTGGGGAGCCACCATTGCTAAATACAATGGAGTAGAGTGGGTTGGCAGTGCCTGGGGACCCCCTTCCACCTGCTGTGCCACAGCAAAACCCCAGTGATGGTACTAGGTTTCCACTGCATTTCCCCCAAACCCTGAATGAAAAGCTCCTAAAAAGCTAAATATCACTGTTACCTGCCAAGAAGGTCAGAAATCCCCTTAGTCTCTGGCTTGCAAGTGTGAGGACAGGTATTGCTGTGGCATAAATATAAAAACTGGGAAGTACATGCTCAGGCAGTGCCCATGGAGCACTATTTACTCTACACTGTTACTCCTAAGGGTGTGCAGCAGGGCCAGGTGGAGTTCAGCTGGCCAAGGGACGTGATGGCAGATGGTCCCAGTGTTTCTGAGAGCTCATAGCAGAGCTCTGAGGATGGGTTATGGAGACAGACAAAATGTTCACCTCTCTGTGAAAGCAGAGCTCTTCTGGTGAATTGAGAACAGGCTTAACGTTTTCAAAACGACCCTTTTGTGTCTCCAGCCATCTTGTGAGAATTTCAACCCGAGAAGAGGGTGCCCGAGGGACTTTGACCCCATCTGTGGCACGGATGACATCTTGTACAGCAACGAGTGCCTGCTGTGCATCCACAACCTGTGAGTACCCGGACCTGCTGCAAGCCTAGATGCCACACAGGCGAGGGCTAGCACACATATCTGGGATTTCCTAGAAAGAAAGCTGTTGCAGGCAGCTGGGTGGAGCTCGGGCAGCGAGCCCAGCACATCTGGCACGGCTCTGGCCTCCCGCGCAGATGTTGCGCCCGCTGCTCGGAGCACGTGGGCTCCAGCTGAGGAACGGGCCCCTGGTGTGTGGCTCACAGCTCACACGCTGCCCACCAGCAAAAACCTCCCCACACCTGCAGCTGCCAGGCAGCAGCGAGAGCTGGCAGGCATCCAGCAGCTCAGACAAATGGCAAAGTCCTCGAAGCCTGCTCAGATCCAGCACACGGGCTGAAGGATATTTTTCCAGATGACCTCAGATGTGCGGTGGCTGAGGAAAAAAACTGTGTTTTTTCACCCCAGGAATTTATAGCTGGGCTCTGCTTTCTGTCTTCTCTGCATATGAAAGGATACAATTTGCTCTGGGTATTTTTAAGAATGAGCCTTATATTTAATCTGTGCTGGTGCCAGATTGCACTGTTCCAGCAGAAGGCCAGGTCCAAATGCTAACGGTGTCTCTGGCAAGACTTGATGCATTTCATATAGCTTGGGCCCTAGGTAATTTAAAGTATATTTATACATTAGAAGCACTCTGTGTCAGACAAGTGAAGGAATTACTTCCAACTCAATGCTATTAAGTGGGTCAAAAATCTCTGTTGGGAAGATTGAGTCTTATCTGGAGCCAGTTGCCCCAGTCTGCAGGGCTAAGGGAGCTTCACCCTTGACTTCACCTGGTGTAGGCAGGGATTTTCATTGATCAGCCTCACAGGCCCATCTGCCATCAGCAGACATTTGAAGCAGAAGCTCAAAGCCTAGCTTTTCTGTCCCTGGATGAGTGTGGAGCCAAATTCTGCTTTCAGGAGCATCGCCTCCCTGCTAACTCTGCAGGAACAAGGAACACAATCCAAATCACCAGGAAAAAAAAAAGAGCCTGGATAAATATTGTCAGTTGGGTTGTCCCCTCTTTGCTTCATTAACCCAGGCTGCTGCCACATATTCTGCTGCTGGCCTGCTCAAATGTGGTTCACCTTTCAAGGCTGAATATGATGCAGTCAGGCAGAGAGAGGCTGAGCGGGATCTCCTCAGCAAAGGCACCACAGTTAATGACCCGGCACGGCCTGGCAGGGTGGTAATGACCCTGCTGGAAGCCAGCAACCCAGCACCAGCTGTCCCTGTATTGTGCAACAGATGGGGGTGGGAGGTTCATCAGACACAACATCATTAGGGCTTTGGCCACGGACCAAGAGCGGGGTAAAGTGAGCGAGGAAGGCTCCACAGTCAGCTGTGCAAAGTGGCACCCAGGATGCTCCATCTCCCCAGGGCAGAGAGCAGCTTCGGAGGGGATGGAGAATCCAGTGCTCACAAGAAGGGAAACTGGGGTACAAAAAAGAGAAATATTGAGCTGGTGGTGTGTTCAGAGCCAGCCAGGAGTCAGAGGAGGGATGGGATGGACGAGAAGCTGGTCCTGCATCCGCCTTGTGTTGACAGGCGCTGCATTTCCAGAGCTCTTAAAACTCCCATTTGTGCAAACTCTGAGCAGCTGCAACTGGAAATGTGCTGCTCCTGTGGGTCAGAGCCCCAAGCCTTGCAGCTCCCCTGTCCTGTTCCCAAGTGAAGGAATTCTGAGGTTAGAAACAGCCATTTGGTCTCCTGGCCAGGGCCATCTGAACTGGGCACCAGGACTCCAAAGTTGCTTTGGTGCCAAATGTCTTGGGGGAGAGATAAATGGAGTATCCTCATCTATAAAGCCTTGGTCCATGGGGAAAAGTCAGCCAAGAGGCAGGATGAAGTGTCATTTGCAGTTTTGTGTGTGCAACTGGCCTGACAAGAGCTGGAAGCCTGCAAGGAGTCTGGGAATAACTACAGAGAAGCATCTGGCAGGTCCCTGCAGCAGCAGTGCCTCACTTGTCGCCTTTGGTCACTTCACTGTGACCAGCATGCCAAATGCTTTTCGCAAAATGCAAATCATTTTACCAGCATTTCTCCACGCACCTGAGAAATGGATCTGTCTTTCCAAAGAGGAGAACATCGTGATTCCGTGTGAAAATGGAACAATTCAGAGTAATCAGGTCCACTACTGGGCTAAAAGAAGAAAATAGTTTATTAAAGGTAGCTTTTTAATATTTTCCTCCCTTTTGCCGCAGAAGCAATCAGGAGGAGAGGCTGGGAGCAGGCCAAACCCAAGTGAGACACAGTGGAGGTCCTTTGTCTCTAAAAACCTACAAAACAAATTCATAACCTTTATTGTCTGCAGTCAGACAGGCATTAGAGATGTCTCAGTGCCGTCCTGCAGCACGGAGGTGAATTATCCTGCCAGGAGGTGTCAGAAAGCACTCTTGAGCTTATTGGAATTAATTAACACATGTCCATGGTAACCCTGAACTCCCTGTCAAGAATATGTGGCCTTGCTTGCTGTGAATAACACTTAGATGATGATTTAAGCAGTGTTTTCCTTTCTTTCTGCCTTTGTCCTCTGAGCCAGGCTCTGCTGTGTCTCAGGGACCGTAAGGCAGCCCCCTCCCCAGCATTTTTAACCTCTCTTCCAGGCAAAGAAGCGACCACGTGCGCATCAAGAACAGAGGAATGTGCCGAACTCCCCGCATGAACTAAACTGAGGAGCAGCTGTGCCAGAGATTGGAGCACAAAGCTGTCCCCTCACCCGCTCACACCCCCAATAAAATGGAAGCATCGCCACATCTTGTGCTGGGATTTCTTCCACACACAGCAATCCCCCTTTCTCCCACATTTAAAGCACCTTCCTGAAAAATACGCTTTGTTCTGGTGATGCCCATGACGAGCTGTGAGCAAATTACTGACAGAGCCCCAGGGACAAGGCTGGGACATCCCCAAGGAGAGAGCCAGGCTCTGGCAGAGAAGGGAGGATCTTTTTTTGCATCAAGAGTTTTGTTTTCCTTTCCTAGACTTCCAGTGTTCAAGCAGTAGATTTTTAGCACTCTCATTTGTTAAATAGAGGGCACTAAAGCCCTTGCTCCAGAGCCTTTGCCTGGAGAAAGAGCCCAACAAGTCATCTTCATGCTGACCCATCTCCAGCCTTGACCATATGCCAGTGCCCCATGACATGGTCCCTGTGCACCAAGAGTCACGATTCTTGCGCTTGTCCTGCAGGTCACAGCTATCCAGTGCCTCAGAAAACCAAAAATATTCCATTTTTCCAGACAAAATTATTTTTTTTCCCTCTACTGGCTTTGGTGAGCTTTGTTGCTGGCACTGACAACCTGGCCTGAGGGCTGTGGGCTGGCAGGATGGGAGATGCCTTTCCAAGAAGGACTTGAAGGTGCTGGGTGGATGAGAGGCTGCACACAAGCCATCAGTGAGCACTCACAGCCCAGAAACCAGCCTTGTTCTCAGCTGCATTCAAAGCAGAGTGGGCAGCAGAGCAAAGGGAGGGGATTCAGCCCCTCTGTTCTGATGAGACCCTCCTGCAGTGCTGCTCCCAGTTGGGGTCCCCAACATAAGAAAAACTTGGAGCAAGTCCAGAGGAGGCCATGAAGACACTCCATCTGCTATAAGGACAGGCTGAGAGAGCTGGGAATGTTCAGCCTGGAGAAAAGAAAGTTCTTGGGGGACCTTAGAGCCCCTTCCATTGCCTAAAGGCCCACCAAGGGAGACTTTTCACAGGGACTTGGAGAGACAGGACAAGGGGGGATGGCTTCAGATTGACAGAGGACAGGGTTAGGTTAAATATTAGGAAGAAGTTTTTTACAATGAGGGTGGTAAGAAACTGGAATAGGTTGCCCAGAGAAGTTGTGGATACCCCATCCCTGGAAACATTCAAGATCAGGCTGGAGGGAGCTCTCAGCAACCCGGACTCGTTGGAGATGTCCCTGCCCACGGCAGGGGGGTTGGACGAGATGCCCTCTAAAGGTCGCTCCCAGCCGCCCATTGAGCGGTGCCGCGGCTCTGCGCGGCGCGGGCGGGACGCGGAGTGCGGCTCCCTGGATGGAGAGCGGGAGATTTCGGCACTGGAGGCCGCTGTTGCTCCGCCGCAGCCGGTGCCGCTGCCGGAGCCGAGCCCGCAGCTGGAATCCGCAGCTGGAACCCGCAGCTGGATCCCGCAGCTGCATCCCGCAGCTGGCGGGGGATGCGCGGCCGGGTGGGCGGGGAGCGGCGCTGGCCCCGCGGGCGCGCAGCGAGCGGGCGGTGCTGCTCCTGCCGGCCCTGCCGGGAGCCTGGAAGCCGCTGAGGTGCGGTAGCCGAGGCGCTCGGCCTCGCCACGTCCGTGTCTCTCACGCCCCGGGAGCCACGGGCAGGTTTGCGGGGGTGCAAGGACAGGAGTGGCCCCGCGGGCCCTGCCCTGGAGGGATGTGTCTGTGTCTGCCTGGCACTGCCAGCTGCTCCCTGGAGAGCTGGGCACTCCCCTGCTGGTGCCGAAGGGCTGTCGTGAGTCAGCCCAAAACAGCCTGGGATGGAGCATTTGGAGTTGGGGATTAAACCCTCGTGGGGTTCCCTATGATTCACAGCCCTTCAGTAAATGATTGTTTGTATTTGGGGCAAACCCAGCACTTTGTTCTCAGGAAATCCAGGACTTCACTGTGGGTAGGAAGATGAGTTGTCTTTATGAAGAAGTGGCTGAAACAAACACACAAAAAAAAATATGCAGGATCCAGCTGAGAGAGCTCTAGCGCTCGTTTGAAATTTCAAATGCAGCCAGATGCAGCTGGAGGGTGGGAAAGCACAGGCTCCTCTTCTCAGATCTGCCAAAGAGTGTCTGCAGTCGAGGGAGAGATGAAAAACCACTCACTTTGCCCACATGTAAAATTAATGCACTAAAGGTGGTAGCCCCAAATAGGCTTGGGACTGTGAATTGCCTTGACATCTTTGCACACAGGGGATCCTGGAAGGATGTCTCCCACAGCTGGAGTATTGCTGATTCTGCTGCATCATAAGAAATGGAGCACAGCTTTTATCCAGGGAGATCTCTGCAAGTGAGGCTGGCAGGAGGGGAGATCCTGATCCTCCCTACACCATTCATTCACTGCTCTTGGACTTTGTGGCATGGCTAAACCCACCTTAGCCCCAAACTCATCCACGTCAGTTCCTTCTACCCAGTGAAAAGTGCACTGAGGCCACTTTATGCCTAGCAAAACATCTTCCCTGCCCATGCCATTTCTGGGAAACATCATCCAGTGTTAGCCAAGAGCATTTCTTTGATGAAGTGAGGTGCTGACCGAGCCTGCAAAGCAGCAGGTCTCGTCAGCTGCACGGCTGAGCGCAGCCTGCATCTCCCCAGGCACTGTTCTGATGAGAACTGGCATTCCTGCTAAATGTCAGCCACATCCGTTTCACAGCAAGGTCCATATCAGCCTGGAGATTATGGGAAGCAGCAGGTCAGGGGCCACTCTGTAGCTCTGCACAGCAGGGGCACATCAGGCAGAACCAGAGGCAAGTTTCCAGAAGGGAATGGTTCCTGTCCGTATTTCGATTTTGGCTCGAACAAGGGCAAATCTGAGGTGCAGGTGCAAAGTTTAGACTCATCCTCAAGAGCTGATCTTCTGCCCCCATAGAAGTTACTCCCTGAAGCTGAGGAGGGGAACGCTTCATCCAAGCTGCTCCTCTGCCATCAGATCCCCAGCAGAGCCTGGAGCTGTCCTGCCAGCAGCCAGCCTGACTTTTCTGAGACACCAGCTTGTGTTCCTGTGTCTCCATGATGCTGTTTCCAGTGCAGGTGAGCTGGCAGGGACAGAGCAAAAGGGAGAGTGACAGGAACAATGGCTTCAGTTCTTGGTTTCTTTGTCTAAATAGCTGCAGCCCTTCAGGCTCCTTCCCATGGCAGTACTTCTGGCCATGCGTTTGGAGCCCTGAACACGTTTTGAATGATGCAGCTAGGGGAAAACAGGATTTGCCAAATCAGAGGAAGGGCTCAGCCATCCACTTTCCCTTCTGGCTGCTCCCAGAGGGCTCAGCGAGGGTGAAAATGGGAAGGCCAGGAGCACATGGTGGGTGAGGAGAATCCCAAAGGATGGTGCAAAGGGCTTGGCATTTACTGCCCTGAGGTAGCTGAGGCACAGAGCAACGCAATTCCTGCCCCAGTGCCGCAATTCCTGCCCAGTGCCACGCTGCCCACAATGACAAATAATTTAACCACAAAGAGGGGAAATTCCAGAAATAACCTCGGTGGTTTTAACAGCCAGGGCTCTGTAGAAAGCAGGATACTCACAGGGCCCAGCCCCAGCCAGCTCCCAGCCTGCCTGCCCTGGGAGCACCAGCACATCCACGGGAGGAGCAAGTGGTTTGGAAGCTGGCAGTGCTGCCCTTCATCTCCCTCTCTCTGCCATCCAGGGGCATCTCTCCTGCAATTCTTCACCAGGATTTGCTTTTTGGTAGAAGCTTCTCAAAGCAGGGTTGTATCTCAGTGCCTCCAGAGCAGCCCTGGGTACTGCCAAGCCTCAGGAATGTCATGAGGGATGAAAACCAGACAGCTAAGGACAGAAGGCCCAGGGGAGCATTTTCAGATCAGGAAAACATGTTTCTTTAAATTGAGACTTTTCTGCCAGTAAAAATTCTTGTAAAATTCAGCTGGGAAAGCCCTTCCCCCTCCACCTTCTGGAACACTTTCCTGAAGCTCCCACCTGGGAGGGAATATCTATTTCCATTGCCAGTGGCATTTGACTTCATGATGTCATGGTAGCATACTGTGAATTCAGGTTTAGAACTGGACTGAGGGACTTCAGTGAAATGCAAGACCCAAGCTGAGAAGCAGCCCTGAGTTTTTGGTAGTTGCAAAACATTCTTGTGTCCAGACCTGTTTGGAAGAGGCAGTTTTGGTACCACCTTTGCCCACTGCAGCCTTCCCCAACATTCCCCTGCTAAGAAGGTTTCTATTTTAGAAACATTTTCAACATCAGATTTCTTTTTCCAGTCTGGAAATATGCAGAGCCTTCCTCAGATTTGCTGCAGCTGCCGGAGGGCACTTTCCATGAGGCGTGTTCAATTCTAGGAGACTTGTTTAGGGGGAGCTGAATTAAACCCATTTTGGTGGGCTGGCAAGTAGAGCTCCACTTTGCAGACACCCCAGGGGAACCCATCTGCTGCTGGAAAGGCTCCTGTGTGCTATGATGCTTCCACATGCCACCTCCCAGCTCTGGCCTTGGACAAAGGATGCAGACAGAGGTGTTCTAGTGCAGGGCAGAGATCCAGAGCCTGCTCTCCTTGATGGGTACAGAGCCACTTCAGCTGCTGCTGTTGTGACAGCCTCAACGAGAGATGTCAGGAGTGCCAGCAAATGCAAACAGTTTTGTCATGGTGGAGAGGCAGCTGCCAGCCCAGCACAGCAGCACTGCTGTGGCAGAGGGTCATGCTGCCAAGCTTGAGGCCACCGAAGGAAATACCAATTGGTTCCACCCGAGTGGGAAATGACACTGTTAATGCTCTGCAAAGGAAAGGTCTGACTGGAATGGAAGGATGCTTTTAAACTGCAAATTTCCTTTCATCTAAACCGCAGCTCAGGCTACGCAGGGAAAAGCTGTCCTTGGCAAATGTATGGGAATGAGCTGCAAGTGGCTCTGCACCGATACAGAGAGGCTGTCCCCAGGGCTTAGTGGGGCTGGAGGGGGATCACTGCTGAATAAGAGAGTGGACACTTCTCAGTGGCAGGCTGAAACCACCCTGATAACCACAGACATGGCACAAATAGCCACAACTGGAGCTGCACTTCTGAAGCGAGATCTCAGCTTTTGCTTTCTAATGTCTCTGAGCTGTTCCAGAGAAGGCAGATGACAGTAATAGTTTGTATTTCCCTCTATCAGGAGACAGTAAGCTTCCCGGAATCGGGAGCATCCAAAGTGCTCCACAGACAGCACAGACAGCGGAACAGCCCTGCCAATGTCTCAACACTGCTTTTCTGGCCTTTATCTTTCATCAGGCACTTACAGCAAGGACAGGAGGGGCTGGAAGTGCCAGCTCTGCGTGGTGCTGGCACGTGGAGCTGGATTCCTTGGGCTCTGCACACTGTTGGAGACCTCCCGGCGCTGCAGTCAGCATTAGCACTGCAGGTGGGTTCAGTGCTGAGAAGTTCTGCTTCCTTCCAGCTAAGCAGCACAGCTCTTGGAAGGCTCCCAGGCAAAGGTCCTGCCCTTCACCTATGCCAGAACAATAACCTGTTGTTGTAGCACAGCTCAGCAGGGCAGGATTGCAGACTTTTTCCAATAACTTCAGCTCTTTTCTAGCTGCAAAAGGATGCCACAAATAGAAAATCACGTGTGCGGTTTAACCCGAACGGGCTGCTGGCCTCTGAGAGAAGGTTGGATCCTTCCTGGCACACCCTGGCAGGGATTTAGGTGGTGATCCACCCCCACACCTGCGTGGTGGGGTGCTGGGAAGCTCTCCTTTGCTGGCAGATGGTATAACGGGGCTTGAAGCCACAAACACATTAGGTCAGTGCAAGTGTCCAGCTTGCAGGTGGCATCACTCCCATGGACCAAGATCTGATGCATTAATCAGAGAGCCCCTACCAGCCCTCTTTGCTGAAGTCATTATCCATATGCAGAAGGGAAGCAGCAGCCTCCCTACATGCCCTGTCACATGCCCTGGGGCACTCTCCCCCCAGCTAATGCCCTAACTCCAGAGGCAGGACTCCAGGACCTGAGAGCAAAAGCCAGGATGCCTCAAGTTGGGCACATCAGGGGCTGAAACACAGTGGTGAGAGAGCCAAAGCAGGACTGAAGCATTAGGCAAGGCATGGCTGGGGCAGAGAAAGACATCCCACAGCCCTTGCACTGGTGGCCACATGGTGGGAATGTCCAAAGGCAGGGAATGAGTTATTCCTGCACATGGCAATGAGATGGTACAAATGCCTGACTCAGTGTGCCAATACTCATGGATGTGGCAGAGCTCTGGATCCAGCCCCAGGAAGGCACCACAGGGAGCTGCACCAGCACCACTGCAGCTGCTGCTGGGCTGGAAATGTTTCTGACTGCCCCAGGGCTTGGGCAGGAGTTCTCTCTCTTTCCTCAGCCTGCTCCTGGTCACAAGCACACAGGAATTTGGTGACCAAAGGGATTGTTCAGTGCACATTTCCAAGGGGATGGAGCCATAGGTGATGACTCTCCTGGCCTTCCTGGCTGGCTCAGGACACTGCATCTGCATCAGCATCAGCCAGAGACAGCACAGCAAGGAAGGAAAATGTCTGCACCAGGAGCTACTCTGCTCCACCTGACAGCAGAACCCACCCAGTGCAGGAGGGGAGGGGAGCTCTTGTCCTGCCAGTGCGGATGGGCTGTTTTAGGGATCAGCACACACATTCATCCTGTCTGGGAAGTTCCAGGAACCACGCAGACTCAGCTACAGTGTTTTAAATCAAACCAAAGCAAACCAGCATGGGACAGAACCCCAGAGTTCTGCCCTCCAACCCTTCTCTGGCCACTGACGACTCCAGTGCCCTGAGCTCAGCTTTTCCCATTCAACAGGATCTTCTAATTTTGGTGCTCAGAAGCAATCACTAACATGCCTGAGCTTTCCAGTTTGCCTGGCAGTGAGAGAGAGACAAGTAGAGCACATGAACTAAGAGTTCAAGGCCAAGATCTGAGAAAAAAACTGAAATATTGAGCATAAACTGGTTTGGTCATAACGAGTGCACCATTGTTTCTGTTGTTCCTTTTTAATCCAGAACCACAAATAACCCCAAGCTCTTGGCAAAGGAAAAGGGCTATCTGGTTACAAATAACTTCCCAAAAAACTGTTAAGAAAAGTTCTATTCACCTCTGTAGGCACTGGGGCAGACAAACATCTTCTGGTCCCAGCACTGACACGCTCCCTATCCTGATCCAACTCCTTTAAAGATAAATCCTGCCTTAGAGGCAGCTAATAGACTTCAAAGGTAGGTCCAGGCTTTTCCAGCTGCTCTTATAGGCAAAGCAAAGGTTTTGGCCTAAATAGGACATCTGGACAAGGAAATATATATTTAAAGTTGCATAGTTGAGCTGCCACTCTCAGAAATAAGACCCATGAGAGCAAAGTCATCCTCAGTAGCCAGTTGCCACAGCAGAAGCACTTTCCCATGCTAACAAGTTCCTGTTCATTGGGGCATGGTATGTACAGCCTCCACGAGCCACAGTTCATCATTTTCAGGCTCTTGTGCCTATTTTAAGCCCATAATTCTTGCTTGTGTGTGCAAAACACTGCTGGGATGACCCACTGAAACTTGAAGCGAAGGAAATGAGCTCCAGAGCTGGGTCTTCAAGGGTCACACTGGAGACAGTGTGGCTGCAATCCTGAAAGCCTCATCCAAATCCCTGACCCATATATATAATGGCCAGAAAGGCCCTTACCAAAGTGGAAACTGGAAAACAGTACCTTTGTCACATTATCCCCAGGTAACCCAGCAAACCTGCTGCCATACACCTGCAGGGTCACTGCACCACCTTCCACACTCCCTCCCTGCTGCTGCTGCTGCTGCTGGAAGTGTTTGGGTTTGGAGAAGCCTTCAAACAAGCCCTGGACTCCAGGTCACCAGCCTGGCTCTGCACAGAAGGGTCAGTGCCATTCAATGTCCCCACTTGCCTCGCACACATTTGGCTGCACCATGATAAATAAGCCACAAATGAGACAGGGGCACAAAGAGTAGCCACACAAGCTGTTTTGCTTCTGCAAAGATAAGGCCAGAGAGCAAAAAGGAGCCTCAGAGGAAAATTAAAAATATCGCTGCAAACTCGTAGCCTGGCAGTGTGCCTAATTGGGCACTGCCCACATGGAGAGGAGACATTCCTGTGAAAACCTGGTGCTGCTCCCAGCCTGGGATCTGGGATCCTGCACAGACACCTGCCACTGGAAATCCAGGAGGGGAGATGTAGCAGGAAGCAGCAGGAGGCACATAAAATGTAATTTTCTCTTCCTCTGGTCGAGCATGTTGAAGAATAGCTTGGCTGTGTTGAGACAGAGTGTGAAAAGCACCTTGTCAATAGATAGAAATCACGGGGTTGTTGAGCCAGTCAGGGCAAGAGGTTTTATTTCTAGACCATCAAGGGAGAAATAATTCTTTAGAAAAATCAATGAAATTTAAATGAGTACATAGGAATGGCTGGTTTAGCCCCAAAGGCCCACCCAGCCAAGCACTGAGCTTCCAGCACAATATGCCCTTCATCAAGAGAACAGAGTTTTGCAGCTCCTGAGGGCACCATGAACGTGAGGGATGTGTGGAGATCTGAAGTGCCACAAAACTGATGCCATCCCTTCAGATCCTCCCACTTCCCCCACGTCCAGAGTCAAAATTAGGCTGTTTGAGAAGTTCTGCTGGAGGATCTGAGGACCTGGCAACTCCCTCAAAGGTTCTTGATCATGGCCAAGGACTCAGGGACCCATTGGCAGAGCCAGGCAGGAATTATCTTGGCAAGGAGCTGCCCTCTGGCAGAGGGGTCACATGCCCCTCTGTGTGGCCACATAACTGTCCCCAGACACCCATCTGGGTCATGTCAGCTGGCCTGGAGGTCTCAGTCACATTCTGCCACTCCTCCTGAGCCTGGGAACCAGAAAAATCTGTCCGTGCCATGGGAAAACTGCTGAAGTGTGCTTCCACAACGTACAAGGATCCTAATTAAATACCCAGAGATACTTTTCTCTGTTCACAGCTTCCATTCCCTCCTCAACACTCAGCCACCAAGGCTTGTGGTCTCAGCTCCAGGCTTTGCCCTCAGAGATGATTCTGGCAGTGTCTGACTCTGCAGCTCCGGAGCTGAACCCTTCCAAAAAGCCATCAACAGCTGAGCCATCTCTCTAATTTCATGGTAATATCACCAATTAATAAAAATAAAGCTTGAAGGAGCTCAAAGCTGTATCAGGTGTTTTTCCACTTTCTTTTCAAAGGCTTCCAGTAATGGAATTTCTCCAACATCCCCAAGAAACCATTTCCCAGCATCTGTGTCTTTCTGGTTTGGCTCATGACATCTTCTCCTAACCAAGAAAGACACAGAGAAAAAAATACGTTTTCTTCCTCTTTCCAGTAGCTTTTTACACATTGCAAGAGCTCCACACTTATCCTGTTTTGCCTCAATCTTCAGTAAACAATTTTCTCCCTTCCTTCCATCTCCTGCTAGGTCAGATTTTCCCTCCTTCCCCCTGTTCCTACTGCTGCCTTCAATTCTTACCCTCATCAAAACCCAAAATCTGATGCTTGGGGTAAGTTCCATCGAGCCTTTTCCACCAGCCTTCTTGGAGGAGACTTTGACCCACAAAGACCATGCATTATTCAGAGCAGTTCTCTGGCATTTCTGCTTCACTGCCACACAACACAACACTGATCATTTCACCTTTATAGCTCCTGGCAAAGCCTGTCAAACCTCAGCCTCGCTCATAACCACTCCTTTAACATCCTGAAAGCCATCGGAGCCCCTCTAAGCCTCACGCTGAGACTTGGGGACTCCTTGCTCTTGCAGCCCTAACAGGCACGCCTCAGCTTCCCAGACTGACAATACCTCTGCAAGGGAAATGTGAGACTCATTTGCCCTCCTGCTCTTTAATTGCTGTCCTTGCCCCAGGCAGATCCGTGGAGTAACCAGCCGTGATGAAATCCTGCCTTTCTCGTGTCTGTAAATATTTTCTAAAATTTTATTTCCTCCTTTAAGACATCAAAAACTAGGTCAAAAAAAGAACAACTGGGATATTTAAGAATCAGGTTTGCCTTTGGCTCTTGTGATCAAGGATGCTTTTAATATTGAATGTTCAGCTGTCAACATCGGGAGCGACTTAATAATAAATGTCTGACATTTCAGTCATTATTCAGAGTTTTTAATCCTCCCCTCCCCTCCAGTGCCTGCCTGTTTACTGAAAGATTCACGTTGGTGTTTGCACTGGGAGCTGAAATAGCAACGAAACTCCTCGTAAATACTCAGCAGCCTCTCCCAAGCTCCGGAAGGTCAGCTGGCAGCGTGTGCAGGGGAGGAGAGGATGCCTGGGGAGGGCAGTGCTATGGGAACCTGCTAATAAACCCAGCACAGCAGTCCTGGCTCGCCAAAGCCTGGGCTGGCTGCCACACGTGGCTCAGAGCTCCTGTGGAGCTCCACGGGAGGGAGAGCGGCTGGCTGGGCTTTGCTGCTGCCAGAGCCTCTGGCTTCCTTCTCTCCATGGAGCCCCACAGCACTCCACAGGCAGTGTCCTGCTTCTCTGTGGCTTCTTTTTACTTCTTCCTGTGCAGAAAAGCTCGATCTCAACAAGAGTTGCCCGATTTTTGGCATGGTCAGCTCCCCACAGGGATGTGTGGCTGCTGCAGCATCGCTGCAAAGTGAGGGGACAAGAGGAGGGGACAGCTGCACCCTCAGCATCCCTGCAAGTGGCATGTGGAAGTCACACCTCACATGGGAAGGGCCACTGGTTTTCATAAATCACATAATAAACGTTTAAGTTCTTTAAACTTTTCTTAGTTCTAAGGTTCTGGCTTAATGTGTGCCATGTTTGGGGGACTTTTTTTATCTTTATGTCACATATGGCAGCCTAATTACAGTCATTTCATTGCCTCAAACTCTCTGAAAGAAGTTGCTACGTATAATTATGTGCACGTAAGTGACAATAGTGCCATGTCTGATACCACGCAGGTACCTGAAGGGGTTAACACCACAGCTTGCACCCAGGCCAAAATTCACATTTCCAGCAGCTTATTAGATAAGTTGTCCACCCTCTCCATCCCACGACACGTGTTGTGCCCTGGGTGGTTTTTTGCTATCTTTAGCACAGCTAGAACAAGTTTTCCTGCAGGTAATTGCCCACCCCTCCAAAGGCACTGCAGGCTGGTTTCAGCTTTTTTATTGACTTGGCTGATGAAGATCTGAAAACCCCACATAATTCTGAGTGTCCTTCAGAGGCTGCAGCACCACATCACACACACAGGGCAGGTTTGGCTCTCCAGGGGGAGGAGGCACAGCCTGGTTTGGGTAAGGAAGGGTGCATGCCCAGCTCCACGCATTCACCTCTGTGACTTTTTCCCTTGTCTTTACACTGGAGACACAAGCACCAAGCTCAGATCCTTTCATGGCCATGAGCATTGTCCTGTCATCTTCTCACTCTCCTTCTCCATCTATCCTACAAACCATGGCAAGGACACATCACCTCCTCCAGTGGGCTTCTGTGTGCCCTGCTGAAATCACACACGGTTTTGTTATGCAAAAGATAGCACAGAGAGTCCCCTCCATGCAGCAGCAAACAACACAAACATTCCTAAATGAGACCAGCCAAATCCAGAGGCAGATCCCAGTAAAATCTATAGGGAGATACAAATTATTCCGCTGCGTGCCTGGCTGCCAGGAGGAGTTTTGCAAATGCTCTAATGAAGTCTGGACTGCACCAAGGCAAGGATGTCAGAAATTAATTCCTGATGATCTCCAGTACAGAAGCAGCTCTTCATCTGCCTTTTCAGCCAAATTGCTTGAGTTTGCTTCTTTTCTCTTTAGGAATTAAGCGAACAAGTAATTACATGGGCAGGAATAAAACTAGAAATAGAAAAGAGAGTATGGCAGAAAACCCCTCCAGTCAACTGATGGAAGTTGAGGCAAGCAAAGGCTGTAAAGAGGTGCCTCTCTCACACAGCCAGGGCTCCAAAGTCAGAGGTTGGTCAATTAGAGCTTTATGAGCAGCAGATTGACTTAAAAATATGTAAACCAGCTGGCCCTGATATTTCTGTTTTCATTGTGTACCCGGCGCTGACAAACACCAGCCATTTTTACATAGCCTTGGGAAAGCTCTTGTTCTGGAAATCATTAGTTTATGCAATTATAGTTTTCTCTGTTGAATGTCACATGTGCAGAGGTCATTGCTGGAGATAGGAAAGAGGCTTCTGTTTCCAGAAGAGGCACGAAGATGGGCCACTTTTGGCTGGAACACAAAATACCGTTCTTCACTGGCAGGACACGTGTCCTCCCACGCATCACCTGCCTCTGACTGCCTGCTTTGCTGTGGCCCCTCTCCCAATGGCCACATGTCCTCTCACCAGGGCTCACACTGGGACTTCAAGTGAGAAATGTGATGCTGTTGATAAAAGCTGCTTGCATGATTTATCTGCACGCCTGGAAGGTGTGAATGGCACCTCAGCTCCAGTGGCCCGAGCGCTAAACACCGGTCACTGGGAATGAGCAGGTCCCCTCTGAGACTGGGGTTGTGGTAGCCTGGGTTGGGACTGAAGGGTGGATGGATATTTACACCAGCTTTGTGTTAAAATGACTGAAAAATCAAGACAAAGGTCCTGCTTCTAGAAAAACATCAAAATCAACCAAGCAAAGATAAAAGCGTAACGAGCAACCCTTGGGACCGTGTTTCTCCAGGGATGGGCAGGTGAGCAGCTGGCTGGACTCCAGGCTCAGAGCACAAACCTTCTCTCCATGGGGAACTGGGTGAAGCCCAAGCCCAGCACCCAAGGAAGAACTGAGCAGATACAGCTGCTTCAAAAGTTTTGCCCGGTGCAACACTTGAAACGTGGTGCTGGCATCACCCACCAGGGCCATACCCATTTTTTTCCTCTCATTTAGTACTGCCAGTGCATCACAAACCAGGTAAATTCTTCCTGAACTGAGCAATTCAAACAAGCTGTACCTAATAGTCCATCTATCTCGTTGCTATTTATTTTGGCATTTTTTCCTGTTTTAAATCCCACTTAAAGCTGTCTAACAACCAAGATTACGCCACTCACAACTGCCATACAAACATCCCTGTTACTCTGTGTACACTGGAAAAATGACTCTTTTTTCCCCCCTTCCTTTTTGCTAATACAACACTGGCAGCAAGTCACACTGAGGTAAGAGGGAGGGGTGAGATGATAATTATGCTGTCTGAGTCCAAAGTGTGACACCAACATTTCCTGCTGGCACCAGACACTGTGGAGACCTGTGTGGGCTTGTAGCACACAGGCACACTGAGAGAGATCCACAGGTGTCCAGTTTAATAACAGTCTCTCTGCACTGCCATCCAGTTCTCCTCCAAATAATCAGTCAGGCTTGGCTGGTGTCAGGCAAAACACACATCACCTGTAGCACCAGACCCTGCTGTGAGCAGATCTGGAGGCTCCCAGCCCTCCTGCGCGAGGGCAGGGTCTGATCTACAAACAAAATGTCCAAAAGGATTTTGACAAAGTGACATTTAAACAATGGTTGAAAATTCATCCAGCCCAGGGCGCTTGGGCTGCTGCAGCTCTCTGGCTCTTTCCAGTCTCCTGGATGCACGCACAAAGCTTCCCCAAATCTCCAAAAAGAGCAACGTTTAAGGCTGGGATTTGTGTCAGTTCAGTTGATGTGTGTCAGTGAAAGCATCTCCTTTCAAGCATCTCTCTGCCTGCTTCACACACCCCTTCCCAGGAGCTCCCCCAGCTGTGCAGATTTCCACGGGAAAAGCTGCTTTGTGAAACAGATTTTTCTATAGAAAGGCTTCGATTTTGATAACTTTTCCTTAAAATTTCTGATTTTCTTCTTTGGAAATTTATTGTCAAAAAATTATTTTTCTCCATTGGTTATCCATTTCAAGGTTATCATGCCATACATTTCACCAATTCTATAAAATAAAAGATTTAGCTTAGATTTAGATTAAAATATTTGACATTAAAAAAAAAAAAAAAAAAAAAGACAACCATCCCAGTTTTATTGAAGTAGCTCTTCTGAATCAACCAAAAGTGTTCAGGATTTTCTTTTCAGGGATGTCCCAAGAACTTCAAACACAGAACATTTCCTGCCATTTTCACACCAAACACACCTGGACATCCCAGAGCTCGTACTAGAAAGTGCTCCAGCTCCACCACAACACCATCCTCGTGCCTGCTGTGTTTCTAAATGTTTCAGGAGGCTCCTCAATGTGCTCTGCACACAGGAGGCAGCACTTTGAGCACTCTCACAGTCTGTGCACAGCACTTCATGAGCTTCTATGCAAGAAGGTGGAACAATGGGATAATCCTAAACCCAGTTCTCGCAGCCCTTACTGGTGTGCATGGCTCCAGATTGGTGCAGTTCAGCTTTGTTGGCATTTCAAGAGCCTCCAAGCAAACATTAGCTGAGAGGAAAAGCAGATGGTGCAATTAAAACCCCAAATTCTCCACGATGGGATGCCCTGACAAAGCTCTCAAACCTTCTCTGAAAGGCTGAGGGGTGAAGCTGGAGCAAGCAGGCTGTGTTGTGTCTGTGCTGTGCAAGGAATTGCATAAAGGACCATTTCTAAAGCTCTGACAGTTTCCTTAAGGCAGAAGATGTGAGTCCCAGAAAATTAACCCAGAAAGGCCCCAAATGCTCATCCAGAACCTCACAGGGTCTCAAAGCAGCAGTCAGAGACCAACACTTTCCTCTGTGCAGCTTTCCAGCAGCAGGGGCAAAAAGCTGAGAGAAACAGCTCTGGAGACAAGAGAATGGAGATGTTTGAGAGGGAAACAAGGGCTCAGTGCTGCAGGGATGAAGTGGGAGAGGATTCCACCTCTGCACACCAGTCAGTGAACACAGGGTGAGTGTTCCTCCTTCCACACCTGCATCTTCCTACATGGGGGAGGCCCAGGGGCCACTGAAGAGCTGCAGAAAGGGCTGGGGAAGCACCCAGGGCTGCACCTGGAGCACACTCAGCAGTTGGAGAGGAGCAGAGGGTGCTATCAAAGGGCAGAGAAGTGTCTCCCCCCAAGAACTCATCCTCACCCACAGGGCTGGCCAGCCTGGAGGGCCTTGTCAGTGGCATTCCCATTTGAGAGACAAGCTAAATTCTTCTGATTTTTTTCCCAAGAGCTCTACAGAGGCTCTCAAACATGATTTTCATTACCAGTCATATTTGAGAGCCATTCACCTCTCAACTCATGCCACCAGCATCTGGCCCATAGCACACAACACTCTGCTTTCTCAGGATATGTGAATCTGGCTCAAAAAACCCCAAAACAACCAAGCAACGTCTCAGCAGCTTTGTCTTCCCTGACAGCACAAGCCCAGATCTCAGGAGACAGCATGTGGCACACTCAGGGCTCTTTTTTCCCTTTAAAAAGCTTCAACCTTTTTGTGTCTCAACTTGCTCAATTTGCTTTGTGGGTTTGTTCCACCTAAAATCACCACAGCAATTCCCTCATCGTGCTCCCATCAGTTTGGTGTGAAATGCAGAAGGAAGTGTTCTTTGCTCCAGCCTAGCACAGCACAAGCCACCTTCTCAATGTCACAGCAGGCATGGCACGAGGTCAGGACATTTTAGACTCCTCCACACTCACAGAGACAAGAAGCAAATGTCACAAAGTCCCCCTGCCTGCCAAATCCAGGCAGAGGCTGCCAGAAAGAGGCTGCCTAAACTTCATAGCCAGAACCTGCACACTCATTTCCCTGGCACAGGCAGGGCTTGGGGTGCAGGGGATTAGCAGGGAGCTCTGCACCTCCTTGAGAAGCTGGGAATCACAGAACAGCTTCCAGGAAGGATGGAAAGTCCTTGTTGCATTTCCAAATAGAGCCCACCTCTCCCAGGCACTGACACCAGCGTTTGATGAGCTCCACATGACTCTGGCATCCTCAAAAGCCACCATCATCCAAAAGTGCTTGGGAATCCCCAGCTGGGAAGGGATATTGGGAGTAAGGAGCACTCATCTCCACTGCATTCTGCAGTGCTGTCACCAGCAGAGAATGTGCCAAGAGTTTGGTCATATCTCAGGGAATGTTTTTTCCTTGATTCCCAAAGGAGGAATTCAGCATTCCTCTAGAAAGTGAAGTAACCCCAATGGCCACAGCTCTGCTGCTGCAGAAAGGATTTTATCCCATGTTTACTTCTAGATGTGACTGAATCCCTGCCCTGTTGACCCAGATGGAAAAAAGTCCTTCTCTTTGCAAACCCCCCTTGGGCCTTCAGACACACAGACCCCATTTAAAATCACCCCAGGGAGTTGTTGAGACTTTCTCTCAGTTTATTACTGAGCCCCCAGATGCTCATTTTAGCATCTTCTACTTCCCCCACTCTAGCACACACCAAAAACACTGCAGGAAATGCTGTGACCCATCCTCAAGAGCTCTTTTTTCCTGTGCAATGCCCTCCCCCAGGCAGGATCCATAGGGAGACTGCACCCCTCACGTCCAGACACACACAGAACAAATCCCAACTTTGCAGTGGCTGTCCTGGGCTGTGGGAGGGACAGCTTTTTTAGTTTTCCCAGCTGTAGATGTTTGTTTTATTTCCATAAGAGGTTTCAAAGAGGGCATTTCTCAAAAAGCTCTCTCTCCCACAGAAATCCAGTCTGCTCCTTGCTTTTATCTCTGTGAGAGGGAAAGAAGACCTGCTACCACAATCACTGTGCTTTGCCTGCTTTCAAGTCCACAGAATCAGGGGACACATGCCTGCATCCAACGCCAGCGCTATGCAGGAGCCACTTCCAAGTCATCTGCTCCAGCACCTTATTCCAAAGTGTGTTTGGTTTGATTTTTTATTTTGTGGGGGCTTGGAGTAAAGAGGCTTTCAAAATATGCCCATGAGTCCCTGTGGAGGAAGGCTGCACAGCAGGTTGTTCAGCTGCCTTATAGGAGCTGCAATGGAAGGTGTAGGAGAACAGAGCCAGAATTAGGATCCTGAAGCCAAGGAACAGCAGATCCCCGTGGCTTTGCTGCCTCAGTCTCTGCAAAACTTCCCAACCCACCTCGTTCTGTGCTGTGGCAAGTGGTGTTTTCCATGACGCTGCTGTAGGAGAGTGGAATTCTTCAGCTCAGGCCAGCTCATGTACAGGAGAGACACCGTGTCTGCAAGCAGAGAATTGGGATGAGAAATACAGGATGTGAATGCTCCAAGGCAAGGGCTGGAGCATCTCAGAGTGTCACTGGTGATGGGACCCCAAACCTGGCCCAGGGGGACCCCAGGGCTCCTGTGCACAGCCCCCACAGGGACAAATAGCCAGGGAATAGATGTAAACATGGATGGGTCCCTGAGCACCTGCTCTGCACAGCATCTGTGCACAGACCTCATGCTCAGGATCCTTGGCTAATAGAAAAAAAAAGCAGCTTAAAAATCTCACTTGTCACAAGACAGCTAAAGACTTGACATGCAAGTCTCTTATTGCTGCAGGAAGTACTCAAGGTAAAAAAAAAAAACCACAAACAACCAAAGAGGAAAACAAACAAAATATACAAAGAAAACTACAGCAAAGCTTTCTCTTTTTTCCTTTTTTTTTTTTTTTAACAAAAACTCCTTCTCTTCCTCATGTGTTTGGGAAAGCAGCTTGCTGGTCCTCTCACAGCCAGGAAAGGTCCCATCAGCAAGGATGAGGAACTCATCAAAGCTGCATTTGCATTCTACCTCTGGACAATCAAACGCCCAAATTAGCAACACACCACGGCAAATGTCTCATCCACACCTCAGCCCAGCCCAGGAGCAGACGGCTGCCCTGAGAAAACCGTGCCAGAGCCCCTGAAGAAAAAAAAAAAAGCCAAGAGGAAAATGTAATTTTGCAGCTGGGAATCTTGACTGTCACCCAAAGTAGCATTAATCCACCTCACCTTCCTAAACTCCACCAGGAAATAGCTGCAAGGAAGGGGAGGAGGAGGAAAGAACCACTTATGAAGCATCAGCTGCAGTCTAATTAGAGCTATTAGCGAGCTCTTAGTGGTGTTTATTAGCCCTTACCCAGCGTCGCTGAATGAAGCAATCCTGACATCAGCCTTCTGGCTTGGAGAGCCACGCTCCAGCCCCAGCTCGAGGAAGAGAAGTGTCCAGGAAGGCCAGGCTGGTTTCAATCACAGAGCTTGTTTTGGTCACATAGAAACCAAGGTCCCAGATAAGGGGAACCCACCCTGCTTAGGGCAGGAATAAGATCGCCCAGGCAGATGGGTTCCATCGTGATATCTCTCTGAGCTAGAGGTTTCCTGCCCTGATTTATGGCTAATGAGTCATTTTGAGTTGACAGCATCATTCTGCCTTCACTCTTCAGTGAGCCAGGGATTGCCAAGCACCCGCCCCGGGGATAGGGACAAGATGCTCTCAGAAGACAAAGCACAAGCCCTGAGCCCAGCTCAGGACAAGCTGGCCATGAGTTGGGCAGGATTAAAATAAGATTTACATCTTCTGTTGCACAAAACATTCATCACTGGCTGCTGCTGGATTGTCTTCAGCCTGCAAACAGTTTGTCTGACATGAGGTGTTTCTTAAACATGTCATGCCTTTCAAAGGACATGCAGCCAAAAGCTGCATGCCTCAAGCAGGGCTAATCTCCCTGGAGTGTCTTATAGTAGCATATTTCAAGGCTGTTTATCATAGAGAAGGGGCATTTAAAAATATACAAATGTATGTTATAAATCACAGCCTTTTCCTGGGAAGGAGCAGGAGGAAGAAACCAGCAATCACTCAATGTTGAGGAAATTTATATGGAGGGATCTTAGCTCTGGGCTTACCACAGCTCGCAATGGCTGCTTCAGCAGGGCCAAAAAATACATAATCAGAGCATCACAATAAATGAAAGCACTTGGGAAACTCAAAACATACTTAAGGAGACACTGAACTCCCATATATCTTTCTCAAGCACATGTACAGTCAGGTATAATCTTCCATATCCCCATGATGGAAAAGCTGCCTTGTTTTTGTGCTGTAGCTACCACAGTTCACAGTCTTTACAACTATTTCCTCTACAGATAAGCAGGTTTTTACCATCTCAGCAGATGGGTCTGTCAGAGGTGCTGCTGAAGGAGGAAACCAAACAGAAAGTCTGAACTCCTGGGGCTGAGTGCCAGCTCAGTACCTGGGAAACTGAGCTCTCTTCCCTGACTCATCCCCAGTGTGTGTGACAAGCGACTGCTGTGGTCACAAGGTTTTGAAAGACAAACATGCATCTTTCCAAGACTGTGGCCACAAAGAATTGCTTTGGCAATGCTTTTCAGAACAGTGATGATGGAAGCTGCCTCTGGGACCCAGCTGATGTGACCACCAGCTCTGCAGGATGTTGGCCAAGCCATGCCTTGGCCACTCAGCCCCACGAAACCTGCAAGGTTACCAGCACAACCTCCCTTGATGAGCAAGCACTGTGCACCATGAAGGTGTTGATGCCATCACAGCCACCTACAGGCAGCTGCTGCAGGGGTTCTTTTGGAAGACAAAATGTGGTGAAAAGAAACTTTGATTTCATCTCTGCCACATCTCAAACTCGTGGCTTCCAAAAGCAATCGTGTTCAGCTGGGAAATCCTGCGACCATACTTTGCTGTCATTGTCAGCATTTCCTTGCACACCCTCCAGCCTCACAAGCCACGGTCCTGGAAGGTGGATCCTGGCAGCCCTGCCAAGTCAGCCTCAAACTCATGGGAAGGAGAAGCTGCTACCATGCTCCTGATCCATGATCCTTCTGCTGATCCCCTCTGATCATATTGGAGGGGAGATGCCACATTCCCCTCTCCAGGACCAAACATGACTGAGATGCTGGGGAGGGTGAGCCTCCAGGATGGAAAGCAAGGTGTCCAGGAGGAAATCTTGATCCCCCACTACCCTGGGTATCAGGCCACATCATCCCATCCAGCACAGCAGCTCTCTGCCTGCTGCCACTGCAGCCCTGTATGAACATCCTGCCCTGCAAGGAAAGGCTGCTCAGTCTCAGGGATGCCTGCAGGTGAAGATGTGAAATGTGAATAAAGAAAGCAGTTTGTGCAGGAAAGTAATGATCCCTTTGGGATCTTCCCAGTTTATACACAATTACATCAAGCAGCTAAAATGAACGAGTGCTCAGCAGAGAGGGGAGGCAGATAATCCACAGGTGTAAAGCCCTGCAGCTCCCAGAAGCAGTAAAGGATGTAAAGCAGAGCTGACATTTGAGGATCCTCCAGTTTATGTATGTCAGGACATCTGCTACTGTGACCTCACACAGCTAAAACCTCCCCTGTCTTCACCTACAGCTGCTGCTGAGTGTGGCATAGAGTAACTCCCTGAGCTGAGCCACACGCAGGGGATTCCACTCCTTCATGCCAATTTATAGCCAATTCAGGGTTTCAGCAACTATTATTTATCACCAGGGCTCCCCGCTAACCGTTACCACATTGGTGAGGAGTCATTCCAAATGAGTTTCCAAATTAGCGGCTCTGCATTCATTTCTTTTTATGTTGGTTTCGGTTTATGAGGGATGTCAGCAAATCACAGGATCCCACTCAGGGTAAATTACCTGGGGATTTTATGCATGATCATTCTGCTGAGCTGCAAAGGCAGCATGCTGCTCGCAGTGCCTAAGGCACCAGGGAGGACAAGCCCAACTCCTTCCAAAGGATGATCAGGTTGGGAAGGTGCTTAAAACACCTTGCAAGGATGGATGAGGCTTCCCCTTGCAGATCAGAGCATGCCCAGGCCACATACCCCTCTCCCAAACCCTGAAACGTAATTCCCCTCTGCCTGAATTTATCATTACTGAATGAGAGAGGAGACAAGCATGTGCTCTCTTTCTGCCTGATTTTATTCTCTGAGACAAGAGCTTTTCTACTCAGCAGAAAGCAAACTGGGGCTTGTTTTGTTTAGAAGCGAAGAAATAGCAGGTCTTGACTCCACAGATTTCTGGCAACAGTTACGCCTTGGAAAAACAGTTGTGTTGGCAGGAAAGTGAAGGACTCCTGTCTGCTGGAGCAGCCTTTGGCCTCTGTGGATGCGTTTCCTGATCCCAGACAGATGAAGCATGTTTCCTACCCTGCTGCACTCCAGCAATTCCTGCTCCAGGATCCTTGTGCCAAGTCAGACCAGCCCTGGTGAAGGGGCAAGAGTCAAAGGCAGCAGCTCCCACGAAGAGGGCTGGGAACAGGAGCTAATGCACAGGCGGCAGAGTCCAAGATGTCAAGGAATGCCACTTCTCCTTGCAGAGGTAGAGGAACAGGTCAAGGAGAACCAGCTGTGGATCAGCTTCTCCACCACGTCAGAGTGGTATAAGGTTTCTCAGGGTGCAGCTTGGCAGACTGGTTCCACACACCAGCCTGAGGCTATTTTTAAGCTGGGTGCTGAAGGACAAGGGCTGGCTGGTGAGGTGAGAGACCAGGCAGAGACACAAGGCAGAAAGACCAGGCAATACAGGCCAAAATAAAATTGTCCCTGGCTATGCCTGAAGCTGTAGAAGGATCACAGCACGTGTGGGGAAGGAAGCAACTGTTTGCTCTTCTTGCAAAGTCTTCTGGCTGGGATCCAGTTTATCCCATGCAGATCCCTCCTATGGAGTGAGGATGGGTGTAGCCTCCAACACAGGCATGACCAGAGTCAGGAACGACAGAGCTAGAGGAGCTCTGCAGTCCTCGTTCTCCCAGGGCACCAGGGACAGGAGAGACTCCAACAAGTATAGGCTGACTTTCCCATAACCATGGTGGTGTTCAGACAAGACCTTTAGCCTTTCTATTTCCCTCTCTTTTTTTTTTCCTTTTTTTTCCTTTTTTTTTTTCTTTTTTTTTTTTTTTTAAGGCATGTGGCCAAATTAAAAAACCAGTTCTGTCCAGCTGCCTTCAGCCTTGCATTACCATTACTTCCCTAATGATTCTTCTGGGAACCACAAACCCCAAGTCCTGCACAACTCTCATGCTCTCTTTCTGCCCCCCAAGATGGACACGGCTGATTTTCACATTCAGCTTCCCAGCTTGGAAATGAGGCAGCACAAAAAAGGGAAGGTGATGTTTCTTTCCAATTGCCCCTCCAATGTCAGGTGAGGGCAAAGCTTGTGGAGGGACCAGGGTAGAAGGGCCGCCAAACTGCAGCTCTGAACATCGCTGAGGACATGGTGGTGCCCCCAGAAATAGAAGACCTCTGGACAAAAATAAACCACTGGGACCATTTCTCATCTTAATCCTCAGGAGCAAGGACTTTCCGTTCTTGTGGACCCTCTCCCACCTCTGTGCAGCTGCAAGGCCCCTTGGTCCCAGCCCAGGGCTGTGCTGCTGGCTGCCCTCCTGATGGACTCTGCTGTGTATCCCTCTCTAAGTATAAAACCAGCTGGGTGGGGAGTCTGGGGACTGGTACACAGGGATGGCTTGAAGTCTCCTTCAGTGGTTTTTCACCTTTGATCTCTGGAATGTGGATTTCAAGCCAGCACAACCTCCTTGTGCTGGCCAAGGAAATAACTACTTAAAAGGACAGAGAGGGAGCCGGCAAGGGATGGGGCAAAAGGATTGTGCTGCAAAGGAAAAGGGCAGACTACACCTATGTCTTGAAATGCCCAAGACATAAAGTGAGAATTGGCAAAGGTCAGGCTGAATTGGCTCTTGCAGAGGATGACAAGAAAAATAACAAGAGACGGTTTAGCCGTATAGATCAGAGTAAAAAAGGGAGAGGGGAAATGGAGCTGCTGTACAGAGACAATGGGGTGTAGATTAAAGTTAGTCCAAGTGTGATCCAAAACTAATGCATCCTCTAACACCATATTATTGTGCAGAAGGCACAAAAATAACATAACTAAGCAGAGGGACATGGAAATGTCACACCCCTCCAGACCGAGTCAGAGGGCAGCGAGCTCACACCATGGGCACAGCTGGTTCCTGCCCCCCAGCACTGAACACCTGACACTGAAACCTGCCATGGAAACATTCACCAAGCACGGAGAAAGGAGAACAGAGAACACAGCACCTCAGCTAAGGAGAGGGGAAAATGCCACTCTCCCAACTACAGACCATTAAGGTGTTCCATGCCACATGCCAGGCATCGAGCAAAGTCCAAGGGAAGGAGGATTTGGAGCTCGGAGCTACCAGACTGTTTTCCATTCCTCCAAGAGTGCCAGCCAGCCTGATAAGATATTGCTGATAAGATACTGCCTCCATAAATGGGAGAAATTGAGATCTTATCTACTTCACCTGCAGCAAAGTGTTTGCTGGAGCACCTTGGCACTTTGTCCCAACAGCATGGGGGGACGGGGACCAGGCCATGGGCTTGGTGGCAGCTCAGAACCAGCTCCTGAGCTGGCAGGGCTATGGCAGCCTCTGGGCCAAGCTTGGGACTGATCTTCATGGATGATCTTGCCCCAGACCAGGACTGGGCTCTCAGCATTCATGGGTCTGAAATGTCCCAGGCAAATGGAGATCCAGAAGCAGGAGTCCTGGAGCATCACTGTGGGAACACTCCAGCTTCACTACTTGTGACCAGTTTTGGTCCCAGCCAAAAACACCTCAGGAACATCTCATTCCCTTCAGCTCCTGCCTGCCTGTGGCACACATGTGAGCACTAATTCTCCTGCTCATGACTGAAGCACTCGACTTGCCAGCTGATTTCCAGACATTTCTAGGAAAATGCACAGCTCTGCTGAGCAGAAAGCAGAGCCTGGACGTGCCTAATCAGCTATGCTAATCTGCTGCTGCCATGCAGAGCCTGCTCAGCGCGGCTCCCAGCGCGTCCAGCCTCCTGCTGCAGAGCCCAGCAGTGCTGCTTTGTTTACTTGCAGTGATTTACCTTCAAATTTATCACCCTCTTTCCAAGAAGTTGGCGTCCCCCAGCATGAATTGCCCCCCTGCACCTTCCAGTGCCTCTCCAGGCTGTGGAGATGGATGGGAAGCTGGCTGGATCCGGGGGCTCAGCTTGTGGAGGGCCGCAGGGGAGTACTGGAACAACCACGGCTCTAACTCAATTTCTACCCATTTTCTCCTTTGCCTTCACTTCATTATAGATTATTATTTCTTAAACTGAGGTAGAGTCGATTCTGCTTCCAACTGAATTGCCCACAGGCTGGCTGCTCTCCTCCATCCAGCTGATACAATCCTTCCAGCAAGCTCCTTCTCAACGGACAGGCGGTCTTCAGGGAGCAATGCCTCATTTGGGGAGAGTCCTTCATATTTTACGGAAAACAGCATTTAATTTCCAGTTGTTACTGGCTGTTTCATGCAGCTTTTCCACTAGATAAGAAATGGCATCCATGTACAAACTTAAAAGATAGTAATTCCCAGCTTGAATTGGGATAAAAAGTTGGAGATCTCAATGTATTTTGCAGACAAGGTGTCCAGAGCAATGATAGAAAGGGTCATTTCCTATTTCCACCTTTTTCTCCAGCCCTACCTGCTTGTTATGCTGCAGATGAGCACTTATTTCTAAATAAGTTGTTTCAAAGCAAAAACCAAACCATTCTCCTTTGAGAAGCGTCAATGCGAGACTTCACAAAGATTTCTAAATATAGATACTTCAAAAGAACAAGTGCAATAAGGAGACTGGTCAAAACGTATCCTCCTTGGCACAGACTGGCAGCTTTGAAGAATTCATGTTTTCTGATGGAAAGATGCTAAATGGGAAATACTCCCTGTTCCCTGGGCAGGTTCCTGTGCTGCAGCAGCCCTGGCTCATCCGCACAGGGGGATCCCATCCCTGCACAGAGCTGGGAGGCCACTGGGTGTGGGAGGACAGCCTGACAGCCTTTCCCAGGCCCATCGTGGCTCTCTTCCATTTCCTTCACTGTCTGCCTTGCAGTTTGGGGTCCTGCTGTGGGGTGCACACAGCTTGGGACAAGGGCAGTGCAGGATTCTCCAGGATGTAGGACTTGGCTCGACCGCCTGGCCAGGAGCCCTTGAAATTACCCTGTCCCTTGTCCCATCCCCACTATAACCTAAACTAAATGGGTCATCCCACCTCCTGCAAGGCTGCAAAGTTCACTTTGGGTTGGTTCCCCCAAACCCCATTCTCTGCCTCCCCTCCAACATCCCACCCTGCACCCATGGGAGCCCTGCAGGCAGGGAATCAGCCCCTGGGCAGAAATCAGTGGTGGAGACATTCCTGCCTTTCCTCAGCAAGTCCAGCTGAATCCCACTAAAACATTTCTGAGCATATTTGTAATTATTTGAGCAGTTCTAGAGCACGCCCTGCACACTCCAGCCGGGTTTTGGGGGGAGTGTGCTCTTCTGAGAGAGCTGTTTCCTATTTTTGTCAGCACATTGAACACAGCCTCTAAATTAAAATCTTCTATTTCCAGACTATTTTGATCAACGCTGCTTCCTTCAGTTTAAAAGATACAATAAGAATAGATGAGCTCTTACAAATTAAAAGCCTCCCTTGCTTAACAAATTGTCTCTTTGCAATAATTAATTATCTGGAGAGAGATTCCTGCCCTACGCTTTTGGCCTCCTTCCAGGCTGAGTAAGGGGTGAAAAAAAATAAAAGTTTAGAATTTGTTGCCTCACAATGCCAGCTCTCACACTTCCTGCACGAGTCCAGAGGTGAGCCCATCCAGGGCACAGCACGGCTGTCACTGAGTGCCTGTCACAAGCTTCAGCTTGTGGTTTGCAGGGGAAAGCTCCAGGCATATTTCATTGCCTGTTTAATTTATTTATTTATTTTTTTGATAGGTGATTATTATTAGAAAGCAGGTCTGTTGCTCTGGGCAGCTACGGGCCATTCCCACATTGATGGCTCCTAGAAGCTCGTGGTACAGGGGGCTGTGGAGATGGAAGGTGTGAAAGCAGTGCAAGGACACAGGGGTGCCTGCTGCCAGCTGTGCCTCTTGCCAGGTGCCCCAACCCCCTGATGATTTTGGGACTTTGTCCAACCTACATTTCCTTAGGAAATTCCTTCTAGTGCATGCCTATCCTTATGATGAGTAAGTCTAAATTAATCTTAGATTTTGCACTCTAAGCCCCTGGCTGCTATCTCTCTCAGGGATACAGAGCTCCTACTCATCTTTCCTGTGGTGAAACTGGAAATCTGAACAGGTTATGACATCTGCTCCATCAAAATCCCATCAGTCCTTTCTCAGGTGTCATGTTCTCCAGGCCTCTACCACGTGTGCTTCACCCTTGGAGCTTTTCAGCCTCCATGAAGAGGATGGGCACTGTTGGCTGGTAGATGCTCCAGGTCCTCAGGAGCCAGGGGGGAGGCTGGTGCCAGCTAGAATCCAGCCTGGGGCTGTGAGAATTCCCACCTGCAGAAGGGGACTCTCACACTGTGCATCAGGGCAGAGAGATCCTCTGCTGCTTTAACCCAGTCCTGCCTGACTTGCAGCTGCAGCACCACTGCACCAGGGATCAGCATCCCACACACACAGCCCCAGTCCTGCCAAAGTTACCAGCAGTGGGACAGGAGATGGAGGTGGCACAGACAAACACGTTGCAGGTGCTGTGCAGCCACACCAGTGCCCAGCTCCTCATCTCATGCTGGGAGCACCTCAGCACTGCTTTGGCTTCGTGGTCCCTCTGGCACCTCGGTCCTTGCAGGATCTCCCCGTGCCCTATCTGCTCGTGCTGGCAGCTCAGGCAGGGGCACAGCAGGGTCCCTGCACGGGGTGGGAGCTGGTGGCCAGCAGCCTGCCTGGGCAATGCCCACAGCCAGCTCCGTGCCCACAGCCCCGTGCTCCTTGCCAGCCCCACAGCGGTGCCGCTGCGGGAGAGCGTTTTGCTAATCCTTTCATTCCTGCCCCGTGCCCAGCAGCACAGCCTCCTGCCAGCTCTGCAGGAAAAGGCTTTGGAAGCACCTGGGGCTCCTGCAAGGTGCACAGAGCCTTCCCTGTGAAGCGACCAGGGCAGGAGCCACCTTCCAGCCCTGAGGGCTCCTAAAGCACCCAAACAGACTCAGAACAGTCCCTTACATTCACAGAGCAGATTTAACTTGCCCCAAGTTGAAACCAGACAGATCATTCCCTCAGAAACTGGCTGACCTTCCTGACAGAGGGCCAGGAATGCTGGATGGGGTCTGAGCAGGGGTGAAGTGCAGAGCATTCCATTCTCCCACCCTGCTGCTGGAGCACGGCTCAGCCTCCTCCACACAGAGAGCAACAGCTCTGCACAACCCCAAATTACCCACAAGTTATCACCCAGGCCACAATCTCAGTGGTGTTTGGAGGGGGATTAAATATTTATCTGGAAAACAAGGATGTGCACAATTGCATTCAGCAGGATTAGTGATAAAGCCCATAAACATCCACTCACTGGAGCCAGAACCAGTTGCTCCCTTCCAGGGGAAGCCTCGTGCACCCAGGGGTGGGTCACACTCTGCCAAGGCTCCTGCTCCCCTCACAGCCTTGTGGTTTGGAGGGAATGACTGTCACCTCCTTCCATGGACCTCAGCTGGTCCTTTTCTCTTTACAGTGCACCAGAGAGATGAAAACCCCTGTGCTGGTGTCCACAAATTGCTCCTCCTTAGCACGGTTTAATCAAGGAACAGCTCTGTTTGAGTGAGAAGAGGACCCTCCTTGACCCTGGACACCCTGGAGAACGTGAGCCTTCAGCTCCCTGAAGGAGCTCTGTAGTAGTGTGGAGCCAGCAGCACTCCCTAGTACTCGTTAGAGCTTGGAGAGCTTTGTATAAAACAAACAGACCGACAACCTGGAAATAAACCTCTAACATCCTCTCTCTGCACTCAGAGAAGCTTAATATGTATGTCACAGACTGTGTCTGTAGTCTGACACTATATCACAGCAGATGGGATCCTGCTAAGCATCCCTGGGATCAGCACTGCAGAAAACAAAAGGGTGGGAAAGGCCCGAGCAGCCTCTTCTTTTCCATTACATTTGTCCCCATACAGGAAAGGTGCTTTTGGACAGAGATATTCCTGGAATAGCCAGGATTAATGGCATGCCAGAAATATATACGCAAGCAGGATGTTGCACTGGAGTTCAGCCACCTCAGCAAGGGTCTCCCACCACCCTGGGGAGCTGCCTGATCTGCAGGCAGGAGCAGCTCCTTACACAGCCCCAGACTCACTGCAGATGTTTAACACGTCCTTTCCCTGTAATATTCATTTCCCACGAGGATGGTCTGGCTTACGCAGTCCCTGCCAGGGAATATCAGAGATTTCGGTCATTATTTATCCTTTCGTCCAGGACAGGATTTAACTGGAAATGATTTGTTTAAAAAGGAGAAAAGCTTATTATCGCATCGGGGAGGTCTCTGTCCTTTACTTGCATTGTGTATATCATCTACTGGAAATCAAAGTATTCAGATGATTGGAGTAAGTTCCTGGCCTCTGCCTGCTAGCCAGGAAGTTCAGCAGCCTGTGGTGGGGTCAGTACCTTTCCATGACCTTTTACTTTTGATTTTTCCAGAGGAAACAACTCAGCACAAGTCTATTTCCCTAATCCACAATCTCCTGCCACAAGTGTCTCTAAAACCCAACAGGACAGGTCACCAACCCCTCTCAGCCTGCACTGTCCAAGGACCTGCTCTGCACCCAGATGCTTTGTTTTCTACATATTTTCTACTCCCCTTACGCCTCCTCCTTTGGCTTTTCCAAATCCAGCTCATGCTGGGAAGAGCAGCCCAGAGCTGCACCTCTGAACTCTTCTCAGAGCTGAGCTGCCATATGTGATTTCCCAGGTTGGCTGCTACCTTCCAGGCATATCTTCACCATCTGAGGCTTTTCAGGAGCTCCTGTCTTTGCCAAATCTCACATTCCTGGAGTTCCAAACTTTCTTTGACTTCTCTTGCACTTTCCCATCTCCCAGTATTGCTGTGGCTTTTAATAACTGCTGCTTACACACACATACACGCAGAATGTCAGAGACCTCTTGCCATTTCCTGACTTGTTACTCACTCCTTGGCTCTGCACAGCCCACTCAGGGAATGTTCCAGTTTCAGAGAGTCCCTGGTTGCTGCCTGCCCCGTGCAGCCCAGTGAGCCTGGTCGTGTGGCAGGTCTGATGACTATCCAGTGCCTCCTTCATTTCCAGAGCTTGCTAACAGTGATGTTTTCCAGCCACAGGCTCTGCAGGTATCACATCTGCCACTTCCCAGGGTGCAGATGCACAGGGCACAGCAGTCCATGCCACCAGGAATGTCCCTGCATGGCTCCTTTCAGCTGGAGATGCAGCTGCTTTCCCACACTCCTTGCACAGCCCATGCAGGCTGCACCCCTTCCAGTGAGCTCACATTGAGGGTATGACCCCATACAGCCCCTCAGAGGCTCCACAGTCACCTGGCCATTGCACAAGGTCAGGGTTTGAGGCTCTCCTGTGCTCAAGAGTTTGCAGAAGTGATGGGTTTCCCTATGACCCAGATGCCCCTGCAAGTCTGAAGCTGCCCCACCACTGCATCCCAAAATGCACCCCCAAATTTCTCCAGAGGCTTTGGGAAGATAGAACATGCTGAACTCAGAGCCTGCCCCATGGGCAGCAGGGGCCTTTTATTGAGAGCGATTAGTGCAAGGGGGCTGGAGAGAGACTCCTGCCCCAAAATCAGAGCACTTTGTCCCTATGTGACACTTCCCATCCTGAGACTTCCTGATGAAAGATCCCTCATAGAGCACAGTCAGGAGAGGGCCCCTGTAATAAATCAACTCCCCAGCGACTTTGGCTGACGCAGACATTCCTGAGCAGATTTGAGTCTTGTTTGTGGGGAGGGATCCCTCTGCGTCCACACTCTGCACACCCCAGCCTCTAGAGAGGCATCTGGCAGCCAGTCCATGGCTCAGCTACCCCAGACACACCACAGGGCTGCTGATCAGCGGGAAAACTCTCTGGTTCCAGCAGATCATAAGCTTATTAAAGATAGATTTGTGCTTTGGTCTGCAGAGATAAACAGATCAAAGGCATTTCGGTCTGTGTGCCAGTGCCGCCGGTATCCCCGTTTGGCAGAGAGGGAGGCTGGGATGTGCTCTCCATTCCCAGTGCAGGGCACTGGGAGAGCTCTTCAGGGACTGTGCCCAGGGCCACATCCAGACTGTGATAAGTCCATCCGTGGCTATTTGCATGGGGAACTTGGAAGCACCTCATTCACAGGGCATCGCTCCCTGTGCTGCCCTCCCCAGGCCCTGAGGAGCCCAGGGGTGGCCAAGCTTTGCTGGAGTTCTGCTGCCAGCCCGGGATCTGCTCTGCTCAGGAGGGAGAGCTAAAAGGGGAAACAGGTCCTCATGCAGCTGGCCCAGCAGCTGATACTTGCACAGTGCTTTGAAACCCACAGATGAAAGATTTGAGAGACACGAAAGGCTGTCACTGCCTGTTTGTCATTTTGTGTGGTTCCTCCCTGCTATCGCACGCAAAGGGGACAATTTTCAGGAGAGGTGAGTGTAGCCTTGAGGGAAAGATGAAACGGTGTGGGCTTTTCCTGCCACGTCCACTTGCACAAGGAGCACATGTGCACCCCAGCGCTGACTGGGCTCCAGTTTCCTCCACCCGCTTTACAGCCACCTCACCTTCGTCCTTATCTGTCCCCAGCTCAACACAAGAGTCGCCATCCTCCCTGAGCCATCGCTGATATCCCACTCCAGGCTCAGCTGTGCTGGCTCTCAGGGGGCTCACATGGATTGCAAAGCCAGAAATTGGGAACGAGTGACGGCATCGGGGCTCCCGACAGCCGGCAAGTGTGTGCCTGCAGAAGAGAGCAGGGAGGAAGGGAGGGAAGGAACCTTTGCACATGGCAAACCAGAAGCAAGGGCCCTGAAACTACAGGTGAGTGAGGAAGGTGATGGTATCACACAAGAGAGCAGCAGCAGGAGGCAGAGCAGGCATCCCACCCCCCTCTCTGTGCCAGGCACGGCTCGGCAGAGCCCGACACGCCATGTGCTCGGAGCTGGGCTCACTTTGAGCATTTCAAATTTGCCGGATGATAACCTCGGTGTCTGAGTTCACAGCTCTGATCCCACCCACTTGAGGTCTGACTCATGTTGCAGTCACCGCTGCCTGGATATCGGTACGAGAGCGGGGAGGGAGGCTGGTTCGAGAGGAGGGGAGGGAGCAGGGGAGGAGGAGAGGAGAGAGGGAAGGGACCGAGGCAGCCGCCGCTCGCAGCACACGCTTCTGCCTTCGCAGCTGAGCTGAGCGCCGGGGGAAAGTTGGAGTCGGTGCAGCCACTGAAGGCTCCCACACGCTCAGGGGCTGTGAGAGAGCAGCACCTTCCCCAGGTAAAGTTTTTGCCTTACTTCTCGCTGCGCCGGTAAAATACTTTCTAAGTGAGGTTCGGAGGGGTTGGTGGGTCCCTGCTGAGTGAGATCCTGCAATGGGCCAGCTGGGTCAGAGCAAGAGGGTGTCACTCGTCACACCCTGGTGCTGTCAGCGTCCTGTGGTGGCTGGAGGGGAGGCCAGCTTGGGGACTTTTTTGGCTGTTGCTGGAGCGGACAGCTGGGTCCGAGAACATCAGGGTGAGGAAGGAGATGGGTGGAGTGTGCCCAGGGCAGAGGCAGAGCCCTGCACATCCGTGGTGTGCAGCATCTCTGCCCAGGCAGCCTCCCCACGAGGTTTGCTGCTGAATTCTTGCACCGACCTGCCCGAGCCCTTTCTCTGAGCACTCCAGCCCTTCCACCCAGCCCTGCACACCCTGGCAGCTGCTGCCCCATCCCAGGGCACGGTCAGATCTGTGGGGCAGGGTAGTCCCAGGCTGGGCTGTAGCACAGGAGAGGTGGGCAGTCCCCAGGGGTGCACAGAGCTCACTGTCCCTGTCCGGAACAGGCTTCAGCAGGAGGCTGAATCCCGGAAACTCGGGCAGCTCCAAGCACACCCATGAGCCCAACACCTCTGTTTTCAGTTTCACCTTTCCTGGACACTCTCTTCTGAACAAACTTTTGAAATGCTGACTGCTCTGCTGGGTTTCACACATCTCTTCACATTTCCTGCTTTCAGGGGTCCTGAGCAGCTTCTTACCCACAGAACCCCTTTCCTCCTGGGAAAGCATGATGGAGGGCTGGTGGCAGTGATGGGAATTTTGTCCTGCCTCCCCCCCAGCCCCTCTGCTCATTCTAGAGGCAATAGTTGCTGCTTGGTATCAGACATCACACTGGGATAGGGCAGAGAGATCACCAAGCTCTGGAGAAGCCCAAAGAACAGGGACAGAAGCATCTGGGGATGCAGCCAGGCAGGACAACAGTGTCCCCTCACATTTGTCCTCACTCACATTGCCTTCAAGTCCTACCTCTGGCAAATTTTCTCTTGTCCCGTTGTGAATCAGGCACATGGGCCTGGCAGGGGATCAAGAAGCCCATTCCTAGCTTGGGAGATTTGCAATTCCCACCATCAAACCTCAAGCATCCTCTTTCAGACCAGAAGAACCCCCCTCACTCCTGCCCATCTCTTGGCTGAAGTACCTCTCCCAGCATGTCCAGATGTTTAATCTCAGGAAGGAGTTGATTGTAATTTCAGAAAAAGCCACGATGCTCTGCTGCGAGCTCTGCATGGCCAGGGACTGCACTTTGCTCCTAAGTGACTTCTGCCAGCACTTTTCTCAGAAAGAAGCTATCATGGGAGGCAGAGTAACATTTCAGGTCTGCAAGGGCACAGCTCTCCTGTCCCTAGGACAGAGCTAAAAGGCTTCCTGTGGTGCTTCTCCTGAGCCCCAAATCACCTCTGTCCTTTCCAGAAGTGGGAAACACTTCCCAAAGAGGGGCTGCCACAGTCAGGCACTCACTGAGTGCTCCTCTCTGCCCGTGTGTCTGCTCATGGTGCCGATGTACCCAGGCTTTTAACAGGTTCAAAGCAAACCTGTGATGCCACAGTAGAAGCACAGGAAGGGAGAGCAGCCAATGCATTTCCTGCTGGAGCCGGCGCTGCATCCCATTAATCTTGCTGCAAAAGTGCACCTAGTGCTGGAATTAATGCTGTTGGAGGAAAGGATGCTGAGAGATGGGGAGGGGGAATAAAGAGGTAAAACACAACATGGATTTCCCGTGAATGAATCACAGCCCCCTCCCCAGAGGAGATAAATGCCATTTTAGAGGAAAACACAGTGGAGCAAATGCAACGTGGACTGCAACAGAGCAGAAAATATCTGTTCAGGCAAGAGAAGGCAGAAATTACGATGAGAATTGTAAAGAGGATAATGGGGAGACGATAGGATATTAGAGCGGAAGGATCATTAATGCACCAGAGAAGGCTATTAACAGTGTTCCTTAAAGATCAGCCTAGAGGTAAATTTTATTTAATGGTTTTCATTAGTGATCTTGGCTCAGAAAATGAGGGTTTCTTTAAGAGAAAAGTACAGGTGAGAAACTTGAGAAAAGTTTTGCACTGGACAAGGGACTAAGTACTAGAGCAGAAGAACCAGAGGATCTGAAGAGTAACAGAAACACACCAGGCTAGCACAAGCTCACATGCTTAGGGTCTAAAAGCAAAAGTTTCTACTCTAAGCAGCTGAAAACACCATAGGAAAAATACCTGGCTTTTAGCAAACCCCAGGATGACTGCAACAAAACAAATGCAACCTGACAAACCCTCACAGCAGAGACAGTGTCCATCAGAACACCAGCGCCACTGGAAAAGGCACAAGAAGGATGACCCAGAAGCAACGCCCTGCTCTGGTTCCTTCAAAGTCAGGAGGGTGATTTTGAACCAGGAACAGGTCCAGGCTGTGATAATGAGGATAATCAGGTAAATGTAAAAGCTGCCTGGTGAGACAGGGTCTGGAAAGGTATCATTTATCCCGGCTGTTGCTGGAAAGACTGCCATGGGAAACAGCTGCTCCATTCATACATTGAGGAGGAAATCAACTCGCTCTGCCAAAACACAACAGGAGCAGAGGACACAGGTATTGAAGGTGGCTGCGAGTGACCTGGGCAGAAAGCCAGGGGCACATGTGGAGTTACAGAGCCAATGCTCCAGGAGGGAGCTCTGAGCTGGATGCTTTATCCCAGGGTCTGTGTCCTGGTGGCAGTGAGCTGACAGCCCCCATCTACGTCAGCCCTCCAGTCTGCTTTTCCTGCAAAGCCACATCCAGAGGCTATGCTCACCTAGGGGAATGTTTCCATGAGATACTTTGGCTGAGGGACATGGGAAAATCTCCCGCACCTCCACCACAGTTAGGGTTGCAGCATCACACACCTGAGCTGACAGGAGGCAGGTCCTGCCCCATCCCATGGAGGAACATCCCAAGGGTTTGCAGGCAGCTGAGCCCTGCAGCCCACATGGAGACACAGAGTCCCAGCACTACCTGGGCTCCGCTGCAGGGATGGGGACACTTCTGTGCCCATTCCTTGCCCTGAGCTAATCTGAAAGAGCAATAAGAAGCAAAACTCCTTCTGGACACATCTGCAGTGCGGGAGCTGCTGTGGCACTGCGGTAGAAGCCGAATGTGCTGAGGTGCCCAGAGCTGGGACCCACCAGCAGAGCCCAAGGCAAGGCCCAGCAGAGCCCCTGTGAGCTGCAAGAGCCAGAGGCAGGAGCAGGTTGTTGGTGTGTGGCAAAGCAGCCACGTAGGAGGCTGCCATCCACCCACAGCATTTTCTAAGTGTGCTACTCCCCCTATAATTTAATCTGCCATTTCCACATGTTGGGAGCAATGAAAACACATCCCTTTCACTTGGAAATGCCCTCCTGTGGGAACAACCTGTTCTCCTCGCTGCTGTCAGTGGGCAGGCAGCGTTCAGCTTGTTCCACACTCCTTTTGTAAGCGAACAAAGAGCTTTCCGTGGCAAGAGCCTGAGCTGCAGCTGGAGGTGAGGAACTGCTCCACACACACTGCCATGGCTGAAAGCATCGCATCCCTCTCCCAACAGCCTCAACCCCAGCACCCAAACTCAGAGGGCCTCCTGTCTGGCAAGGAGTTTGCTCTGCTCAGCAAAAGGCTTCCCGCGGGCTGGTTCATGGCTTGTTGTTAGATTTCCATGCCTTTAGAAGCAGCAGGGCTGTGGGAATTGTCTCTAATCTCAGTGGTCCGTTCCCAATCTCTCCCTGGTATAGTTCCTGGCAATCAGTGGTTGTTTACTCATGCAGCCTCCCTGGTATACTCCTTCCCGTGGCCCCCATGCCTTTAGACTCAAATCAAAGACATAAATCATCTGAGGAGTATTTCAACCTGCACCACAGTGTTATCGTGTTGTTGCAGGGGGAGTTTAACTTTAAAATCTCACCTTTGTCCTCTGGCAATGCTGGACCTTTTCCTTCCCTGGAGTTTCTTCTGACTGCTCCATCCCTGCAGCCTGTTGTGCTCTGCAGAGAATCAGCTCCACTTTCCTGCACAATCCTGGGCACCAGCAGGGAGGGCTTCACTGCTGCTCCATGGGGTGCAGAGAGCCTGCAGAGCTGGGTCGTGCACCACCCGTGGGGACCAGCACATCAAGGAGGATGGGGAGACCCCTCATCTCACCTGGGAAGCTCATGGTGGGAGACCACAGCTTGGACACAGGCAGATCCATGAGGGTCAGCAAGTCAGTCCAGCTCCTCAGCCCATTCTCATCCCTCTTTCTTGTCCCTACAGTGCCTCAGTTCCCCTTTAGGTATCTTCCCAACATGGATATTGCTTCCAATCAAGGAACCAAGGTCCCTTTGAATCCAGTAGTGGTGGGGTCTTGGAGATCACCATAATCAGCAGCTCATTTGTAAGTTAGAGTGGTTTGCTCTATTGTTCCTTCCCTTGCAAAATGCAGCTTTTTGTTATTTTCATCCAGAGAGAAAATAGCCAGAAAAAGTAAGTCTGCAAGGGGTTTTCTTCTTCCCTCCCAGGACCCAGAGCAGATTTGTGATGGCAGGGACCAACCCTAGCTATTGGGCTGCTGCAAAGCACAGATACGAGGGCAAAGTTTAATGAGACTGGCAACCACAGCCAAGATTCAGAAATTACGTAGTCGTGACTAATTTTGCTGCTTTGCATAAGAACTGCTTTCTCAGGAAAACTGTTTCCTCATATCATCCTCGTTCTCACTTACTTTTATTGCAAGCCTATATAAACGTGATGGCTTTTAAATCCCCACCCTTCTCTCAACATCCCTACATCACATGGGCACCCTTAGGGCTGGGAGAGCCCAGCTGGCAGGTACACGGGTGCCTGGCTGCTAAAGGACTTTCCAGTTTGGGTTTAAGTGGGCTGGAGCAGCCAGCGAGGTGCAGACACCCTCTTTCTGGAGGGATTTGAGGGGAAGTTCAAAGGGTCTTTGCCCACTGCAGCTCTGACTTGAGGCTTTTATAGAATCATAGAATGGTTTGGGTTGAAAGGGATCTTACAGAGCATCTTGTTCCACCCCTCTGCCAAGGGCAGGGACACCTTCCACTATCCCAGGTTGCTCCAAGCCCCATCTAACCTGGCCTTGGACACTTCCAGGGATGGGGCAGCCACAGCTTCTCTGGGCAAGCTGTGCCAGGGCTTCACCAGACGCTTTCTTTCACAGGTTGTCCTCAGGAGGTGGCAAAGCTCTGTCCCTGCTGGAGCACTGCTGACTACTGTCACCAACCAAACATGCAGAGGGCATGAAACCCCACAGGATGCAACCCCATGGTCACTCAGAGGAAAGAAAAAGGCAGGAAAGGAAAAGGAGCAGTTGAGATCCATCAGCAGCTGCCACAGGGCATTGGCTCCAGCGCTGAGCTGCCGGGGGTCCAACAGGCACAAGTGAGTTGCCACATCTTTCCTAGACCATGTCATTGCCAGCACACAAGGCTGCACGTGTAAAGTGACTCTGCAATGTTCTCCAAGGTCACTGTAGACCAAGGGCCACTTTGGGAAGGGCCCTAGGCCCGCCTCGTACAGGCTCACTCCAAGCAGCTTTGGAGCTGATGAGAGCAGAACACTCCATCCTTGCAGTGACACCATGGATCCATGCTACAACCACACAAGCTCTCAAAAAAGGATGGACTTTCACCTGCAGGTGCTGGTCGGGTGCTGCCTCGGCCTCCTCATCGTGATCACCATCTGTGGTAACGTCATCGTCTGCCTGGCCGTCACCCTCGACCGCCGGCTCCGGAGCTTGACAAACTGCATCATCGTCTCCTTGGCCGTCACCGACCTGCTGCTGGGCCTTCTGGTGCTGCCATTCTCTGCCTTATATGAACTCTACAGGGAGTGGCCCTTTGGCAGCGTTTTTTGCAACATCTACACCAGCCTGGACGTCATGCTGTGCACAGCCTCCATCCTCAACCTCTTCTTGATCAGCCTGGACCGCTACTTCGCCGTCACCACCCCACTCCGCTACTGCCAGGTGGTCACTCCCTCCCGCGTGGCCGTGGGCTTGGTCGTTATTTGGACTGTTTCCCTCATGGTCTCCTTCCTACCCATCCACCTGGGCTGGAACACCAACGGGACCGCGGTGCAGAACACAGACCCCGCCTGCAGCAAGGAGTGCTTGCTGGCAGTGAACTCTGTGTATGGGTTAGTGGACGCCCTGCTGACCTTCTACATCCCTCTGGTCATCATGTGCATCACCTACTACCGGATACTCAGGATAGCCAGGGAGCAAGCCAAGAGGATAAACCACACATGGGGCAACACGCCCACGCCCCCCATGGTGAAGGAGCACAAAGCCACCGTGACACTGGCGGTGGTGGTGGGAGCCTTCATCGTGTGCTGGTTCCCCTATTTCACTGTGTTCATCTACCGGGGGGTGTGGGGGGACAGCAGCGTGAAGGGCACGCCCATGTCCATCGTTCTCTGGCTGGGCTATGCCAACTCAGCCCTGAACCCCATCCTCTACGGGACACTCAACAGGGATTTCCGAGTGGCGTACCAGCACTTGCTGCGCTGCTGGAGGACAGGGCACCCCAGGAACTCCCACCTGCCTCCCCTCCAGAAGGCCCAGCCCAGGGGCAGGCAGGAAGGTAAACCCTTGAAACTGGAGGTGAGGAACAAGAAGGGGACCCTGCTCACTGATGGAGCTCTCAAGAGGTAAGAGCCTTCCTACACTCGGTGCTTTGATGGTGGTCTGTCCCCAGAGAGGAAGGCACAATTTCCATGGACTTTTAAGTAACAGATGCCCCAGCAGGAGATCCTTGCCCAGGCAACTCCTAAATTCAGCCACTCAGAAATTCATCACCCCCCACAGGAGCCCAGCTTGCATCCCCTCCCTGCTGGCAGGTACTCCAGCTTCCCACATGGCTGGCCTTCCCCTGGAATTGCCATCGTTCACAGGGAGCACAAAGTGTCCCCTGGTTTGGCTGGGTAATGGGGACAGTTTCGCCATCAGAATTTGCTGTACAGATTGGGATGAAGCCATTATCTGGGGCTGCTCCCCAAAATCAGCCATGTCCCAATGAGGAACAGACAGCAAAGTCTGAGCACAAGGCAGAGCTGCAGGGGCCAGGAAAGGTGACCACCCATCACAGAGGGGAAAACAGGAATCAGTCCTGGGGCACAGTCAGAGCACCTGCAGCCAGGCTGAGAGTCCCTGCAGGAGCCCAGATCTGGGTCCCAGCTCCCTGCAGAGTAGCTCAGCCCCTTCCCTTCCCATCCAAGCCAGGCACCCTCAGCATTTCAGCCATCAGTTTGCATCAGCAGTGAATGCGGCCAACAGCAAGTTCCATTCCCATCTCTGGAAAGGGGCAGGAGTAGCCCAAATTAGGTTGGCAGATGTTTTTAGAAATACAAATACTCATGTAAAGTTAGAGCCAAAAATTCCCTCAGCATCATCCCAAGCACGTTATGGGGCTCAGCCCCACCGCAGGGTGCAGTGAGGGAGCAGGATGGGAGCAAAGTGGGCAAGTTCTGTGCCAGGCTGTGTCCCCAGCCCTCTCCCTGGGCACCCACATCCCCCCAGGGCTGTGCCCCTCTCTCGCTGCCTCACTCCAAGGTGCTCACTCAGCCGAGCACAAGGAGAACGGAGAGGCAGGCTGTCAATCTGCTGCTCCTGAGACTAATCTAACCTCTAAGCGGTGCCTGATAAGCAGCCCAGAAACTTTCCATCCGTAGATAAGGAGTCCTTTGATTCCCTGCTCCCAGCGTGCCAGCAAAGAAGCCGCGCTCGTGCGCTCTTGCAGCACGTGCCCTTGATCCTGCCCCAGAAACAGTCCTGAGCCACCAAAAGGAGAACTCAGGGAGGTGAACCAAAGTTCAGAGCCATCCAAAAGGCTGAGCCAGCATCGTGCCTCCCCCCCAGGGCACCAATGTGACTTTACTCAAGGGAGGGGGGGGCAGAAAAAGAGCTACAGAGGGATGGATTAACGTGAACAAATACAAGAATGCAGGTCCTGGGGCTGCCTTTTTCAGTTTCCAAGGGATTAATGAAGAGCCCAAAGTTACAGCATTTGGTGAATTGTAGGTTGTATATGAAAACGTATGGAAAACGTGTCTGAGGTGGTGGGGGTGTTTCTGCAAACACACAGAGACAAAGAGAGCTCTCCTGTTTACTCACACAGAAGTGCAGCCCCTGGGCAAACCAGGAGCTCGTGCACTGGGGCTCTGCAGCTGAACTGGGAGAGCTGGCAATAGGGAACAGGCTGTTTGGGTTTCCCTACACAGCCAAGAGAAATGAGAATATAAATGTCAGTGTCTTCTCAAAATGCTGCCTTACCACAGAGGGAGAATAATGACTTGGAGGGAGATAAAAGGGGAAGAAAAATGGGTTTCTGTTCCTCAGGCAGAGGGCAGGGTCACTGATTTCCTGGCTTTCCCCCTCCCAGCTTTTCCGGGTAGAAAAGATTCTTCCCCTGCTTCCCCAGAGGGAAGACTCAAGCAAGGGGATGTTTCTTGACCTTTCTAAATCCAGAGAGCTCCCTCCCCATCCTACACAGCATCACCACTGTGGTTTCTGCTCACAATCAGATAAGAGTCGCTCAAACACCTCAAGTTACTGCTTTTACTTTCTCTCCTCCTCCTCGTAGCCCTCTCACCTCACAGCAATGATGCACCAGTGATCACATGTGGCCCCTTCCGGCCCTTTTTTCCATGGTCAGATACATAAAGATCTGCTGTTGGCAGATGATCAGGATCAACTAATACCACAAAGATGGGTGAGCACAGGATTTGTCTGTTCACCAAAAACCTGGCAGCCAATTTCACCCCCAGCACAAACCAGGCTGGTTCCTCTCCCCTCTTCCTCTCCCCAGAGTCTTCCGAGTCATCTGCCCTGAACATGTTAACAGGGAAAAAAAACAACATAAATAATTCCAAAAGCTCATAACCCCCCAGATAAGAACACCCAGAGCTCAGAAGAGCTCTGCTCAGAGAAGCTCCGTGGGATCACTCAAGGGCAATCACAACCAACAGAATTTTGAACCACTGCCCTTAATAACAATGTTCTTTTCAGTTACAAGGCATAGGGAAAATACTAACAAACAAGAGTGGAAGCACTGGAGAACTGCAGCCAGTCTCAGGGGCCACTCAGAGTCTCAGTCAGGAGCAGGGCAGGGAATTAAAAGCCACAGGACCTCCAGAGCAGCTGGGGGCTGGAGGGCATTTCCATGGGTGAGGACCAGGTAGGGTGGAGAGTGCAGGGCCAAGCAGAGATGCAAGAGAAGACAGCTGCTCCCATTTCCCCATCAGGCATCAGAGGGGAAGGCAACTCACACAAAACCAGTTAAGAAAACCAAAGGACTTCACAAATCTGCATCAGTGCAGTAGGACAGGGCTCTGAAGAGCCTTGGTGCTTGGCATGCTCATGGCTGCAGGCTCTGAGACCAGACTGATGTCCAGAGAGATTAAAATCCCACGAGAGGGAGCATTCAGCACTAACAGGGAAGTTTTGGGGGAGAAAATGCTGGAGCTGAGTCAGTGGCTCTGGATCACATTCCTGCATGTCAGTTGTGCTTACAGCAGCTTGGGACAGGACCACAGCCACAATATATGGGCAGAAGAGAAGCCAATTGGAAAGAGTCACAACATGCCCCAGCTGGCAGCCTCAGGGGTCAGACACCACCTGATGCTTCACAGAGCAAAGCCAGGCTCAACCAGGCCAGCACTGACAGACTGGTCTGTTCTTTTCCTCTTTTTTCTGTCTTCATGTGCAATTTAACCTTTCCAGCACTGGAGCTTTTCTGTGAGTCTCAGCCAGCCCGCTGCCCTACAACCCACATCTCCTGGCCTTCAACTCCTGGCTGCCCTCTTCCAAAACCCTGTGTGTGAGGTTGAAAGGATAACACTCAGCTTTCCTCAGCGCGAAACTTGACAGCGAAGGCGAGAGCTGAAGGGTGAGTACAAGGCCAGGGTCCCTGGCTTAAAACGAGGGAGGAGGCAGCTCTCCCTGCTGTGGCATCCACTGCATTCTTCCTGCTGCAGGCATCCCTTCCTGGTGGTACCTGGTGCAAAGGGTGAGACCATCAGAGATGCAGCCTCACTCCTTTACCCAGCACTGCTTGCTCTCCAACCCAGTCCCAGGCCCAGGGGAGGCACACAGAGCTGGGCCCCCCTCTGTGGCTGCCCTGGAGTTCTGGGCTTATAGAACCAGCCTGAGAAGCCCTGGAAGTTGCTGCATCCTGCCTGTCCCTCACGGACTGCAGAGGCAGCTGCATTCAGACCATGAATTTCCAGCACACTTCATTTTCATGCAAGCCTACATGCACATAAATTGCCAGCAGCTTTGGCGGAGATGCTGGCAGGGCTCCCGAGGTGAAGAGCTGACGCTGCACCAGGCGTTGCTGCTCTCTCCAAGTGGTGCTGGGCTGGAGGCCACAACTGCCATGCATGGGGATGCCTCTCAGCTCCAGAGAGCCACTTTGTGCAGCCCTTCTCAGGAAGAGGCAGGCAAGGTCACCCTGACCTCCACATGCTCTCCCCTCCAGTGCTGCGTGCTGATAACCTGGGCTCTCCATATTGACTGTGCCTTGGGGGGGGTAACACGGTCACCCACGTGCTGGAAGCTGGGCACACTTTGTCCCTGCTGCACCTGAGCACTGCTAACCTCAGCCAAGGTCACAGCAATAACAGGAGCTGGTGCTATCTGTCCACACACAGCTGGGAGGGAGCTGGAGCACAGGGAGCCCCTGCCCTGGGGTGCAACATCAGCCTGCACTTTCTCAGAGGCTGTCCCTGCGAATCACCCTGGAAATGCCACTGCCCATCAGCAGAAGGAGAAGCAAGGATTGGAGGCTGCAGGCGCTGTTCTTTGGGGCAGCATCACTGCTGCCCTGCAGGAGGAGCAGAGTGAACCCTCCAGTCTGGAAACCACAAAGCACAAAGTGAAGCTCCCCAGGGCAGGCGCAGTGCTCACCCCCCTGGCAGGGCAGACACATCTCTGCTGCTGTCACTGCCCAGCAGCTGGGGCAGAGGGAACACCAATTCCAGCTCTTCTGCTTTGTGCTTTCCACCTCTGTGCATATATTCTAAGACACGTGTAGTTTCGGTAAGGTAAAGGCAAAATGCCAGCCCTCCCCTGAGAGGCTGCTGATCTAATCAGCAGAATGAAGCAGAGGTCTGGGGGAGAGGTTTGCAGATCTGAGGTCCTGGTGTGACCACAGATTTCCTCTCTGCACCATGGGGGTGGGGACAGGAAATGCTACCTTGTACAGGACACCCACCCAAAGAGTTCCTGACCAAAAAATTCCCTGAGTCACAGCAGCAGCAGGGAGAGGGGCCATGGGAGAAGCTGCACCCAGGAGCAGAACACTGCCAGCTCCAGGACACCAACTTCTGTCAGGCTACAACTCCGGTAGCCCTGCTGCTGCTAGCTGGCCCGAGGGACAGGAAGAACAGGCAGAGAAAGCCACAAAGCAGAGTGATATTGCTCAGAGGGGAGCTGGGTGATAGGTCTTGGGGTGATGCAAGCCTGCTCAGCTCTGCCCAAATGCCAGCACTCAACATTTAGTCGAGGATGCCAAGAGCATCCTCACAGCATCATATCACAGTCCCTCCCAAGCACAGCAGGATCTGAATGCAGCATCCCTTACACTGGGGAGCAGGACAGGGGGGAACAGACCCATCTGCATCCTGTGAAGCCATTGATCACCCTTCTGTGTTCCCCTGCAGGATCCCTGCTCTGGCATTTGCTCCATCCCCAAACACTGCCACAGAGGCCTCTGTCCACCCAGGTTTCTCTCCAGGAGGGAGCTGTGTCAGAAGAGCCCTCAGAGGAGCTGCAGAAGAACATCTCTCCTGCCCTGTCTGGGCAGTGACACTTCCAGCATCAAGCCTGACAGCAGCAGGAAGAGCTGCCTGAGGAGCTGGGTCAGGAACCAGTGCCTGCCCCTGGCAGGGCTGGGCTGGCCGTGCCCTCTCCAGACCCATGGCAGTGGGACAGGCTGCAAGGGCACAAGGTGGAGGGGGAAAGGGGCTGCTGGTGAGGTCTTGGTGCCAGGCAGACCAGCCTAGGATGGAGAAAGGCAACTCAGAGGGGGCAGGGGCCAGGGAGATGGGGGTGACGTGGCAGGAGGGCTCAGCATGGTGGATTTTGGCAGCCACGAGTCCATGCATAGGACAGCCCAGTCCCTCAGCATCCGTGCTGGGGCAAGGCTGCCTCCCACACTGGGGAGGTTTTGGCATCCCTGGGGCTGTCCTTACCCCACACCCCCTGTCCCAGCCCTACTGCAGGGCAAAGAGAAGCCCTGGAGCCTGCTGGGCCATGGGGAGGCACTGAGCAGCCAGGGTTTGACCCAGGCTCTGCCCTCCCCAGCTGCTCAACACTAAGGCTCCCAAAAGAGGAGGTTTCTGCCCTTGAGCCTGTGCAGAAATCATCAGTGGTATAAAAAAAATCTATTTAAGAAGAAGGAAAATGAGATACTTGATTTCTTTGGGTGTGCTTTGTCCTGGGATGAGCCTCCCTGCCCTGCTACACCCTGCTGTCCCACCCCCATCCCTCTGCTGGGACAGAACCTGGACACACAGCACAAACACCTAGGGCATGGGTCACAGCTGCCCTGGGCAAGGCTGGTACCTCCACCCCCCCACCCCCCCCCCGGAGCACATCTTGCCCTGTGGGACCAACCAGATGATCCCTGAGCTGATGGAGCAGGGGACACCCTGCCATCCCCCAGGCGCGGACCCGGAGGGGCGGCACCGCCGGCTCGGAGCTCCCCCTGCTTGCCGCGGGCACGGAGCGGCCCCGAGCTCCGGCCACACCGGGGATATCACCCACGGGCACGGACCGGTCCCGGGCTCCGGCCACACCGGGGGTATCACCCACGGGCACGGACCGGCCCCGGGCTCCGGCCACACCGGGGGTATCACCTACGGTCACCACCCAGGGCGGGGCCGGGCTCGTCGACCCGGCACAGCGCACCCCACTCACTCCCCCAGCCCCTCAAGACCCCCCGAGCCACCACAGCACCGGGTGTCAGCATCTGCCACCGGTTCTTCTGTGGGTTTCACCCTTCCACCACTAATTAGTGGTTACAGAGAGCAAGCGGCTCCCAGAGGGCAAGGAAGGCTGCGAGAGGGGAGTGTTGCAGCCCCAGTGCCTCCCAGCACCCAGCCAAATCCCACCAAAATATCAGTGGGCAAGGAAACAACCCCGGCAAGGTGATGCCCTGGCAGGCAAAGTCCGCCCATGTGGTCTTGGGATGTGAAACCCTTGGGCTGAGCCCTCCGGAGCAGATTGAGAAATTGCCTCATCAGCAGCTTCACAGAGCAGCAGGAGCCGAGTCCTTGCAGAGGAGCACACGGAGAGCTCGTCTTCCCCAAACAAAGCAGGCAGGAGCGGGCCTGGATCGCCTGGAGCAGCCACGCTCCGCTCCAGCTCGGAGGAGAACTGGCAAACACACACCTAAACCCCTGCCACCTATGATAACAATTAGAGACTTATCTAATTGCAAAAATAATTGCAATTGAAGTGTTTAATTACCATATTAAGCAGGGAGAGCCGTTTCCTACTGTTCCAGCAGCACTCCCGATCCATCAAACAAGGTTTGGGGCTTGTTTGGGTGCTGGGTTTTTTTGGTGGTTTGGTTTGTTTTTTTTTTTTATTATTATTATTAGATTGCAGCCCCAGGGGATGAAGAGATTTGCTAATTAGGGTCTTGGAGAACAGCTACCAATTCACAAACACTTGCTTTTAATTTCAGTACTAACGAGGCTGAAAGGGGGAGAAATCCAAAATGCTGAACATCTGTGGCAGTGCCGGCTGCAGCAGCGTTGCCCCCTGTCCCTCCTCACTGGGCTGCCACTGCTCAGGGACCATCCCGGGGACGGGCTGAGGAGGGGTTGGTTCAGTGCAAGCCCAGGCAGGGTGGAGCTGCTACTCTGGGTCGCTGCTGTCACCGCGGCCACCGCACAAACTAATCCCAGCATCGATCGTCTGTCTAATCCCCTCAGGGACCATCGGCTTTCTCAGTGATGGGCTAATCCCAGTCCTGAGGCAGCCGTTCCATCCGCTGCGGGTGCAGCAGCAAGAGTTTCTCCAGGTGACATTTGGTTTTGTTCTCCTCTAAACTGACAACAAAAGAGAGTTTAATTCTCTCGCCGAGCAGCAATTCTGCGAGGGAAGAGAAACTGCTTAGGAAGCTCCTAACCAACATCTGCTCTCCCAGATAGGAAATATCCCCTGCTAGGGGAGGGAGCACAGGCAGGGCTGGCTGCCAAGTGCATGGGGACATCCCCATCCCCCTGTCCCTGCAGGGGACACAGGAGCTCACTCTGCCCTAAATATGGGGCCCAATCCTCCACCAGAGATCCACAGTGCCTGGCTGGGCTTCTTCCACCAAACCACCTTTCCCATCCTCACCACAGCTCTGGAAAGGGTCCAAAAACCTGCAGAGAGGAGTCACGGGGAAGGAGAGAAGCACACGGGAGGCAGAAGCAGCTGCAGGGCATGCAGGCATCCTGTCCCCCAGGAGTGCAGCTGAGACATAGTGGCTGCCACGGGCCGGAGGCAAAGGAGCGTTTTATTTCTTTTAGATAAAAGAGAAACATCAGTAGAATGAGAAAAAAGTGTGTTGGTTTTTTTTTTTTTCCCCCCAGTCTGTCATGTGATTAAACACAGAGGAAACAGAAAGGTAGAGAACAGCCCCGAGCAGTGGAAAATGAGAAACTTTGTGTTATAAATCTCAAGATTGGATTTTCTGGAATAAAATACATTTTGGGGTCACTCACCCAACGGTTTTGGCTGGGGAATCAAGCCTCTGGAAAGGTTATTCAATCCATTTTCTCCCCACAAATTTAAAAATTACATTTCCATGCCAAAGCACCTTGAAACCAAGGACAAGCACTTCCTTCCATGAAGGAGATGACCATGGGGAAGGCATTGGACAATACAGAGGTGCCTTCCTGGCCTCAGCTAAACCGTTCTTGCCCAGCATTTCCCCACCACCAAGAATGCCAAGGCTGACCCCGGCCACCGCAGGATGGTGGCCACGGGACCAGGAACACGGTCGCGTCACTGGGATGGTGGCCAAGGGACCAGAAAGAGAGGACAGAGCCACTAGAGGGCACAAGTATGACAGAAACACGTCCCCACATCACGGGACCTCCAGCTCCTGCAGTTCAGCAGTCCCAGAAGTCCCCAAAACCCCTCATCACCCCCACCTCCAAAAGGTCCACCCTTAGCTCTCCCCCACCAGAAACACACCTTCTCCTGGTAGCCCAAGACGCCACCAGGCAGGGCTGGCTGTGGAGAGCTGGTGTCCCCAGCCAGGCAGCGAGGTGTGGGTCCTGCAAGGAGCCATCTGGCCATGGCCAGGGGTCCTTTTGTCCTTTTCTTCTCCTTTCTCCCCCAGAGCATCCTTCAGGCAGGCGCTCGCCTCCCCGCTCCTGCAGCCGCCACCGCTTTCATTAAGGCTCTACCACCAAACCAAACACCATTTGTCAGGGAAACGGCTGCCAGAGGCAGCTCTGCTGCAACAGATGCCCCCGTGTCCCCCAGCGAGCAGACATTGTCACATCCACTTTCCCGGTGTGCCACACACCTGCACCCACACGCGTGTGCGCGCTGCCTGCGCGGGTTTGCTGTGCTCAGGGCAGGATGGGGAGGGCACAGAGCCCCATCTCCCGGGCTATATTCCTGCTCCCAGCCCCCCGAGCACCCTGGGACTGCTGTGTGGGCTTCGGAGCCGCTCTCAGCACCTGGGTTGCCCCGTCACTCCGCCCACCCTGGGCGTAGCTGGCAGGTGCTGTCAGCCCGGGGGTGTTTGCACAGCTGTCGGGGCCTCCCGGGTGGATCTGCTCTCCTCGCTCGCAATTCCCATCCCGCGGGCAGCAGCCGATCTCCTCCCTGCCGGCAGGAGCCCAGAGCCGCTGGAGGCAGAGGCAGCAACACCCTCCGACCCCCTCAGTGCACGCAGGGACTGATGCTGATTAAACGCAGCCCCGGTGCTGATAATTAATTTCTCAGAGGATGAATTACTTGGGAAAGCTCCAGAATGAATGTTGCTCTTCCTGCCACACAACCGTTGGGTCTGTTCGGGCTTTTTTAAAAAAAATCTAAAGGCAAAGGGGAAGAACATCCCCTGATGAAGAAACACAGCCGTGCCCTGGGCAAGGGGTGCCTGCTGGGTTTGGGACCTCTGCTGGGGCTGTTCTCTGGGTCCGTGAGGATGCAGGCAGGGCAGGAGGATGGCAGCAGTCAGGACACCCTCAGAACTGGCACTGGGCATTGGCCAAACCCCCTCCAGCAGCTCCTTAGACCCATCTCAGTCCACACCATGGGCTGAGACATCGCCGTCTTCCCACGGGACCTGCCCAGGGAATCACAGGGATCTGTGTGGAGGACATCCACCTGCCCTGTCCCCAGGCACTGCCTGCCACCCGTGGGGCTGGATGTGGCTGTCCCCGTGTCCCTCAGCCCGCCTGCCGTAGCGCGGCTCCCTCCGGGCGCTGGCGGGGCCGCGCTGGATGCAAATGTGGAGCGAGCAGCCCCTGCAGACAGCACCATTACGCAGGGCTCTCCATCCCTTTTGCTTAATAGGAAGCATTTTTCTGTTTTATTTCCCTTACCCTTGGAGCTGAAACCGCCTTTCTGCAGCAAAACACACCAAGCCGAGGAAATTCTTCTCCCTTTCCAGCTCGCAAACTCCCCTCCCTGCTCCATCTGCAGGAATGCCCACCCCACAGTCCCCCCCTTGCCTGGAGGGGTTGTGCTGTTGGAGGGACAAGTGATCCCCACCCCTGTCCTCCCACTGGCACCTTGGGACAGAGAGACTGAGGGGGCTGCAGGATTCTCTTCTCTCCATGTACACATCTTACAAATATTCCCGAATACGGCAGAAGGCAAAGCCTGCCCTCGGCTCACCTCCTCTGGCCCTCCCTGAGGGCACTTCACTCGCTTGGCCTGCTTCAAGGCTGAGCTATGTCCACCATTCGTTATTGGGTAATTAAGCTCTTCATTAACAGGCTGGTTTCCCCTCAGAGCCCTGCCAGCAGCTCTTGGGCCCTCTGTCAACTGCCTCCGAGCAGGGCAAAACCTGCAGGGCCTGGGGGGTGTCCTCCTGTCCCAGGGATGGCTCCGAGGCGTTTTTCCTGCCTCCCCCATCATCTGTTCCTGCCAGCCTGGCGCCGGGGCACCATGACCCAGCCTGAAGGCGTGAGCCTGCTCCAAAAATGTGCCTGCAGCACAAGCGAGCCTGACACATGTCTGGGCTCAGAGTGACACCAAGGAGTCAGGGGCAAACAGGGGTGAGACACTGCTACCATGAGTGATGCTTAAGCCTAAAACTCCAAGATTAGAAAACCTCCCAGCTTATAAACCTTAAGAAAAGAAAACAAAAACGTATTCGAGATATTCCTGCCTGAAGAAAAAAATCTCTCAGCAACCTTTGCCGCCAGCGTGTCCCCTCTGCCTGCTCCTCTCTCCTTCGGGACTGGGCAGGAAAAGGAGGCAGCAGTGCCATGCCCCAACCCCAAGCTGGCTGGACCGTAGGGGATAACATGGAGCCCTGCCCCAGGCTCCCCAGCAGCCTCCAAACCTCAGAGCACCGCAGCAAACCAGCCGTGATGAGCCGCCGTCCTCGGTGAGATGGCAGGGGCTGCCCTGCAGCGCTCCGGCTTTCGTGTATTCATCACTTGTCAGCTCCCCTTAGCCGTGAAAAGAGAGTTATCCTCCCCCCGGGGCAGAGCCGTCCCGTTCCCAGCAGGGCTGGGGACACAGGAGGCTGGCACTGAGCGGTCCCCATCCCGCTGCCGGGGTGTCTGGGTGGGAGGAGAGACGCGAGTTTGGCTAATCCGAGTGGAAACTAATTGTGTTTCATTGAGGTTTCATCTCTGCAACTGGCAACATGCTCCTGCAGGAGATTTAGTGTGAAGTTGTCTGGTCTCTGCCAAGAAGGCTGGTTTGTTTTTTCTTTTTTTTTTTTTGGTTTTTTTTTAGAGAAAGCACATTATGCATGAAAGTTAAAATTCAAATCCCTTTTCCTTCATTCCCAGAGTATATTTATGACGCTACAGATATTCCTCAGTGCATCACGGTTTGTGGGAAGCCCCCAGTCACTGCAGGAGCCTGGGACCAGCTGAAAGAGCTGCCTGAACTCCTTCTGCTTTATGGTTTTTCCCTTTGCTTTAACTTGTTGCTGTGTGAATGGGGGACTGTGGGCAGTCAGGGCAGGCAGGGATGAAGCTGATGCACATGAATTGTTTCAGATGAACTCCCCCCAGCCCTCCCAGGGCTTCCCAACCCAGGGTTGCTCCTCTCCATCCCAGTCCTGCTGTAATTTCCACACCCCCGTGCCCCCCATGTGCAGCCTGGTGTCTGCATTCTCATTCTGGATAGGGCTGGCAGTGAATCCAGTGTTTTATCCTAAAGATGCTCCACTTCTCCCTTCATAGGGGTTTAGCTTATTTTCAGTACAGCCATGGCAGGAGGTGAATCAGCCCAGCCTGGAGCCTGCAGCAGGGATGGGGAGGAAAGGGGGGGCACAAGAAGGGACACTTCTGTGAGTGGAGAGGGGGAAACACAGGACTGCAGCCCTCTCATCCAAACCCTTTGGGCTGTAAACCCACCTGGTTTGTTGAAGCAGGCTGGGAAGGTGGATGGGTGGGGGGGCTCCTCCTCCCTACCCAGCAGCTCCTCTCAATGCGTCAGGACAGGCCCAGCATCTGCAGTCCCTGGAAAATCACGCTCCATTTCCAGAAAGGAAAGCAAAGTGTAAATCTCCCTCCCAGACACACATTTGTTCCTCTGCAGCAAGAAAAGTGGCGAAAGCTTTAATTTCTGAGCTGGGAGGGAGAGACAAATACATCAGCAGCACCCCGGGTGCAGAGGAAGAAAACATCAATTCTGGGATTACACCAGCAGCCACCAAGATTTCTCCTTCCCTGGCTGTAATCCAGGAACACCACAGGTTTCTCTGCTGGCCCCACAGCTTCTACCTCTCACTGTGTTTGGGGGAAATCTGGGTACCTTTGTGGCCATGAAGGTGGTTATTGCACCAGTGTTTGCCCAGAAGTGCCAGGCTGGGGGGAGGCAGGGATTCCCCCGGCTGCATTTCATATTCAGAGCAGGCTGGCTGTAGTGCTCGGCTCTCCCCAGAGATTCCCTTCATAAGAGGGAGCAAATTCCACTTATCTGTCCAGGGGAAATTTGCATTTTAAATATCCCAACTCCAAATGTCACCCAGTTTGATCCCCTAAGCTGAACAAATGCAGCAGAGCAGGGAGGGGGCCGGGGTGGCTCGCCAGTGTGAACAGCCAGGAAGAAAGGAAAAAAAAACAAGGTTAAAAGCACGTTCAGATGTTTAATCTGTGCTGAGGTTGAGGATGGGAGCAAACATGGCAGAGACCTTCCCCCTCTTCCAGCCTCCTTCGGGCAGGACACGGGGGAACAGGTATCCGAGGCTCCAACCATTAAGGATTAGGGATTTCGTGTTTGAGATTTTGTTTACACAATAAGACTTAAGACTGCATGGAGTGTAGGTGGATTCTCCCCAGTGCCTGCAGAGGGATTAGTGCCTATAAAGCAGCCAGAATGAGCTAAAAATTGGAGAGATCAAAGTGCAGGAAGAGAAGTCCCACGTTCTCAGGGATGGGAGGAGAGGGGAGGAAGAGGGCAGTGGTCAAGCCTGAGACAATTGGGGCTGCTGGCCCTGGAGAGCACGAGGAAAGGCATGGAGCATCCTCACACTGCAGCTGCAGGGATGCCGGGAGGCATCTCAGGGAGCAGCCGGACCCCAGGTGTTTTCCATCCTCTCCTGAGGCTGCAAAATCTCCCTGACCAGCTCTATTCCATAGGAGAAGGATGACCCCAGGCCTTCCTGAGCTCTCTGCTGCCACGGGGCCACCTCTGGGGAGCACAGCAGAAGAGGAGAGTCCAGCCTGAACCCCTCTGCAGTGCTGGGGCACAGGGGGGAGCTCAGCCCTGTGCCCTGCAGGGTGGGGAGGCTGATCCTGCTGTTCCTACCGATCCCCCATGCCCAAAGTGACACTTCCACATGTCAGCCCGTGCCACATGAGGGGGGAACACACTCGCCTGGGCCTGGGGGGGCTCTGCCAAAGCCCTGGACCTGCAGTGCCCAGCCTGCTCTCCCTGCCTGGCTGAGCAAATGAGCCTTCTTCTCTTCACCTCATTAAAGCCATGAGCTGATTCGATTAAAACGGGGCACCAGCCCTCGTCCCCAGAAGGCAAATGGGATGAATGTTTAAGGCATGAAGTTTTCTGGCCCCCAGCACCTCGCTACCAGTCCAACCCCCAGTGCACAGGGCACTGCCTCCTGCCAGCTCCCTGCCTGCCATGCCTGGCACCTGCCTGCACCTGGGGGCAGATAAACTCACCTAAGGCAAGAGCAGGATGCACTTGCCAACCCTGCAGTACTGCAAGAGCCCAGTGGGGCCACACGTGGAAAATCAGCCCAGACCGACCAGGCTCAAAATTACCTCCAGTGTTGGCCCTTCGGGGTGTCTCTGGCTGCAGCAGCCCATGGCTGTGGGGCTCGCAGGTCTACACGCAGCCCCTTTTCCTCCTTGGCATCTGCAGTGACTGAGTTTGCTCCATCACTGTTTTTTGGGAGGCAGAGGGTGCCTGTACTCACCTGCACAGCCGCCCTGCATCCCGAGCCTCTCTCACACTCAGGCACGGGACACAAGTTTTATCCTCACCCCCGTCTCCAAACCTGCGGGCAGGCAGGCACTCCTTCGCCAGAAATGAGTCTGAAACGGTTCAGAGAACTAATTCCCTCCCTCCTTAATGCATGGAAGCTTCTTACGCTAAATCTATACAGACACAATTAGCATTATTCATATTCCATATGCTCCGCTCCCTTGTGATGAATATTAATCTCCTTCCCGCTCCCAGGCATTAGAGATAACGGTGCTGCTGCGGGGGCACAGAGGGGCCGAGGGAGTCATGCTGCAGGTGGAGACAGTCTCATCCCCACGTCGGGAAGGGCAGATTTTGTGTCCTTTTGGAGAGGGGGCCTGGTTTTACAGCTGCGGGGCTGGGCTGAAGCGGGGTGTCCTTTCTGAACTGGTCTCCACTGGGGCTCCTGCAGTCCCCCCAGGGCACATGGTTGTGTCGGGCATCATGAAGTCCCAACCCTCCCTGCACCTTCCAGCTCTCCACAGGTTTGGAGGTGGAGTAGGACTCGGTCAGACTGTCCTGCTTCTGCCAGCTCACATTTTGCAGCATTTCTTAGGCTGAGAAGTGGTCACGGGCATTGCAGGAGCTAAACCGATGCCCCTTGGTGCTGCCCAGGGCAGGAGCAGCTTTGCCGGCGTCCCAGAGCATCCCCGCTGTAACCCCTGAAATCAGCACAGCTGAGCAACTGCAGCACCTGGGTCACTGTCCCAGCCCTGCTCCCAGCTCTCTGCACAGCATCTCCCCCCAAACGGGGCACAGCAGCACTCACTGATGCTGCACAAGGAGCGCAAGAAGGCGGCGGAGGAAACGATGCAGCAAATGCAGCTCATCCACTGCCGCTGCCGTGCAGACACGGCGGGATTTACAGTTCGAGGAGGGGCCATCCCGCACACAGGCAGGGCTGCACGGACCGGACACAACCCCGTGTCCGTCTGTCCGTCCGTGCTTGCCCTCCACATGTGGCTCCAGGCCAGGCCGGGGGTGCTGCGAGTGGGGGCCTGGGGGCTGTGAATTGAAACGCCATACGTGCAGTGGGGGTGGAGAGGATGCCGGCCAGGAGGCACCGCGTTCTATACATCCATTTGCATGCCTAATCCGCTGCCGGGGAGGGGAGCGTCAGGTCCCCCATCTGCTCCGCAGCTCACATCATTAGCTGGCTGGTTTCCGAGCCGGCACCGAGCAGAGGTGGGAGTCGAGCAGAGAGGGGAGCAGGGAGGCTGCTCGCAGCCCCACGCACCATCACGTGTCGGCAGGCTGGGGAGTCTGGGAGGATCCTGCCCCTTGCCGGAGCTGGTGGGCAGCACACAGGGGACAGAGAGGGGCGTGGGTGGAGGAGGCGTTCGATTCCCATGAGTTTCTGGGATGCTGATGTGCTCCAGGCTTCCCCCTGGGCAGTGTGAGGGGGACAGGGCACCTCCTTGCCCATCACGGGTGCTGCCCACACTCTAACTTTGCCCCAGGGCAGCAAAAGTCCTCATTGCTGGTTCTTTGCTGCAGGCAAGCCAGGAAGCACCCACAGCCACCAGCCCACTCACGAAGCTCAGCTCCACCACACGGATCCAGCCACATCAACCATCCCCACTGCCACTGACCCGGCGTGATGGCCCTGGGACGCAGCCCCTTTAAATCCCCACACTCACAGGCTGGGTTGGGACACCGTAAAGGGAAAAATAAGGCAAAGAAATTATTTTCTTCTCGCCAGTAAGGCTGGATTGCTGCCCGTTCCTCGGCAGCGCGCTGCCAGCCCGCCCACGCACGGCACAGCGAGGACTGCAGAGGCCAGCGTGGGCTGGGGGGTGCCAGGAGGGTCGGGGTGCAGCGAGGGACCCCCATGCTGGACCCCTCTGCTCACTGGGATGCCATGGGGGGAGATGTCCCCCCCGGCCCTTCTCTCCCTGGGCTGCACAGAACATCCTTCAGCTCCATTATCTGCCCCATTCTCCGGGGCCGTTCCCATCTCTGAGCTCTAAAAGGGCTCAAACTCATCCAAAATCCCTGCTGAACTCCCGAGGTTGGGGCCACGAGGACCTACTCCAGCCAGCAGTGCTGAGTAAATGGGGGTTCCTCAGCAAGCAGCAATGAGAAGGGGGTCAGAGGGATGAAGGGGCTGGGGGACAAGGGGAGCATGGGGAAAAGAACCCCACATTCCCCCAGGTCACTCTCCCCCTCTGCTTTCACGCCCGGCTGGGTTCCTTCATTACTTACCCAAGCTGTAAATTGTCTAATTTGGAGCACACCATTTATCCCTGATGTGCACTTGAGCAGCCAGATTTTGTTTTCAGGTGTGTAATTAATTTTTTTAACGTGATTTCTCTCCTAGGAAACTGCAAACAAACAGTTCTGGCTTTCATGGCTGGGCAGCTCGGGTGAGCGTCAGGGCAGGGATTAGGCAGACAAGGAGCTGAGGCCGGATCTCAAAGGATGTGAGGAGCTGGGGTTTTGCAGAAACCCCTTGCTCCTACTTTCCTAATCCTCCATCCTTCAGTGCAGCCCTCTGCCTCCTCCAGCACCACCACGCTCCCCATGGGCACTGGAGAAGGCTTGAAAGGGGAAGCAACAGCCACTTTCCCTGTTCCCAACTCAATCTGCTGGGAATTACCATTTTTATTAAGACCTAACATGTCCTTGGCTGCTGGGAATGTGATTTGCTCCCTGAATGAGATTGCAGCAGCTCCTGAGGATCCCATATCAGCATCCACCTCACTGTGATGATGCTCCCATCCCCAGGCAGAGGTGCCTCCATCAGTGGGTGTTCCACAGGCATCTCCACCACAGGGAGAGGTTGTGCTCAGGCATTGCACAGGGGCAATCCACTATCTTGAACTCTTTTCCCTTTCCCACATCATCCCTGGAATGTTTGCTGCCTGGGAATGATGCCGGCTATTTTTGCATCACCCATCACCCTTCACAGGGCAGGCACAAGGGAGGATGGAGGAGAAGCAGTGACGGAGGGTGGGTAATGTCTGCACAGGGGTCCCCAAGTGCTGCTCTGCATCCCGAGCCAGAGCGATCCTCTTCTGAGCAGCACGGAGAATCACCTGCTGTGAATGTGCGAGAGAAATCTCTTCAGCACTCCTGCTGCCAGGGAAGTTGTTAGATGACTTTTGCCGGCGGTTTTCCAGATGAAAGGAGGTGAAAATCACCTCCATTACTTGGCAGAGGCAGGTGGGAGGATTTGTGGAGAGAGAACTTCGGGGCTGACTGTGCAGATCCCAACCCTCCACCCTGAAAGCCCCCTGGGCATGGGGTGGCAGTTTGGAGGCATAGGAAATGCTCTTGTGCCACCCCAACAAGGGGATTTGGGATGGTGCTGATGCTGTAGGAATTTAGGGGTGGCTGGGGGGAGCAGCCATAAAGGAGGGCTCCAGCTGGTGACACCCCTGGGACAGGTCCCCTGCACTTCTCTGCTTCCTGCCCCACCAGCACGGCGGATCCCACCAGTGGCAGCTGCTTGCAAAATAAATCCACAGCCCCCCCCAAAATGATCCTCCATGAGGGGATCTTGGCCACCACAAAACAGGCTGTGATCTCTTGAGGGGAGATTCCACCACCCAGACCCCCAGAACCACGGGCCAGATTTCTTGGGTTTTTTTTTCCTCCGTGTTTGATTCTCTGTTGTGACTTTTGGGAAGGGACAGTGCAGTCTCCGGGGCCCATAGGAGGGGACTGACTGCTCTGCTCCCCCATCCCGCTCCCCTTTGTGCTTTGAAACTGCCTTCCAAGGAGCTGATTAGCATTCGGAGCAGGCGCCCACACCGTTTCAGGGCAAAAACTCCAGTTTGCCTTCAAAAACACATCAATCTTCTGCAGTCTCCCATGAAGGGCAGCTCCTGCCCTCCAAAAACAGGACAGAGGGCACATGCAGGCCTGGCTTGGCTTTCCCAAATGTATAGTAAAGTGTAAAGTGTGCATGCTCCATCCCACAGCCCCTCACCCATCACCACCCAGCTCTGCAAGCCCCTGCATTCAAAGGAAAAGGCATCAAAACCCCAATCTCTTCAATTTCCTTTTGGTCTTTATTTTTTTTTCCTCTCTCCACTGAAGGAGTTCAGCTCCCAGATACTGCCTGCACAGACACAGAGAAGAAAATTTCCTGGAATTGCTGCTGTCTCTGGGAAACTCATCACAGAGGTCCAGGCAGCTGAGTTGATGCCCAGTGTTTGGCCACTGGTGGGACTGTGGGCAGGCTGTATCCAGGATGCCCCCAGGAACCAGCACCTACTCCCAACAAGGCTTGGTGCCACATGAGGGGTATAAGCTCATCTGCCTGAGGAGAATGGCTGATTTATCTGCATTTCCTTTCCTGATAGAGGCCTGGCTGTGGGCTTACCAGGCGGAGGAGGCAATACTGAAATAGCTTCTTTTCTTATACTTCACGTGGGGATTATTATTATGCCTCTCTTGAGTCCCCCCTCTGCTGCCAGCACAGGAAAAACCCCCACGGTGCCACCATCAGCAGCACTGCCACCAGGCAAGACGGGACTGTGTCACCTGGCACTGCAGCCAGGCCCCTGGCACCACGGGCTTCCCTCTTCCACCCACACACGGTGGGAATATCCTCCCGGGCACCTGCAGTGGCACAGGCAGAGCTGTGAGCTGAGCATCTCCTCCTGCACTGCACCTGCGCAGCCACTGCTGGCTGCCACAAAGGGTGAAACGTGTCCCTGCAGGGAGCAAATTCCCAGCACGCCACAAGCCCATGGACCTTTGCTCCAAAATGTTTGCTTATGGCTAATCATAGCCACCCCAGTGCCAGCTGGGGACCGGTGTCTGCTGTCCCTGTGGCCTCGGCAGCCACCGGCTCACCAGTGCCCCAGGGTGTGACAGGACCGCAGCCCTTGGGGACTCTTATCCTAAGAATGCAAAGCTGAAGTGGGTCCAACTCCAGCCCACCCATGGCCATCTCCTCCTGGCAGCTCTGGGGAAGGGACAGAGCTGGTGGTTCCCATTAGTGAGGTGAAGGCTGGGGAGAAAAACGAGTATTGATCGTCCCTGCGAGTCCGGCATCAGGCACGCACAGCCCACGGCCACGATCGATAGAGCCGGGGAGGCATTTGCTCTCACTGAGGTTTTTGTGTCCGTCTGGGGCTCCAGGAGGAAGCCTGTGCTATGCCAGCCTCCAGCATGGCCCCTGCACAGCTCCATCCTCCACAGTGCACCCTCTGTCAAGCTCTCCAAGCCGGTATTTCCATCTGTAGGAAGTTCAAGGGTGGGGATGCTCACACATGCATGGCAGGGGTGAGAAGGCAAAGCAGCCATCCCACAGCTGGAGCCTCTCCATCCCCTCAGTTTTCATGCTGGTGGCATGGAGACACCCCCAAGGATTCTCTGCCTGGCAGGGCTTCCTCTCCCAGAGCCCTGGGGGCTCCCATCTCGGCAGGGATGCTCTGTGTGCACAGGCTCCCCTCAGAGCGACGTTCCTGTCCTGCTCCACATCCCCAGGGCTGACTCTCCTGGTGTTCTATGGGGCTCCCAGCCTTTGTGCAACCGGAGGAACCGGCTGAAAAATCAGAAATTTCCGTCCCTCCAGAGGACGATGTCGGCTGAGGATGAAGGCAGAACTACACTTCCCAGAGTGCTCCTGGCACTGCCGGGGGAAAGGCTGAGGGAGCCAGAGACCACGCTCCTCCCTGCTCCTGCATTATTCTCTTTCTTGTTTATTTGTGGGTTTTCTGCACTTAACCGTCTGCCTCATCCACTTAATTGGGGGATTATTGCCGCTACCTGCCCGCCCGCCAGAGCCCAACTCATTACTGGGGCTTATTTATTAGCAGCGAGGCAGCAGAAACGCACCCTGCAGCTCCCTCCTCTCCTCCTCTGGCACAGGCAGCTGGAGGCGATGGAGGAAAGCGAGCAGGAACTGGGATGGGGCCGGTGACAGCGGCCACAGTTTGGCCAGGGCCAGGTCAAAGGCAGCCTCTGCCATGCATGGTGGCATCGCAGCAGCCTCCTGCGGTGCCTGGCCATCAGCCTGGGACACCGCTGCTCTTGGCAAAGTACAGAAGGAGGACCAAAAGCCCAGCTGCTCCTTAAAAGCGTTCCCTGAGCTCGGGAAAGGTCAGTCGCACAGCGCTGTCCTTCCGCTCGCAGCAAGGGACCCCTCTCCTCGGCACAGTGGCAGCTGAGTGACAGCCGTGCGACACGGCGGTGCCATCGGCTCACGGAAGCCCACGGCAGGGAGGCGGAGAGGCCGCTGCCCCCCGAGCCCAGGAGGAGCCAGCAGCACCCCACGGCTCCTCTCCACTCCGCTGCTCCCATTTCCAGGCCGGATAATCGAGAAAAAAATGTGGGACAGCAGGAGAGAGCTGCATATTGAGCTCTTTGATAAATAAAACATGTCGAGAAGGCAATCAGAGCTGCCCACTTCGCTGCTGCAGCAGCTCTGTCTGCGGCGGCTGCATGGGGGGAATTCACAAGCGGTGCCACCCCGGCCGTCAGGCCACCAGCCCCGGCGCTGCTGCTCTGCTCGCATCCAAGTTCTGCTGCCTCAGCACCAAGGGGGATTGATTTATTCATCAGCCTCTCCATCCCGCAGCAGCCCTGCAAGAAGGAGTGGTGCAGTGAGCTGCTGCGGGATGTAACAAGCAGCGCGGCGGGAGCAGGGAGGGACAACCGGAGGTGGCTCCCGGCTGACCCGCATCTGACCCTGCCGTGATGCCTGGTGGAGGAAGGGTTTCCCAGGGTGGGAAGTGTGAGCAGAAAACTCCCCCGGGGCCGTGGTGCTGAGCCCTTCCCGGGCACTGAGACTCAGCTGTCCTGCACCCCCTTTTCAGGAGGGAGAGGCAGGACCCCAGTGTTCAGAGTGATCAGAGATCCTCACGGCCAAACAGATTGCAAAAACAAGTTGCAATGCAAGGAGTCCACCCCAGAAAGCACCAACTCCAGAGCATTTCCAGGGCTTGGTGGGAGCTGTTCTGAGCACCCAGAAACCCAAAGCAAAACTTAGGGGGAAAAAGGGTCTCTCCTGCCTGCCAGGAACACCAGGGCCGTGGCCTGTGGAGAGGGACTGGGCAGGGGGAGGATGAGTTCTAACTCCTCAGGCCAGAGATCTTGCAGTCCTCTTGACTGTGCTCTGTACCAATCCCTGAAGTGGAGTTTTGGCTTCTTAAAACCTCTGTGGACAAGTTCTAGCTCCTCTCACACTCTCTGCTTGTGCTGTTCCCTACCCCACTCAGCAGTGCATGGCCAGCCTGCTCATATCCCCATCCCAGAGCTCTGCAGCCCTCAGAGCAGCCCCTGCTCCAGCCTCTCCACCTCCTCTGCTCCCCCCTGGCTTTTCTGTGAGCCCTGCAGGCTCCAGAGGGCTCATGGCTCTCCATCACCCCCATCCTCGAGACCTCCTGCAAGAGAACCTGGGCAAGGGCTTTGTGCAGCAGGGATCTCTGATCTGGGGAGCACTGCTGATACCTGAGACACACAGAGGTGCCCTGTCTAGAGACCCCTCCTCTGGGGGGGCTGGCAGTGCCATGGGACAGGAATCACCAAACTGGGGGGCAGAGAAGCAGGGCCTGTGGGGAGAAAGCAAATATTGGAAGGAATCGCTGGATGGGGGGAAACTGGGGTGTCCAGAGGGGTGGCCAGGCAGTGGGAGGGAATTGCTGGGTACTGGAGAAACGGGTGGCAGAGAAATGGGGGCACTGGAAGACGTGGCCACGTACTGAGAGTGGCTGTTATGGCACTGGAGGTGCAACCGTAGGCACAAGTGGTACTGGGGATGATGTGGGGCGAGNGGGAAGGATGCAGGTGATGCGGGGTGCGGGTGCAGGATGCAGGGCTGAGCGGCGCGCCCCCGGACTGCCCACCCGCAGTGGGCACGGCGATGTGCAGGGGATGGCAGGAGAAGGGCTGTCACCCCCGGACCGGGCTTTGGATCCCCTCTCCAGCCCCTCCGTGCCTGGCCATCCCCTGCGGGGGGGTTCCGCAGAGCAGGGCTGTGGGCAGGGAGGGGATGGACCTGATCCCGCCATCACCCCCTGCCTGCAGCCGGGAGGCTCCGAGCACCTTTGTGCTGTGGGGAGCTCCCGGTACCTGCCGGGCTCTTCCCATGCCTCCCCATCACTGGCTCCCTCCTCCACCCTGCTCTTCACGGCTAAGTGCAACCGCTCGTGGAGCATTCCAGCTTCACCGTCCCCAGTCCCTTGGGATTCAACCCCTCTCCCCTCTGCACTGTCCCTACAAGGCGCCTCCTAAGCCCCACGCTCCAGCCCCTCTCCCCACCGTGCCCCCAGCTCCACGGCTGCAGCACACAGGCAGGTGGCTGCCGTGACCCAGGCCTTGGCAGCACGCGGTGGCACTGCCACCTGCATGGCACGAGCGTGACCGGGCAGCCACTGCCTGAGGCTGGCAGTGCAGTGAGTCAGAGCAGCAGAGCAGGGCTGGCACCGTCGCTCAGAACAGGGCTCAGGGCTTCTCCCTGCAACCAGCCAGGCTCCACGGTGGTGGCAGCTGCTGGCCAGGGCTGGTGAAGGAACCAGAGTGATTTGAGTCAATTTGAGGTGCTGGGTTTGGCAAACAGAGGATGAGGAAGGATGGGCTGGGCTCAGGGTGCAATTAAGTGTCCCCCCTGCCAAACCTGCCCTCCTGCCTCTGAGGCTGCAGGACCCCAAGGGCTGCCAGGACAGGCTCCAGTATGGAAACAAAGGAGCTCAGTGCCCATCCAGCAGCACTGCTCACAGTGTCTGACCCTCACCCTCCTGGGGAAATTGGAGATGGCTCAGCTGAGACAAATTGGCACAGAAAAATGTCTCAAAGTCTCGCTTGGCTGTGGGCCGAGTGTTTGTTTCTTCAATTGCCTCGCGTGATGACATTAGTATTGAAATGACCGCAAGCAGAGAGAGCTCAGAACACCTCACTGCACTGGAGGATGATTGTGGTTCACACCTTGGCTCTTCCTTGGGTTTCTGCTGAGGCTACTGCCAGGCACAGCCCACCAGGCCCATATCAGGAGCCAAGGTGGCCCCTGATTGAGTTGCCCAGCCTGGTTTATGCTCTGGAGATGAGAGGTCCCAGCAGAGGTCCAGTCCTGTGGGAAAACCCTCTGGGGAAGAGGGGGTGATCGTGGGCAGTGTAGCAGATCTCCATTGCTACCCCTGGGCATCAATGTGCCCCCATGGCCTGGAGCTCAGGAGCTCTGGTGTGGCAGGAGAGCTTGGTCACTGCAGCCCAGGCTGCTGCTTCTCCCACCAGCACCGAGCCCAAGCCCTTGGGCATCACTCACTGCCCCAACAGCCAGGGCTGGCCCAGAGGACCTTCCCCGTGGCCAGAAGATCTCTGCTCCCGCCCGCAGCCTCTGTGTGTTCCTGGCCAGGCCTTCCCATTTGTTCTTGTGCCAGCATCATGCTCGAGTTTAAATGATCCTTCTCCCTCCCCGGTGTTTATTCGCCGGGTGTATTTATAGAGAGCAATCAGGCCTGCTCAGCCAGGGTAAACAAGCTGCGCTCCTGCGGGCTGCTCTCGCGTGAGTGTTCTCTGCTTGCTCGTCCCAGGAGCTTTCCCCTCTGCCTCTCCTGGTCCCACAGAGCCTTCCTGGCTGCAGGGACCCAGACCATCTGCCTTGTCCAGCTGTGGGCTCTCCAGTCTGTGCCTCTAGGTCACCCAGTGCCTTGCCAGGAGCCACTGTCACCTTTACAGTGCTGTTGTGCACCACAGGTCCCTGCTCCTCCTGCACACAGCCAGGCCAGCAGGTCAATTCCTCCCTAATTGGTGTCACCAGCTCCTGCTGTGACACTCACCAGAGGCTCAGAAACGTTGCTCATCTCAGTCAAATCCCGAGCCCCACAGTGGTGCGACCGAGACCTGCCCTGATCTGAGGTGAGAGGAATTGTGTGAGAGGTACTGAGATGTTTGAGGCTGAGGTTCTGCTTTTTGAAGGTAAGGCAGGTGGGCTGAGGTACAGACCTCAACTGGGAAGTGTCTCTGGGGGCTGCCTGATGTGGCCTGGCACCCTGAGCCCTTTGCATCCCTCCAGGAGAGCCAGGATACTGGACTGCCAGCACAGACTTCCCCCAAATATTGTGGCTCTGAACCTTCCTTCTCACCTGTGGCCCAGACAGGAAACTGATGCCAGACCCAAGGCAGGTCCCAGGAGCATCTCCCTTAGACAGGGGAAGTGCTTTGAGATGCCCTGAGTTTCTCAGCCCGTGCACCTCCCTGCTCACCCTCCTCCTTCCCCAGCCCACCCTCCTCACAGACATTTGGACAAGCTCAGCTATTCAAGCAGGGTGCTGAGGGCTGGATGTGCCAAAGCAGAAGAGCTGTGGATTCACTAGTGTCTCACCTTGAGCATTACGTTTTCCCTGGATACTGCGTCTTGTGTCCGCACTGGATCAAAACATCCCTGCCAGCACCTGGGGCACTGCTATCCCTGGAGCTGGGGGTGTTCTGGTACCATCACCCTGCTCTGCTGTTCCCTGTCCTCTGCTTTGGCTGTGGTTGGTGTCTGGCTGCCTGGACAGACAGACAGACTGAGCTAGTGCAGCTGTCCAGGTGAGATGTGTCTTCATGGTACTGGCAGGCTCTGCCCATTGCAAAGGAGATAAAAAACCTCTTTGGTCTGGTTGAAATAAAAAATACCCTGCAGGTATTGGAACAGAATCACTCAGGACTCTCTGCATGCTCTCAGGTGCCTGGGCAGGGTGTTCCTGCTCTTCCCACCCTCTGGGGTTTCAGCCAAGAAATGTCTGCTGATTTGCACCCCAGGCCTGGCCAGCAGAGCCAAACTGATTCCATCCCAGCCCAGCTGTCTCCCTGGCACGGCGCTGTCTGGAAACCAGACGCCCCCAGGCACACATCCCTGCAGCTCCCTGCACCATCTCACCCTGCTCCAGAGCCTTCCCACATCCCAAAGGAGGCACTGGTTGTCCCCAGCAAAGGTCACCTTCACGCTGCTGCTGAGCCCTTTGCAGGCTGAGCTCTCAGCACTGCATTTCCCAGAGCACCGTTCTGGGGTCTCCTCAGAGCTCCCACTGGGGACCCTTTGCCTCTTTCCACAGCCAACCTCCCCAAACCCTGTTCCCAGGGGCTGTCAGTGTCTCCTGCTCCCAGGGTTGGAATGAGGCCTGCCTGCTCTGTAAAGCTTTTAAAAATGCAGGCTCCATCCATCCCAGCCCCTGCTCCTCCACAGCGTCGGTGTTTGCCTGTGTTTCCCCTGGCTCCCCTGGGTCATATATTTATCTCCAATTTGCCAAAGCCTCCCTCCTTCCCCAGGGTGGAGGAAAAGCCTTTGCTTGAAGTCAGGATGAATTTGTAACTTCCCCAGGAATCTGCTCCTCGAGTTGTGGAGGAGAAATCACGCTCGTGACACGTGTCACAGTGACATGAGCCACACCACAGGGACAGCCCACCCCAGAAGCTGCCAGTGTGGCACCCAGAACCCTGGTACCCAGGTCCCTGCACAGCCCCTGCCCAGGCCAGCATCCCCCAGGAGCCCCCCCTGCATCTCCCCAGGCATCACAGGAGGATTTCAAGGACATTTGAGGGAGGGATGAGATCCCCAGACAGAGGTTTCCTGGGGTCCAGCAGGAGGGGGGAGCCCAGAGCGGCATCAGGCTGAGTCCAGTCAGGCTGAGTCTGAGCAAGGACTTCTGCTTGGTGGCTTGCTTTAACTTGCCATTATGTTCTCTAAAGAAGAAATTCATCATGTGCAAGCTAAGGAAGGCAGAGTTAATGTGAAATTTTAAAACCCTTGAAGGGTTGAGAGCCCTCTAAATTTTTAATGAAGGCATCTGAACTGCCAGGTACCTGCAGAGATGGCCAGGAGCCCTGTGCCAGCAGCAGAGTGGGTGCCCCCGACCCAGGAGAGGACCAAAGACTCTGATGAGCTGCCATCTCCTGCAGCCTGTCACCCTTTGCATGCCCTGCAGGGAGATGGTGGCTCTTGGCAGCAGGGTGATCCCATCCTTGGAGGTACACAGGGTGTACACAGACCCACCCAGCAGGAGGGGAGGGCAGCAAGCCGTGCTGTGCTCTGTCTGTCACCCATCAAGTGATGCCACTTTGTCTATGCCACCTGGTCCTGTGGCCCCTCCAAGGCACTCATTCTCTTGCTGTTGGTGTCTCTCCAGGCCCTGCTCTCCCTGCGATGCCCAGCCACCCCCACGAGGTCCTTGTCCCCCTGCATTAGGTGCTGAAGCAGCAGACGCCTGGTGCTGCACACACCAAGGTAGGCAGTGCTGTGGCTCTTGGGGGGTTGGGGGCCCATTTCACTCCCCGTGGTGTGGGGGGCACAGCACAGCCATGGGATGGATGGGGAGGCTCAGAGGTACCACCTGGGGCTGCCTCAGTGGAGCCAGTCAGGTCACCCAAGGTAGGGGGGGGGGGTCTCATCTTGGTGACACTTTGGTGCAGGGCAAGAGGCAGCTGAAGCAGCTCAGGACCAAGCAGAGGCCACGGGAGTGAGGAGCAGCTCAGGCTCTCAGCAGATGCTGGGCATGGTCCCACCTGGAGACCATGGCAAGTGATGGTGGCTGTGGAGGTGGCACAGGGCCAGGGTTTTTTTTCTTTCTTCTTCTTTTTTTTTTTTTTTTCCATTTGAAAGTCCCCAGATGGGAAAGGTACGAGCCAAACCCCACTGAAAGCAGCCAAGAATGAATTTTCTGGCCCGAGCCCCAGCAGCTCTTGGAGCAGCACCGTGCCTGTCCGGCGTCACGCCGCAGCAGAAACCCCGAGCACAGGCAGGCTGGGGGAAATCTCAGCTGGGTTGAGCCCCACACCCACCCCAGCTACTCCCTGGTGTAGAGATCTCACGCCTCCCCACTTCTCCAGCCAGGGCAGCTCAGGCTCTGCAGTTTGGCCAGAACCCAGGCACCCAGATGTCTCCCCCCACGCTGCCAGGGAGCCCCCCACCATGCAGCCGTCTGTGGCCATCAAGGACAGGGTGTCCCTGGTACTGCCCCCCTTATCCAGCTCTCTTGCCCAGGCCATGGGGCATCTGGGCTCCCAAACCCCGCCTCTCATGGGATACAATGAGCCCTTCCCTCACAAAATGCAGCTGCTCTCCCAGAGCCAGGCTGGGAGTTTGGGTCAAGCATCCCTGCTCCTCACTTCCTCCCACTGCTCAGCACTGGTGGTACAGAGAGGGGTTAAAGCACCCCAGTCTCTGCCCTCAACTTGGGTGCCCCAAAGATCTTTGCAAAACCAGCTCTGTATCAGAATGAAGCTGAACCCCAGGGGAGCAGTGCCCAGGGTCTCATTTTTTAAGGTGTTTTGTCTGAAGGGGACAGGCAGGGGCTGCCATTGCTCTGCCACGACCTGGATGCCCAGCCTTGAGCCTATCACACCCTTGTCCTTCACGTCTTTTTTCTATCAGTGAAATGAGGGTGGGTATAACAGCTTAGAGGCTTTCTGTGGGCAGTGGGTGCCCAAATCCCATCCTGACACAGAGCCAGGAGATGATCCTGGTGCATCCACTACCCACACGGTCCTGACCACCTCAGTCACTGGTGCCTGCACAGGCCCTGTCAGTGTAGTGAGACTGAAAATCAGTGTGTGCACAGGGTGGAGTGATGGGGAGGCAGCACAGGGGCTCGGGGGGGGCTTTTGTCTGCTTCCCAAGCAGTGTCTGGTGTGCTGCGCCCAGCTCGGCTCCGCACCGGCCCCTGCAGAGCTGCGCGGGTGTGCGTGCCTGCCATAAATATTGATGGGGTGGACTCGGCACAAGTGTGCCCTTGTAGAGGCCATTGGGATGTAAATGCTGTACCTGCTGTGTGGGCAGGGCAGCGTAGGTGAGAGCACCGAGGCTGAATGAAGTGTCTGTTCCACAGGCAGGTGGGATCCATACTGTATAGAGTAGGGGGTTGGAAGCAGCCAGGTGAGTAAGCCCAGGGGTCCTAAACCTGTTTGGGGAACTGGCCAGAGCTGCAGTGAGCCTAAATCTGCACCATGGCTCCCACAGCCTGTCCCTGCACAGCCACACCAGGATAAACAGTGAGGGGCTGCAGTGCCTCTGTTTAATAATGCATGGCACAGAGGCACCGGACACACGCTGGGAGTCAGGAGCTGCGGGGATGAGGAGTCACCACTGCAGCACTCGAGTGGCAGGGTCCATCCCAGCAGGGTCCCCCTGGCACTCACAGGCCCACCCCTGCGAGCCCCAGTGCTCATGGGATGTGGACTTCTTGGGGTTCTGGGTGGCTCTGAGACTGGGGCTGGGTGAGCAGAGCTCCACATCACAGGGCAGGGAGCGGTGGTGGCAAAGCCAAGGTGCTCGGTCACACCATGGCTGACATCCCAGCCGCTCTGGAGTCTTCTCAGCTGGAGCCTGCAGCTGAGTCCCTGTCCCCTTGAGAGATTCAGCCCCTGCATCGCTCTGTGACACAGATGTAGGTGTCAATGGTCATTTTGGGGAGCTCTGGAGGGCTGAGCAGCACTGGGAGCACCCCTCTCTCTCTGGTATCCTCCTGGGACACAGCCATGCTGGGAACAGCTGGGAGCCATGGGCTCAGCCTTCTCCTCACCCCATCCCTCCGCCAGCCGCAGCCTCCCCGCCGTGCCTGGGACGAGCAGGTGTGTGATGGGGCCCCGCGGGCGCCAGCTCACAGCCAGCCCCTGTGAATGGCCCCCCTGGGGACGTCCCTCCTTGCGTGCAGTTCCGTGATGGGGCCCCACCGACCATCTGCTGTGGCAGCTCCCGCCACCCACTCACTCCCCAGCCCACGCTGCGCCCCGCGGCACAGAGCAGGGCAGGGACGAGCTGAGGGTGCCCAGTGCACCCCCTGCCCAGCGAGGACAGGGCACACAGGTCGGCCAGAGGGACAGTGGCAGGGCTGTGGTAGCAATGCAGATGGGTATTAATGCAGACAGACCCGTGTGGTGATGCAGGAGAGCAGGAACGGCTGCAGCACCAGCCCAGAGCCCCTCTGGATGCAGGAGTGCACAGGGTGGGCAGCAGCATCCTCCCCCAGCCAGCCAGCCAGCAAAGCCCAGAGTCAGGGAGACCCTCAGGGCTTGGGGCTAGCAGAAGTTACCCCATAAGGGTGTGTTTTACCCAGTTGCTCTGTCCCTCTCTGGTGAGCTCAGGGGGCCCTGCCACGCTGTTGCTCTCACAGTTGGGAGCATCATGATGCAGCTGGGGTCAAGCTCTGGCATGAGCCCACCTCCCTCACCACCAGCCCCAAGGCTCCTGGTGAGTGCTGAGCAAACTGTGAGACCACATTCACACCCCGTGTGTGACATGGCTGTGATAACGGGTGACTGGGTGCTGGGGTCCCCCTCACATGTGCCGGGGGCTCTGTGACTTGCTGCAGGGGCAGAGTGGTGGCCCTGGCATCCCCCGGGGCTGGATGTGGATGGCTCTGAGCACCACAGACTCTCCTCGCCCTGAGCACAGCATGAGGGAGTGACCCCGGGTCCCCCCTGTCCCTGAGCAGTCTGTGCTCAGCCACTGAGCTGGAGGGGCTGTCTCCAGACTGATTCCACAGCACGGCTGGTGCCTGTCCCTGTCCCTGTCCCTGCCCGGGTGCCAGCCCCAAGGGATCAGAGCTGCTCTTCAGAGGCTGCAGCTGCTGCATGTTTCGTGCTGCCTCTTCCTCTTTTCCCCGCTGCTGTTTTTGTTTTGTTTAAGAGGCTGGGTTACGAATTTTAAACAGGCTCCTGAAAAACCCAATTACCTCCAGAAGACAACCTGATAAAAGCTGCCTAAGTGGCACTGTGGAAATCGCCTTGTGCAGCAGCTGAGGGAAAACCAACATAACAAAGCCTTTGGAAATGGAGTTAACCACTTTTAATCCCTCGGTGCAATGAGAAGGACCAATAATTATTTTCTGCAAAGATGTTGAGGGGTGGATAAGTGGAATAACTGCCCTGTGCTAATGGGTGGCAGCAGGCTAGGCTGGCAGTGCTGCAGGGATGGGTGCAGGTATTTCCTCTGCCTGGGGAGAGGCTGTGACCTTGCAGGGTCCCCATCTGGCTGTCAGGGGACAGTGGGGATGATGCCAGCAGGCAGGTGCCACTCGCGTTGCTGACAGCAGATTTTGTGGCCGATGTGGTGGCACCAGCCAGTCCCGTTCCCTCCCTGGGTGCCAGCGTGGAGTGGAGCACGGAGCTGCTGGGGCCCTGGCACCTGTGCTAACTCCACAGAGGCAACTTGCAGGGCTTGGTGGTGCTGGGAGTTTCCTCCTCCATTTGGCTACGGTGTTGCTACCCCAGTCCCTCACATCTGTCCCCATCCCTTCCCTTCCCACCTCCCCCAGCAGCTCCAGGCAGCCACCCAGCAGGTGACACTGCCCAGGATGATGCCAAGGAACAGCTGGGCCAAAGGAATGCCCACTGCCTGTACAAGCACCAGGAGCATCCCCCAAACAGCAGCCAGAGCTTGCTCAGCTCCGGGACTGTGGGGGTCCCAGGAGCAGGGGTGTGCCGGACAGGAGGCAGTGCCCAGGGCTGGTGACAAGCCCTTGGCCACTGTCCCCATGGGAGCCTGGCCAGCAGGGCAGCGCTGGGTGCCCGCCAACCCGGCGGCTGCGGTCGCCCTGCCGGCACCGGCAGCTGGAGTGCTGGGGCGGGCGGCCTCGGCTCACACGAGCCTCGTGCTTCCCGCAGCAGCAGGGACGGGGGCTGCCTCGCCCACCTCCCCCTGGCCACCCCCCACCCCGCGTGCTTGGGGACAATGCTTGGGGACAGTACTCCAGGCCACTGACTCCCAAGAAAGGCAAGCCTGACTTAGCACCGGGCACTGGCACAAAGGATGTCCCTGCCAGTTTGGCCTCAGCTCATACTGGGAGCAGTCCTCTGGCACACTGGGATCTACTGGAGGAGGACGTGCTTAATGAGCCGAGGCATCTCCAAAGATTGAAACACTCAAGGACCCATCCCAGGAACAAAAGGAGGCGTTTGTCAGGCGCTGAGAGACGGGCTCGTTAATTCCTCCTGGCTGTCACACTTATCTGTAATGAATTTGTGCTCCGCTGTATTATTTTTAATACAATAGGAGCGGTGCCGCCCGCCCACCGCCCGGCTGCCGGGAGCGCTGACGTCAACGCCCGGAGCAGGGCTGCCGCAGGACGGACGGACGGACAGACGGACGGGCCAAGCGCAGGCCTGTCTTGCCGCCCACATGCCCGTCCCACCAGCTGCCAGCAGGCAGAGCGGGGCTGGGCACGAGGGCAGGAGGCTTTTTTACCTTGGAGGGGGAAAAAGGAGTTGTTGGTCAATGCCAGGCTGAGGACTCGGGGCTGGCGGAGATGGGTTGCGCCAGGGAGTGTTTTTGGGAGCAGTGAGAGTGGGTGAACAAGAGGGACAAGTCCCTGATGTGCTGTACCTGTGCTGAGAGTTGTCCGTGGCAGCGGCGGTGCATTGAGGTGGGAGCTGGCAGCGGGTGCGCACACACGGATCTGTCAGTGCCGCATCCCTGTGGAGGTGGCACTTGCAAGCCAGTTTTGCACCCCCCCTGGCTGCGAGATGTCCCCCCACTCCTGCCCCACATCCTGCATCGCCCCCAGCCTTCCCACAGCAGCCCCAGCAGCACCGGCAGCATCTCTGCAGCCCACCCCAAGGGGCTTGTGGGGGCAGCTGCAGCCTGCTCCAGCTCCCTTCAGCCTCCCACGTTTAGGGGGGGACATCCCTGAAAGGACCCCGCACCCAGACCGTCCCCAGCACCCTTCAGGGCCCCCGCAGGCTGCTACTACAGAGCCTCACTATTAAACACCGGCTATCCCAAAGCCCGGCTCCAAGCGCCACTAATGTGATTTGCATAGGGCTCATCTTGTCTCTAAGAACCTGCGGTTGGATTAATCAGGAGGCACCGGCTGCCCCTCTGAGGGGTACACACCGCCCCTATGCATCGGTTCGAGGGTGGGGGACCCAGGGAGTCCTGTCCCGCACTGCAGAGGAGGAGCACAGGAGGGGCTACAGGAGCCCATCTCCCTTCTGGCAGGTGCAGGGGGGCCAGGCAGGGTGGTGCACCCCATTTCCTGCCGGGAACCCTTCGCTGAAGGGGGTCCTGAGCTCCGATATCATATCCTCGATGCCACTGCAAACCTCCTTTAGCATCCCCTCCCTGAGCACCCGCGGGGGGAACACCACCAAAAATCCAAAGCTGGGGCCCCCGAGCGGCAGCTGTTGGCGGAAGGGAGAGGAAGGGTGACATGATTTATCACGGACTTTAATTAAACTCCCGCAGCCGCCCCGCAACCGCTGCAGAGGGGGCCGGGGTTCTGCGGGTCGGGCGGCTGAGTGAGGGAGCCGGGGGCTGCGGGACTGGGGGCACCTCCTGCTGATTTATGCCTCGTTTCGCCCGTTAATTGCCGCGGCGGTGAATCATTAACCCCGCGCAGGAGGCGCTTGCCCCGTCCCTCCGCTGCGGGAGCGCGGGGTGGCGTCCGGGGGGGCCCCGTCCGCAACCTGCTGTGCGGTGCGGGGCTCCCCGGGACGTTTTCCCGGGGATCGTGCGGCGTTTCCCGGGAGGGGTCCCGCATCCCGCCGCCCCCGGAGGGGCCGGTCCGCGCGGTGGCGGGGGGTGTCGCTCCNCCCCCACGGCAGCGCGCCCCCCGGGTCCCGCACCCCGCTGCGGTCCCGGTGTCCCCCGCATGCCGGGTGTCCGCTACGTCCCGTGTCCCCGCTGTCCCCCGCCTTCCCGGCGCCCCCCCGTGTCTCCTGCGTCTCTGCAGCCCCTGTGCCCCCGGTATCCCGGTGCCTGCCGGTGTTCCCCTTGTTTACTGTGTTCCCCCCGCGTCGCCCGTGCACCTGCCGATGTCTCTCACGTACCCCGCTACCGCTACGAGCCCCCCCGCCACACCACCCCAGTGCTCCGGTGCTCCCCGTGTTCCTTGCACCTTGC
>VZTZ01008487.1:323544-357970 GCA_013400955.1 Drymodes brunneopygia | reverse complement strand
CGCACACACCCTCTGCCTGTAATCCCCTGCTCGCACACACGCACAGAGCACACAAGCAGCCTGCAACACCCCCACACGTACACACACGCGACACAGTCTGCAAATTTGTGCGCACAGCCCCCTGTGCAGCCTGCAAACCCAAGGAGCTGCACACACAACCTCCCCACACACTCACACAGAGCCTGCAGCACCCCCCGGCAACACACACACACACCCGCAGCACAAACACCCAGCACACGGGCACAGCCCGCAAACCTGCGCGCACACACATCCGCAGAGCCCGCAGACCCCAAAACTCACACACGCACATGCTCGGAGCTTGCAGACAGGCTGCAAACCCGCACATCACAGGGGCACACGCAGTCTGCAGCCCCACAAACTTATCTACGCACCCCCCCCATGCAAACACAGCCTGCAGCCACCCGCAAACACACCTCTTGAGCAAACACAGCCTGCACGCAGAGCTCACACACGCAGCGAGCACAGACACGGCGCGCACCCGCTCCGTCCTGCGCAGGCAGTGCCCCTGCACGGTGTCACCCACCCGCAGCACCCGCAGGGATCACACACACAGTCACAGGCTGCTGCCTGCAACCCCTGCAGCCCCCAAGCACCGCCGCAACCTGCCAACAGCCTCTTCCCCATCCCTCTGCAGAGCACTCGCACTGCTGTAGATACACAGCTCACACACACGCAGCACCTGGGTCCGGCTGCGCCGCACTGGCACCCCCAGACAAGGTCTGTCACCCCCTCCCACAAAGCAGGGGCACACGGTGCATGGTAGCGTGATGGGTTCCCGTCACACCAGCCCCCAGGCAGCACACCAGGGCTCCCGGTGCCACACCAAAGGCAGTGCTGAGGTGGAACATCCCTCTGAAGTCCCTGCCTTGGTGCCTCCACAGGTCCTCAAGGCCAAAAGGCATGGGGGGAGGGGGCTGAGGGGAGCAGGCACAGCCACTCGCTGCCTGCAGACCCCAGAAGCTCCCTCTGCCCATCCTAGAAGGCATTTGGGCTGAGGATGCAGAGGGTGCAAAGTGCTGCCCCAGAGACCATTCCATCCCTCAGCCTGGGCAGTAGGGAATGGTATGGTATCCCCAACCCTGTCCTTTTCTGCCTGCACAGGTGGCCCAGGTTAGCAAGCCCGGACAGCGGTGGATGAGCGCTGGGCACTGGCCTAGCCACACGCACACACCGGCACCATGGACTTCGTCATGAAGCAAGCGCTGGGCGGTGAGTGAGAGCTGTTCCCTCCTCAGGATCCCCCCTCCAGGAGAAATGCTGGCCCAGCACACCAGGAGTGCAGTGGGAGGGACATGGCCAGGGGACAGAGTCATGCAGAGAGCGACCAGCAGTGGGGAGCTGCTGCTGGAGCCCTCTAGGTTTCCCATTTCCAGTGCCGTCAGCAACTGGCTGGGGAATCCTGGCTTTTCTGCCACTAAGTGGGAATCCCCAGCGAGTCCCCTGGGTGCTGAAGAAGGAGCTGCTGGCATCTCCCCCAGCTGACACTGAACTACGGCAGAACAGCCAGCCTGTGGCTCTCCCCGTCCCCACAGCCTCCCGAGCCCATCTGCAGGATGGGGATGTCCCAGGTCCTCCTTGCCGGGGCCTCCTTGCCCTCCCTGCTGCTGCAGGGGCTTTGGCAGCATCACCAGGCTGCAGCACTCTTGGGGACCAACCCAGGGTCTTTTTATGCACAGGGGCCACCAAGGACATGGGGAAGATGCTGGGGGGCGAGGAGGAGAAGGACCCCGATGCACAGAAGAAGGAGGAGGAGAGGCAGGAGGCCCTGCGCCAGCAGGAGGAGGAGCGGAAAGCCAAGCACGCCCGCATGGAAGCGGAGCGGGAGAAAGTCCGGCAGCAGATCCGTGACAAGGTGGGCACACACCTCCCCTGTGCCCGCCCCTGCCCGTGGCAGCCGGGGTGGGGCTGGGACAGGGAGCCGGCACGGCCGGGAGGAGGGTGGCCCAAGGCGGTGGCGATGGGCACGGGGCACAGCGCAGGCGGTGCCCACTGCCTGCCCTGCTGAGGGCCTGTGTCCTCCCAGTACGGGCTGAAGAAGAAGGAGGAGAAGGAAGCAGAGGAGAAAGCTGCTCTGGAGCAGCCGTGTGAGGGCAGCCTGACGCGCCCCAAGAAGGCGATCCCAGCAGGCTGTGGGGACGAGGAAGAGGAGGAGGAGGAGAGCATCCTGGACACCGTGCTCAAGTACCTGCCCGGCCCACTGCAGGATATGTTCAAGAAGTAACAGCACCGTCAACCCTGCCATAGGGTGCTGGGGCACGGGCGCCCTCTCCCTACAACTCCTCCATCAGTTCCCTTGGCCCCGGAGAGGGGGTCCCCACACCCCCTCCCATCCCCTCCTGCCCTGTCCCCCAACCCGACCAAAAGCCCGCCCCGTCCCGTCCAGGCAGGGCCCCCCCACCACGCCAAAGGGGAGCAGCCCTGGCCGGACAGGGCGAACCGGGACCAAATGCACTGATGTAACCTCGCGGCAGGCTCGGGGCACCCAGGCCCTACCGGCCCCCCCGGGGTGGCTCCTCGTGCCCCATGCCCTGCCCCTTCTGTTCTCCCAGGGGACCCCAGTAGGCCTCTGCTCGCCTGCCCTCGTCCCCAACACTGCCATCCCCCTGCCCCCTCCCGCCCTGGGCCAAGCCCAAAGCACAAAGCCAGGCGCCCTGCCCGCAGCTCCCCCATCCCCGGTCGTCGGGCACGGGGGTCCCCCGGGGCTGCCCGGTGTGCCCCTGCATCGGGGGGTTGGAGGGGACCCCCCTCCCCGCATCTCTGGCCCCATAGTTAAAGCCATATCAGTTAGACTGCAATACTTCAGCACCGGGAGGAGCGGGCGCCGCGCTCCGCCAACCGTGTACAAAGGCACGCGCGGGGCAGGGGCCCCCCCTGCCTCGTCCCCCCGTCCCGCCGCTCGCTCGTCTGTGTCTTGGCCCCGCTGGCCCCCGTCCTCGCATTAGTGTCTCTGTGCCAGGGTGCGCCCCGTCGCTCCATGCGTCCTCGTGTCGCTGCTCTGACTCCCACCCCCGAGTCCCCACTGTCCCCGGGGGCCACCCGCGGCGCCCCTCGCCGCGCTGCTGGGACCCCCGCTCTGCCCCTGCAATAAAGCCAGCGCGGGGCTCAGGGCTGCCGGGCCAGTCCCGGGCTGGGAGTACCCGGCTGCCCTCACCTGACGCTGGACACATGGATCCCCGGGCCTGGGAAGGGATCCCTGGGCAAGCGCCCCGGGATGTCCCAGGAGCCGCTGCTTGCACCCCAGCGGGGGGAGGCAGGGGCACACCCTCATCCCGGCCCATCCCTTGCCGCACCGTGCTCCCCCCTCCCTGTGCTTCCTCAGCCACGGCCCCCAGCCGCTCACCAGGGCCCTCCCGGGAGGTGGCGGGCAGCTCGGGGCCCCACAGACATGCTGTGACCATCCTGCTCGAACTAGTCTTTGACGAACTAATAAAATAAAGGGATTTGTACATTGCTCCGGCCTCTTCTCATCCGTTGTTTTCCTGGACCCCCACGTCAGTTCCCTCACCCCGCCAACCTCAGGGTTGAAATCTGGCAGCTCATCACACGTGGGCTGGCCCCCAGCCAGGCCTGTACAGGTGCAGGAAGCAGCCACATGTGGCTCCCAGAGTCCTGCGCATTCCTGCTGCCTTCCCACTCCACAGGCATCTGTCCTCTCTGGGGTTGGGGACAAGACAAAAAGGATGTCCCACTAATATGGCATGAGAGTTTCTGCCCCTTCCCCTTGACTCCAGGACTTCCCTCACTGAATGCCTGAGGATATCCAGGGGTCCAAGGGCTGTTTCTGATGGGTCACAGCCTTCTACCCCTCCAAGAGGGAGGCATGAAGGTGTGGGCATGGGGCAACTCATGCCCCACATCGAGGCCGAGGCCCTGGCAGTGCCCAGGCTTGGCACAGCTCTGGAGGCTTCAGCCTAGTGCCAGCCTCAGCTCTGACTGATGTGCCATCATTTACTAGCAAAGAGCTCAGCTGTTACCCAGGCGGCATCAGCAGAGCAGTCACCCAGAAAAGCTTCTGTCAGAAGGAAATATGAGGGTAGGAAACAGCAGAGATCTCACAGACAAGGTCTCCATCGCAGGCAGGCTGTGCCCTGTGACCCGGCACGATGCTGCAGGTGGGGAGAAATCCCCACAGCCCCCCCTGGGCAGTGGGGACAGGGCAGGGGAAGGGCTCTGCGGGGGGCTGGTGGCCGTGGCATGGAACCAGCAGCATCCTCCATGTCCCCATGCGAGCAGCGTCCCCGCTGTCACCTGTCCCCACCGTGGGGACGCAGCGCCCTCTGGTGTGGTGACAGCGCAGGACAGGGGACACGGAGAGCGGGGACACGCAGCGGGGACAAGAGGGACAACCCTCGACAGACCCCTCTGCCAGGGCCTTGCTATGGCCAAAGGAAGGAGGCAGGGGAAGGAAGAGCAGCTCAGCACATCCCTTTTTCCCCCTTCAAATAGCCAAAGGGACCTTTGTTAAAGAAGAGGATTTATCAAAATTAGAAAAAGACACCACAAATATTTTTAAAAAAGCCCCAGCTGGGAAAACATCTACCACTTCAAATTCCCCCACCCTCCCCTCATTGCCCCAGCGCAGGGAAGGGACACGGGATGTCTGGGAGGGGGAGAGGCAGGCTGTGCTCCCAGAGCTGCGCTTGCCACCAGGCTTTTGGGGACAAGGGGACAGTCACGTATCTCATCACTGCTGGGGAGCCTTCTCAGAGCAGAGCACCTCCCATGGCAGGCTCCTCAGCAGCCACCTTCAGTGACTGATTTTCTTTGGCCACTTGCCTTTGGAACAAGCCCCCCAAGCCCCAGAGAGGAGGCAGCAGAGGGGGGCCCTGCCAGCATCCCCCCATTCTCCCCAGCACACAGCTGCCTGTTTATAAAAGCTCCCAAGAGCAGGACACACTGAGCTGAGCCCAAGGTCACAGCCCTGCCAGGCTGGCAAGGAGATGAGCCAGCTCCTTGCCCCACCTATGCTCTCTAAGCTCCCACCCCCCAGAGCAGGCAGGCGTTGCCTCCCTGGGTGCAGCAGCTTCATCAGGAGTCGTTGGGGAGCCCGAAGAGCTTGACAGTGCCAGCCTCCCGGCTGCTGTCATATTTGCCATCTTTGTCATCACAGGCGAAGGCCAGCAGTGGCCTCTTCGGGTGCCAGGCCACTGTGAAGGTGGGGGACTCGCACTGCACCTCCCAGAGCTTCTCTCCTGCGTGGAAAAGGAGCCACATCAGCCTGGAGAGCCTGCAGCCCCCTCTGCTGCTCAGCTCCCCAGAGCCAAGCACCTGCTGCTTCCCTCAGCGCAGGGCAGAGGCAGCACAAACGCTGCTCCAGCGCCTTTGAGTCACCCAGTGACAAGGCAGAGACACGACAGGCATGTCTGCCATGGACTACTGAGGCAGAGGCTCCCCCTCATGGCACTCTGCTCTGCACAAGAATTTCTTCCTTAGTTGTCCCTGTGTCCTCCCAGCTCCACCAGCAGTTCTCCACCCAATTCCCACCTTGCTGTTCCCCAATATAAAGCCATTACCTGTCTCCACCTCAGCAATGTCAATGAAGTGATCTTCTGATGCTGAGGCCAGCATCTTCCCATCATGGCTAAAGCTCAGCGTCCGCACGGGCCAGTCGAGTCTGCAGCAAATGAGGGGAGCAGACAGTGAGGCACTGTCACCACTGTCCCCAGAGAGGAGGGAAAACAAATTTGGGAACAGCTCTACCTACCTGGAGAAGCACCTCACACACACCAGTTCATCCACATCCCAGAGGCTGACCAAGGCATCAGCACTGCCTGTGGCAAAGTACTTCCCCATGGGATCAAACTTGATGCAGATGCAGTTGGAAGGATGGGCGTTGATGGACTGGATGGGTTTCAGCTCTGGGTAGCTGTGGAGGTGAAGGGAGAGGGCAGGGAGCAGTGAGAGAAGCACAGGGATTGCCTAGAGCAGGGCAGGCATGAGGCATGCCAGGACTGGAAGCAAACCCTGTCGAGGCACTGAGTGTCCAGTGAATGAGGCAAAGCATCAGGGACCATCTCGGGGAGCTGAGCCCAGCCCAGAACTGCAGCAACCTCAGCTCCCAGCTCATTCCCTCCAGAGGGCAGGGGATTGCTGGGATTCAGGTTTCCCAAAAGCAGCAAAGGCACTTGCAAATGACTGCAGTCAGCCCAACCACCCAGCCCACCAGCAGCCATGGGCACCTGCCTGAGGATGTTGATGCAGCCATTGCCATTAGTGAGGAAGAACATGTTGTTGTCGTTGTTCCAGGAGATCTCGTTCACCTCAAACTTGAACTGTTCCTCAGCTTTGGAGCGATGTGTCTTGGCATCAATGAAGGTGACTACGTCATCCTTGTTCCCCACGGCGATGGTCTGTCCATCAGGGCTCCAGCAGATATTGATGTTCTCACCTGAAGGGACAGAAAGGCAGCAGGTCCCACTTCCACTCCAAACTACTCCCAGGTGGGAACAACTGCCAGTTCTTCGGTCTAACACACAAACCCTGCACAGCAGCTATCCAGCAAAATCAAACATGTGAGAAGTACAGCTTGAAAACAATATGCAACATCCCATTTCAGCCAAGATGGGACCACAGCAATCACCACACAAGGTCAAGCCAAAGATCCTCTGAATCCAGTCATCTCTGAGACCCAGAAAAAGTGGAAGCCAAAAATAAATACCTTTGAATAAAGGTAAAAACATGGCACCTAGCTTCTACACGACCTTACAATGCCATTCCCAGCCCAAACAACTCAGAACTGGACATTTCCTAGGATAGAGATGGCACCTGGGTTAAGCATCACATGAATTCAAATAACTGTTTTTCTGAATACACACAAACTTTTATTTCCACCATGGCTCTCTGTAAACATGCTTTTTCCCAGTCTCCAGCCTCTCCAGAGACAAGTATACAGGACATTTTAACAGCCAGCACCATATTTCAGTAGTTCTACCAGTCCTGACCCCACAGTAAACCAGCTCTCACACGATGAGCGCAACACAAAGCTAAAGCAGTCAGCAAAGATGTCCCAGCCAGGAATAACCACAGGAAGGGTCCAAAGCTCTGAGCCACTGCAGATGGGTCCCACACAGCTGAGGTCCTGCTGGGACCCACCTGGGAAGGTAGGGACTCACCTTTGGTGTTGACAGTGGCAATGCACTTGGTGGTGCGAACATCCCAGATGCGGATGGTTTTGTCCCCTGACGCTGTGACGAACAGGTCAGGGTTGCTGGGGTGCCAGCAGAGCTGATCCACGCTATCCCCGTGGCCCCGGTAGTTGTTCTCCTTCACCTGGAGGGAGAGGACAGACGACGTGACGATGTGCCTGGCTCTGCTCCCACTCCTGCCTGCCCCACATCCCAGCACGCTGCATCCCCGCTGGGATGGACCAGGAGCCGTCCCGGGGCCCAGGTCACGCTCCCGCCCACGGCCGGCCGGGATGGAGAATCCCCGCCGCGTTCCCCGCCGGCACCAGCTCCATTCCCGGCTCCAGCCCCGGCCTGCGCTGTCCTTGGCGGTGTTCCCGTTCCGGTGCACACCGAGTAGGCACCTCCAGGCCCGGTACCGACCACCAGGACACACTCCCGATTCCGGACACCAGCCCAAGAGCCCACACCCGGGGGGCCCAAGGGCTCCCCCGGCGGAGCGGAGCCGCCGCCCGCCGCCGGGATGGACGACAGCGTGGTTCTCGTCAGCGACTCCGACTCGGAGGGCGCCCGCTCGCCGTCGCTCCAGCGCTGCTGCTCTCAGCACTCGCTGCCCGCCCCCGCCGTGAGTCCGGGGCTCCCGCCGGGCACGGCGCCGCTGCCCTACACAAAGATGGCGGCGCTGCCATCGCGGGCGGGAATGGGAGCGGCGCACGGACGAGCGGCCTCGGGGGCAGGGGAGGGGGTGGCCGTGTGTTCCCGGGGACCCCTCGGTCCCGAGCCGCCCCAGCCGCATCTTCAGGGACCTCCCGCCCTCTTCCCAGCCGGGCTCGGGTCCCCGCGGGCACCTCCCGCCAGCAAAGCCCCGTTCCTCACGCGTGCCCTCCGCAGGGGTCCCAGCCTCCTCGGCCGTGTACCCTTAGAAAGAGCCCGGTGCCCGCCAGGGAGCGTCGCGGTGTCCTCGCTGCTCTGCCGGCGGCGGGATGCGGTGGGGCGGTTGCTGTCCATCTGCCCTGTCCCGCTCCGCCGGCGGGTGCGCGGCCGGTGAGGCCGTGCGGCGGCGATTCCGGGCACGAGGCTCAGCTGCGGGCGGGGGAACGGCCGGTCCCCGGCCCCGCACCGCTGTCCCGGGTCCTGAGGCGGCTGGAGCCCCGCACCTCCCTCCTCAGCATCTTTTGCGTGCCGGAGCCCGCTGGGCTTTGCCACCTCCTTGGGGAAGGCAGCAGGTCTGAATCAGGGGGGAAGAAATGGATTTAAATTGTCTGCTAAATGCGTTCCCTGCTTTCAGGTGCTGAGGCGGAATTTTTTCCCAAGAGCAAACAGACTCTGACCCCTCCTGGGCACGCCAAAAGCCTGGGAAGTGCTGTGTGTGGCCTGCTGCTGGTGCAGGCACAGCTGCCTCCCCTGCCACCCCTCGGACCCAGCGAGGCCTCGGTGGAAGTCCCCAAAGTCTCAGGGCTGCTGTAACTCCAGCCTGGTGCCACAGATCAAAAGGCAGCTTTGTCTCCTGCCACTCTTGTCCTCCAGATTGGGTGATGTTGTGCCACAGAAGAGGTGCCATGGTTTGGATCCTGTGCTGTTCCTGCCAGTGCCTGGGGACAGTGCTTCCCTTGCCCTCCCTGGACATGCCAGGAGGACTGGCATTTCCCTGTTGCAGAAGGGAGCTGAGCAGGCAGCCAGGTCTGCTCTGAGCTAAAGCAGGAGGACATGAACCCTGGGGGGAGTGGGGAAGAGGAGCCTGGGTTGGGCTCAGGCTCAGCTGTGCTGCCAGGGGAGGCTGATCCCAGAGCTCAGAGCCACAGGCCCCTTTGGACAGGCAGAAGGGCCTTTGCCCCTGTTTTCTCTTCCTAGGTTGGTGCCCTTTTCCCTCTTGGACCAGGGCTACAGTGCCACCATAACAGAGGCTCCTGGTGGGACAGGACATTGACACTGCTGCTCTGTCCCCACAGGAGATTATTGACTTGACCTGTGAGGACACAAACACAGACCCAACACCGTTGAGCAGCCTCGCCGTCATCGACCTGACTGAGGACATGTGCAGCCCTCTCCACTCCACCCCTGGTGCTGCCCAGAACCCCAGAAATGCTGCCCCAGCAGCACACACGTCCCATCCCCAACTCTGCCCCACAATAAAAGAAGAAATGCAGGCAGTGTCAGAGTTGAGCCCTGCACCAGTGTCACACAGCACTCCAGTGAAGCTCAGTTCCACCACGGTCACTGCAGAAATCATGGAGAACTGCAGCTGCCTTTCTCCTGCCTCTATGCACCACAGCTGGAGCTCAGAGCAGGACTTTAACAGTAAGTCCGACTCACAGTCAGACTCAGACTGCCTGTCCCCGTCCCCTCCCAGCCTAGACAGCAACAGCAGCTGGAGAGCTGATGGCTCAGAGGAACAGCCTCCCCAGCCCTGCCAGGAAAGAAACCTCCCCCCAAGGCTGAGCCCTGCCCCAGCCATTCCTGTAATCCCAGGAAAGGCCCAAAGGTCTATGCCAGAAGCAAGTGACTTCCCACCACACCAACCAGTCCAGCAAGCCACTCCAGTCAGAACTGACACTGACAGCAAGGCCTGGCTGGACAAACTGCACAATTTCAGCAGGAGTGGAGTCCAGCACCTCTTCCTCCAAGGCATAGCACCCAACAGGGAAACACAGCAGGTAAACCAGGTTTGGAACAGCCCCTGCTCCCCTTGTCCTTTGCCAGGCAATTGGGGGCTCTGGTTATTGCAGTTCCCTTCACAGTGGGCCCCACATTCAGAGCTGGGTTCCTCTGTGTTGGAGGAACTTTAACCTGTTGCCTTGCCTTGTACACAGAAATCCGGGTTCATCCCCAGCGGGAAGCTGAGCATGGTGCACACCACCATGGAGGAGAACATCCCCGAGGGCACCTTGTATTTCCTGAATGAGTTTGTCTCCTGCCAACACCGTCCTCCCAAAGAAATCATCTGCCACCTGATCAAACAGATGCTGTTGGACACCCACGAAGGGGAGATCCTGAATGACACCTACACACTGCTGATGAAGATCCAAATGTATGTGTTCCCTTTGTCCTAGCGCCCTGGGGCTGGCTAGGTGCTCCCAGGGGTCTGCCCAGCATAAGGGTTATTCTCTGTTGTGCTCACCCACAGAACAGGGAGTGATTTTCCCAATAACCCAGGATAATCCTCCTGCCAACATAGGCACACCCTGGGCTCTCTGCAGGTGGGTCAGGGACAGCTTGTGACACCAGGGAGCCCTTGGGCAGGGAAGTCTGTCTTGCCCTGAAGCATAAGTCTCATTCTTCACTGCTGTGACATGGCAGAAGTGCCTTCCCTGGGCTCCAGCAGTGCCAGCAGTGGCGGGAGTAGCTCCCTCGTTTCCCTCAGGCTTCCCACAGAGGTACAGTGTTTTATGAGGCCACAGGCTTTGGAGTCATGGACATCTCCATGGAGTAAAGCCCCTGTCAGGTGCTTCCAAAAAATTAATGTGGTATGGGGAGGAGAAGGGGTGAGGGCAAAGATGGAGAGAAGGCAGGGGAGACACCTGAGCAGGTGGGGCTGGGAGTGGCTGGGGAAGGGCTAAGGGGCTGCTGTGCCTCTAAGGCAGATGGTCAGGCAGTTCAGCACAAATACACAGGGCTGTCCTTGCAGGCTCCATCCAGCCAACGTCGCCACGGTGGGATGGGACTGGACACTGGTGAAATACGTCATGGAGGACGAGGTACTTGGCACCGTGTGTGGCACATGGGGCAGGGATCATCCAGCACATGCTACCTGAGGGTGAGCGTTGTCCAAGGGCCTCCCATGGCTGTGCTCTGCTGCAGAGCTGGCCAGTCCAACAGTGAGTGCCAGCTGGGCATCCCATGTATATCTGCAGTGCTCCCTTAACCCTCTGCACAGTTTTAGGCAGGTTGTCCCTCTGAAGAAGGCACAGCTGAAGGCACAGAAAAACCCCCTCTGGGTCACAGCAGTAGTGCAATGCCCCTCAGGGTCTTGCCTAAGCCACGCAGCTCCTCCTACAATTACTCCTCAGTTATGTACATCAGTCCACTCCCAGACAGCCAGCTTCCCTGGTGTTCCTAAGCCAGTGGCCCCACCAGACTCTCATGCTCTCCATCTGCCCCCAGGAGAAGCCCCCTGGCCGGCTCCTCTTCCTGCAGTACGTGGTACAGACCCTGGAGGATGACTTCCAGTGCAACCTGAAGTCACAGCTGCTGCACAAGTCAATTGCCAAGAAAGTGCTTTCATGTGACTCGTGTTTCAGCAATGTCAAGTAAGGGACACCTCCTCCTCCTCGTTCTCTAACCAGAAGCTGAGAGGCAGGGGCTCAGGGAACACTTGTTGAGACTCCAGTCAGACTTTCAGACTTTCCAAGAAGTAGAGCTGGGAGACAAAGGGAAATGTAGGGCCAACTACAGGGGCTAGGAAAAGATTTATAAAAGCAAACCACCAGAGATGATGCAAGGCCTTTCCAGTCACAACAGAGTGGGCTTTTCCCAGGAATGAGGTCAGATTTGCATTGCTCAGGACAAGACTGAGAAGGAGGCAGTCCTGGGGGCAAGTGTACAAATCAAGAGAGTTCCTCTGCTGAGCTGCTCCACAGAGCTATTCCTTAACCTGTCCAAGTGGGCGGAACATCCTCTTGATTCTCAGGGCCTTTCCTCAAGCTCCAAGTGAATCTAGAGGTCAGAACACAGTAAAATGAGGTACATGCCCAATAAAATTCCTGTTTCTGTCCCAGGGAAGTGGTCAAGTGGTTGGTGGCAGCAGTTACAGGAGTCGGGTTCTCCCAGCCCCGGGAGCAGCTGCAAGAAGCCAGGGCCGAACACAGCTCATCTTCACCAAGGCTGGCCAGCACTCAGACAGACCAGGCTCAGACAGCTTTCTTTGCCCAAAAGTAAGCTCCAAACTCCCTGCTGGCATTATCATGGGCCCAAGTCAGGCAGAAGCCAGAGTCTCTCTCCCTGTCAGTTCAGGGAAGCCAGGCTGAACCTGTGACCAGCTTTGCTGGTTATTCTTTGGGTTAGATATGAGACTTGATGAGCAAAAGACTCTCCCCTGGTAGGAAACTGGCTCAGTATCATCCTCTTGCATGTAGTGTAAGGCTGGAACTCTTGGCCCACAACTCAGGCAGCCCCATGCTGCTCCAACACTCAGGAGAGCCACCAAGACCTCCTAAGGGTCAATCTGGGGATGAGCTTTGCTTGCAAGGGCATCAGATTCGGAAGCCACCAGGAGACACCAAACCTGGCCACTGCATTCCCGTGTCCCTCGCTGCATGAGGCTGAAGTAGGGGCCATCCCCAAGGCTTTGCTCATATATTGGTTTGGCACAGCCTGGCTTTTGGCAAGCTGAGGGGCAGAGTCTCCCTGTGCTGACTATCCCTCTCACCCAGGGTGATGCTCCTGCTCCAGCAGATGTTGTCCATGGCAGTGGAAGTGGACAGATCTCCCACCTGCAGCTCCCGGAAGATCGCAGATGACATATTCCCCTTCATACTGAATATCCCCCTGAGGAGCCAAAGGTGAGACAAGCATGTGCAAGGCAGCATTTGCCTGTGTATGCAATGGTTTTATTCCCAATTTACATCCAAGTCTGGATGCATAAAGTTCTAAAGGGTATAGAAAGGCCAGCCAGCAAGAACATGGCTGTGTCTCCCATGGAGATACAAGATAAGCAGCTGAGCAGGTGATGTGTTGCTGAGAACAGTCTATTCTTCCACTTGTTAAAGTTGTGACACTGAAATTGTTAGGAGGGTCTCAAAAGCAGCACTGTGCATCAGCACAGCCAAGCACTGGCAAAGACATCACTGACTCCCATGGGCAACCAGGTAGTCAGAAATAGATGCAGTTCCTACAGCTTTGCCTGGACACCCTTTGTTTGCTTTTTTAAGAAATGCAAATCTGAAGCCAAAGCACAAGGGCATGATTGGCTCTGGTGTAAACAAGAGACCACTAAGGCCCCCAAGCATTTCAAACCCACATTTGCAATGCCTAGCAGGCAGCCCTTCAGACCTTTCAGCAGAACTCTGTGCATGGACCAGGTATAACCAAGCCAAACTGACTCTAACCAAGCTGTAACATTGCTCAGGACAGATCTAGATCCATCTGCCCCTGACCCCACATCACCCTTGCTTGGCTGGGCTTCAGGCAAGTCAGCAGGAATCAGCCATTGCCACACAAGTTGCTGGGCAGGGTGAGGGGAAACAGCTCCGTTTGCTTTAGAGACTGTACTCACTTCCAGCTGCTGCAGGTCATGCCTGAGGATGAAAACATAGCCATGGCCAAGCTGCATAACAAAGGTCTCTCACCACATCTGGTGGTCTTCTTTCCACAGCATGGCTGGGTAGCCCTTGCAGTCACCCTGCATCTGCACTGGGGCAGCAGCATAGCAGGAGCATGCTGGAACAGTTGTCTCTGGTCAGGCTGTGCAGTCTCAACCAAAGTGAATTCCTTTTGTGTTTCAGGGAAGCTTTATTAAACACCATGGAGAGCCAGCTCCTGCGCTGCAGACTGCTAGAGCTGTTATTCCAGCACAGCTGTGATGTGCCCACAACTTCGTCCATGTCTCTGGACAAGATCCTGTATTTCCTGAGCCACTCCTCTGTGCTGCCACAATTCCAGGTATCCAGTCCAACCTCTCCTTTGACTTGTTTTTCTCTGAGAAAACTTTTAACAACCAAATGCTGTCTCCTGTCCTAGGATGAAACAGCAACATGGCAAAGGTGGGACGAGATGCTGCAGTACTTGAGTTTGCTGCTGCTGAGTTACCAAAGTGTAAAACTGGGTAAGCAGTGCTTGTTCTGGCCCTAACAAACAGTCTAATCAAGAGACTGCAGTAGAACAGCCAAATTCCTCTTCCTTGTCTCTTCTCATCACTCTTGGACTCATGGTCACTGAATCTTAGAAAGACAGTGTGCCTCCATCCTTGATAGTAACTATTCCCAGCAGTCAAAGAAGTGATGTTGCATAGATCAGAGCATCCAACTTGATCTGCCAAGTTTAGCCCCTGCAAAATAGCCTTCTTCCTAAAGGAAGCAAGCACTTCCCAGCTCTGGAAAGTACACACAAGCATGCTTTGTACCCACTGTTGTCTAAGTTGCTGCGCAGTGGGTTGGAAGAACAGGGTGGTTTAAGAAGAAGAGCAGAAGGCAAAGGAATCATAGAATATCCTGAGTTGGAAGGGACCCACAAGAATCATTGTGTTCCACTCCTGACCCTGCACAGACACCCCATAATCCCATCCTGTGCCTGAGAGCATTGTCCTAACAGTCCTGGAGCTCTGACAGCCTTGGGGCCATGACCATTCCTGGGTAGCCTGTTCAGTACCCCACCACCCTGTCGGGGCAGACCTTTTTCCTAATAGCCAACCTAAATCTCCCCTGGCACATCTCCAGTCATTCCCTTGGGTCCTGTCACTGTCACACAGAGCAGAGATCAGAGCTGCCCCTCCTGAGGAAGCTGCAGACCCCAGTGAGGTCTGATCTGTCTCCTCTTCTCAAGGCTGAACACACCGAGTGACCTCAGCCACTCCTCATGTGGCTTCCCTGCTAGACCCCTCACCATCTCCAAAGCCCTACTTTGGGCAAGCCAGGACACTTTTGGCACTTCGTAAACTGGGCAGGGAGCACCACCCACAGCAGCCACAGAAAGAGCAGCAATTCTGACCCCAGGAGAGTGGCACAGTCACAAAACACACTGTAAAATGCCTTATTTTGCCAGAAGTCTCTTCCAAACTCAGGCGCTTTAGCCCAGGGTTATGGCTCTTATGAATGAATGCAGAGGAGTCCAACATCACATATGCAAAGTTTCACTCTCCCTGAAGCCCCAGACAATCCCTGTTGTTGGGCTCCTTGGAGACTCCTTTGCAGCTGCCCATTTTGCCATTCACAAAGAAGACAAGGATTATGCAAGCCTTGCCCCTTCCCCATTCCCTGGACTCTCCACATGCAGAATGAGTTCCAAGAGGGGCCAGTTCCTTCTTCCCAAAATCTTGTGCAAAACCATCGAGGGTAACAAGAGGATCAGCCCTGTTTCCAGCACTGCCTGTGGCAGACAGGGATCCATCCCAGCAGCTCAGGCAGCCCCTTGGGCTGGAAATGCCCATCAGCATTTCTTCTTGCAGAGCACTTGCGGAGCTCCCTCAGTGACCGGATGGATTTGATCGTTCAGCAAGCCAAGCCCAGGCGCCAGGACAGTGATGACATCAGCCAGCTGGACGTTCAGCTGAAGATGAATGACTTCATCAGCAGAATGCAGGAGGCCCTGGGGCAGCCTTTTCCCCCACAAATCCAGGAGAAATTGTTCATGCTGCAGGAGTTGTTCTTCGTTGTCACTGCTGCCTGATGGAGACAACCACTACAGCAAGTGGGACAAAACTTCACGTTCTCAATATAAAACCCCCATTTCATGCTGCAAGCTCAGCATCATGGGGGTTGGTTTATACAGTTCTTTGGAAAGATGTTTGGTTTACATTGTCTCAGAATTTCTGTTCAAGTTTGCCTCATCGTGCAGTTCTACAAAGCACTTTTTCACTTTAAAATAAACTCTTTTCGTGTTTGTTAAGACTCTTTTGTCTTGGTGCCAGCCCTGCCCAAAGGAAGTGCACAGCTCTGTCAGCTCACACCACAAGGCCATGCTTTAACCCCAGCCTTCCTAATCTGTGACATTCACCTGTGTAATGAGGAGCACAGCAGCAGCCTGTACCTCAGCACCTGAATCTATTCCATGATGTTTAGCTCAGCTTACACTCCAGGAGCACAGGGAACACCAGCATTCAGAGCTCTGACATCCCCAGCCCAGGTGAATCATGTGCTCTATCAGCAATACTTTAAAGGGCAGCTAAAAACACTACAGCAGCACCAAACCACAACTTTCCAGAGGGCAACTGGGCACCTCTAGGGAAATACCAGCCTGGTTCCCACATCTGTGCCCACCTCCACAGTACAGGTAGAAACACAGCACAAAAGCAACAAGAGATAAAAATCTCAGGAACATGAATGAAGAATTTGGATTGCTCAAGAAAAAGATTTCATGTTTAGTTTCATCTGCACAATCCCTAAGACAGAACTGAGCCTGGCTATAAACCCAGTCTCCCTGACAAAGGGAGTTTGTGGGCAAATATTTCACCCCAGTGAGGTGCTGCCAGAGCCTTATCCATCAGAACCTTGACCCCACGCTCACTGCACAGCCCCACATTTCACCCACATGCTCTGCCAGCACCAACACACACTGTGGACCTCCATTCCACAAGGATTTTATTGTCCTGTAACAAACAAACATACACATTAGGAGACGTGAATACAGACAACAAATAAATTAATGTCAAATGAGAGCCTGATTGCCAAGGTGCAAATGAGTGGTGACAGAACTGCTGGTTTGGGTGGGGGACTTTCACACAACACATCACTGGGAGTGCTGCTGAAGCTTGAGAGAAACCAGTGCTACAAAACTTGCTGCTTCAGAGGGGCCAGCAGCCAGCCAAGGGAGCCAACCCTATCTCAGCCTCCAGGGAAGGTGTTTGGTTTAAGAAGGCAGAAACCCTGGAGCCCAACAGTTACCCCTGTTAAGTAACCTCTGTATAATGTCCTGGCAACAGAGAAGCTTCCACTTCCAGATGCAAGGCTGCCACTGGCCGAGGGACTCTGTAACACAGTGGTGAGATCTAGAGCAGACCTGAGGAAACCCATTTGCCACAGCACAGGTGAGGATAACAGAGCAATGCTGCCTATCGTGCTTGAGGGATTGGATGGTAGCCAGGAGTTCCTTCCACATTTCCTGAAAGCCAGTGTTAGCTGTTCCCAGGAACTGGTTCTGACTAGGTCAAGGATCACATCCAGCTGTACTTTAGCAGGGAGGAATGTTCAGCTTTGGTCTGCCCTTGGTCCTCCCCCAGCCCCGCAGAACACAATGCTGATAAAACAAAATACCCTGTCTGAGAAGTGTTTCCACTGTCTAATACATTCTACATGATTCTAGCAAAAAAAAAAAAACAACAAAAACAAATCAAGCAGCATCCAGAGTGCCAGAAAACCTGCAAATCTGCTGTCTAGAAGGCAGGACAGTGCTGTTTTGCAGAAAGAAGAGAGGAGGATTAGTTGGTTCAAGCCACACCAGCTTTGGTTACTTCCACCTTCTTAGAGGAACATGAAGAGTTGGAAGAAAAGGAATTCCTCATTACTTCCAAGCTCCATTAGATTCTGCTCCCTGCCTTTCCAAAGAGAACATCTTAGAATGGTCACTAGTCCCTTTTCCCTTTTTTAAAAAACATTTCAAGAACAAAAAACATGGTCATACTGGATAGTAAGGGAGTGCCACATTTATACTGACCCACCACATACCCCATCTTCCTTCTGGCAGTTAATAGTCCAGTCTTCAGTCCTGGCTTGTTCACATCATTTTCTGCTTGAGCTCTGACAGAACCAGTCCTCCTGTGGGTTCTTCAGCACTGAGGCAGACAAGACAACCAGACTCCAGGCATCCAAGCCAGGTGCTCACACACCACATGGAATCCTGTCCCAAAAAAACATGGCTCAGGGTTTCACTGTGGTGTGGTGTACTGGGAAGCACATCCAGAGCAGCCTGGCAGCCCAAACCAGTGCTGTGCAGCAGACAGGATGGTTTACACTGGTTTAGGATTGGAGCAGGAGTTTTTCCAAGACTGGCTTCAGCAGGACAATCACGACTGTTTCTTTTTCTGAGATGAAGAGCTGGAAAGGGAGACTTTCCTACTTTACTGCAGCACACGGGACAGGGAAGCAGAGCCTAAGACACCCTGTAGCCTGCTAAAGACACTGGAAGCTTTCCTCTAGAACCCAGTGGGAGTGAGCACATTCAGATCTCGAGGTTTGATGTTGTGGGAACGTGGAGATTGTTTCCTCCCATCTGTGCCTGGAATGTCCATTTTGGGTGGCTTGAAGGTGAGTGGATCCTCTGTCATCCTTGTAGCCTGAGCACGCATCAGCTCCATTGGGGATGGCTTCTGAGCACCCTTATAGGACTGAATGGTAAATCCTCCTGATGGAAAGAAAAATCACAGTAAAAACCAGGAAAACCAGTCAAGTCCATTTCCTACTATTGCCAGGAGTGAGCAGTGTCACAGACACTCAGCACCACAGACAGCCCTATGCAAATTCCAGCAGCTTCACATCATCTGAGGCCTATTCCCCAATCAGAGGCTGGCACTTCCAGTCCTGGTTGCACATCAGAGAAAGCAGAGTAAAAAGCTGTCACCTTCACACCCTGCCCCTTCCACTGCAGCTCCCTGCAGGTTATTTCTACTTCCAGATCCTTGGCACAGGCTTTACCCAACTGCTCTATATTTAGGCACAGAAATTATATGACTAACACCACATGGCTCCCAAGGTGGTCCTGGAGAGTAACAAGGCAAGCAGGGTACGACTCCAGAAAGAGCCAGCAAATCTGCTGTGTGACAGTTCCCCCCTTGCTCTTGGCAAGGCAGATTTTCAAGGACATACCTGCATCACTGGTGGATTTTTGGAGAGTTCTGGGTCCAAAAAAGCTCCATCTTTCAGATGGCAGTTTGTCCCCACCACCTTCCATAGCAAAATCTGGGCCAGTGATAGAAGTAGAGGATCCCTGACTAAACCAACCCCTAAGAAAAAAAAAATCATTGAGATGTTTAAAACATGAGAATAAATACTTCAAGTGACCCCACTATGCCAGGAACTCTCCACGTAGTTAACAGGTGCAATTTAAGAAATCTTACTAGGTTTGTTACCATCCAGGATACGATATGCATGCTCAAGTTCCAAAGGCTTCCAACATCTGGATTTATCCAACAGAAATCCTCAGCAGGCTCTGAATTTCACCCCATACAGTCCCTCACAGGATAAGGTTATTTGTAGCAGCTCCCACCTCATTGGCCTGTAGGAAACCAAAGAAGGCAGAGTACCTGTTTCTGTGCCTGGGGGAGGAGTGGGGGGTGCTGCTTGGAGTGGACTGAGCAGAAGAATTCTGTTTGTCATCTTTTGTTGTCTCTCCATTCTGCATTTTCAGGTTCTGTCAGGAGAGGCAAGAGAAACAGAAGCAGCACAGTTTAAATACCGGACATAAAGAACAACACCCAGTTTTATTGTCAAAACCAGACATTGTTTCTATCACAGATGATAAAGTGTCACTACACCTAAAGTTGTAACCCAGCATTACAATACCTGCATAAACCCCCTCAAGTTTCTCTCCACATCAAATATAAGCATTTTGAAAGTTCACTTCAGACTACAGGAAGGAACACAGCACTCATAGGGAGGTTGTGGATGCAGCAGACTGGTACCAGGTCTAAATGCCACAGCACCCATTTGCCTCCAGTAGTTTTCAGAGCAACAAAGCTTTCAGTCCCACCAGCTCTCTAAAGAGGGTGAGACCAGCTCTCACAGAAGGTACAAGGACAGGAGTACCAGACCCTGTGAAGCAATCAGTGTACATCAGGATAGACACATTGCTCTGGAACAGAGATGAACCTGGGCACAAAATAAACAGGAACTGTGTATATGCAAACCATGTTATTACAAGCTGGACAGTACAAATTGAACTTTGAAGGAGTCACTTGAAGGGCAGTTACAGTTCAAACACAGAATACACAGGGTACCTTGTAATGTTTCCTGTGGCTATTCAAGCCACACTAATGCAATTCACTGAGGCAGTTATTGAAACTTTGACCTCATGGGAGGACACTGGAAGAGTTGACTATTAAACTCCAATTGTAAAAATTTTTTAAGAGCTCAGTAGCCCACAGTAACATATTCATTCAAGACTTTTGTTTTCAGTGAGATGCATCTGGCAACTTCCACAATGGAAATGCACAGTTTACAAGTTCTCTTCAGACACACTGCTACAGAATTCAACTGCAGGGCACCATTCTAAAGTACAGCAAGAAATTTGATTGCATAGGGCTGTCGCCACTTGGAGCAACAACTGTCATAGTTTGATATTACAGTGAAATGTGACAGATTTCAGAAAAAAAACTGTTTCAAAACTACAAATGCTAATGTTAACTTTAAAATAAAAGTGGGTAAACTTTTCTACACAACAAGCTAAAAGCATTCAGAGGAAGCAGCTTAAGGAGAGTCTTGGCAACACGTTCCAAGTTATGTCATCAGGTAAATGTTAAACCAGACATGTCCTACTTGGAGAAACCCAGTGGAAAACAAGCCTTACATGGACTGCCTCAGCCACTCGGTGGTACTTGGTCTCCTCAGTGGTGAGGCCTTTGTGGGGGGTGTAGCCAGCTTCCCTCAGCCCTGCCTGCTGCTCAAAGCGCTGGATGCTCTCCTGAGTCTGCTCTGCAACACACAAGAGCACAAATTCACACGGAAATGTCACCACAAGCAGTCCTAGCAAAAGCAGCTCCAGCAACTGAATGCAAACCTTTTTTTTCCATCATTCACACGTTGTAACAAGCTGAGGCAGAAGGATGAAGCTGGTGAGATATTCTGACTTGACAACTACCCTGAGACACAGATGTGCAGTGATTTGTCCCAAATCACCCGATATATCACAAATGCAACACCTGTAATTAATCCCATCTCACTCCAGCCACTGCATCACTCTTACTCACAACTTCACAAATCTAGGAGAATCCAGTAAGTTGGACACTTTAAATGGCCCACTGCATTCAAGGGAGCCTTGCACATCATGTTTTAAAGACTCCCAGTGATTTTAGACTAGATAAAACAAGCTATTTCAGCCACATACAGAGCCAGCATCTAACACACTGATATCAACTTCAGTTCTGAAAAACATGAGCACTTTCTCCAAACCCCAGCATAAGATGTCCACTCCCTAATGGAACTAAGAGGAAAGTCAAAAGGAATCAGAGCACAAGGTTACTGGAAAAGCCCATTGTCTTCTTTAAAACAGGTAACACTTCCCATATTAAAGTTATTTTCAGATCCCTGTTATTTGTAGCTGCTGAAAGAAAAGGCAGATCACCACAGAAATAATTCCTCTCATTGCAAAAGGGCACATCTTCTCTGCAAACATAACTGACCCAATTTTGTTTTAAAGCACCATGATTTATGTTTTGAAGTGCTCCTGTTAGCAAGGCAGCTGCTGCTATTAATAACATAAATGCCAGCAAGAGCTCCATTAGCACAGTATGTCAGCCCTTCTCACCACCTGGGCTAATGGTAGAGCTGTGCCTGTCATTCAGAAATAGCAAGTTAATAGCAAACAGAGCAGCAACAGCCTCTGCACTCCAGTAACACAGACTGCAGTGCCCTGCCAGCAAACAACAAACTCTGCACGCCTCCCCCAGCCCCTGGAAACACAGAAGCACCACGTGTGGCCTATTCCCCAGCTCCTTGTTTCCTTCTAGAAACATCCTCCGAAAAAAACAAACTCACACAGCACCAGAGCAGAGTCAGTCTGAACCCAAGAGTTCTCCAAGAATTACCCTGAGGCATCACCAGGCTGGAGCACCCTCAGTGCCCAGAGAGTGTGAGAAGTGAGTTCTTACTTGTGATGAGGGAGTTCATGATGACGTGAGTGGCCTTGGCCTTCACCACAGGCACCTTGTTCACGCTTTCTGTGGACGATGAAGGAGTTATGACAGGTTTCATGTCGGCATCCCCATCCTCATCCTGTGGGGAAGCAGCAGGGGACAGTTTGAGATGGGAAAGTATCTCAGCACCTGGCCAGGACACCTCTCCAGCTACACAGGTGAGACAAGATCATGCTACTCTGGCAGCCAGCCTTCATCCCATGGGAGAGATCCCTACACTGTGCTCACTGCAGCCCAGGAATGTTCAGATCCTTAGAACTTATAGCAACTTGCATCTAATATTTGAAAACCTACCAGACTCAGAGAGAACGAGTTGTTAGTCCAAGTACAAAAAGTTCAACAGGAAAGAAACTAGAACGTCTGTTCTTCACCTAAATGCAAACTGGACTTGGTGCAAAAAGCACCAAGAGCACCTTTCACAGGCAGCTTAAGCATCAGCTTTTCACAGAATGGCAGTCACAGCACAGAGCCTACTGTGAACAACTTGTTTTCCCACCTCATTCCTTATGTTTCTTGCTCAGTGTGTCAAGTGGTCATAGTTCTACCAGTGACCACAAGACCCCAGCAAAGAAACAGAAAATAAATGCTAAAAAGCAAAAAATTAGGAAATGGCCTCTAAATTTAAAAGGGCTGGTCCTGCACTCAAAGTATAGAATCCCAGAATGGTTTGGGTTGGAAGGGATCTTAAAGATCATCCAGTTCCAACCCTCTGCCATGGTGAGGGGACACTTTCCACCAGAGGAGGTTCTTCAGAGCTCCCACTAACCTGGCCTTGAACACATCTGTGGATGGGGCAGCCACAGTTTCTCTGTACAAACCGTACCAGTGCCTCACCACCCTTATTGTAAAGGATTTACATGCAACCTAAACCACCCTTATGCTCTAGCTTAATTACACCCGGTTGCTGGGGGATTTTTTAACCACAAACACGGAGGTGACGCTCAGCACACGCTTGTCCCACCCACACCTCCGTGTGCCCAGAGCTGGGCCAGCAATGCCGGCTCTGTCCCCAGCCCCTCCCGAGGATCCTGCTGCGAGGGCAGGGGGGATGCTTGGGAGGGAGGTACCAGAGCTGCGGGGTACCCAAGGACATGCCGGGGCCAGGTCACCGCCGGGCCCGTACCTTCGAGAGCTCCTGGTACTTGCGCTCGGGGATGACCGGCTGCTTCCAGAGCACGCTGGCGCACAGATCGGCGGGCGGCGGCGTCATGGGCGCCGTGTCCTCCAGGGCATCATCGTAGCTGAAGGCGCGGCGTGGGACGCCGAGGGGCAGCGACATCCTGCCCGAGCGGGCCGGGCCGCTCGGCTCCAGCGCTGCGGAGAGAGCGCAGCGCTCAGCGCCCGCCGCCACGCCCGACCCAGGCCGGCGGGGAGCGCGGGGGGAACCTTACCGGGAGCGTCGGTCTTTCCAGAGCTCATGGCGGGGGCTCAGCGGGGCTCGGCGAGAAGCAGCAGCGCCAGGCCCGGAGCGCCCATACCGGAGCCTCCGGGAGCCGCCACAGCCGGGGGTTATTTACGGCTGTGGGGGCGCTCTTATAGGGGTGCAGGTCTCGCGAAATGTGGTGATTTGGCGCAGGGCACGCTGGGAGTTGTAGTTCAGGCGGAGAAGGCAGGGTTTACCGGAGAGGCGGGGCCGGGGCGGGTCCCCAGCGCACCCACGGCCCCGGTGGCGGGGCTGGGGTCGTGTTCTGCCCACACGTCCTGTCCTCCTGCACACAGGAGGCTCCTGGGTCAGCCCACAGGGCACTAGGTCCTGGAAAATCCATCAGCAAACAGAACTATGTGGCAGACAGTCTCACTGTGACACCTTTTCTCAGGCTGCTCCTTCCTCTTGTTAATAAAAGGGTGACCCCTCTGCTGCCCTCCAGTTCCTCGGCAAGGAAGGGACTCCAGTCTGGCCTCCCAAGCTGCAGGCTCAGGGGAAGGAAGCAGCAGATGGCCCTGCTCCAATTTTTGCTGCCTACAGGACAACCAGCAAAAGTCTGAGTGCTGCCCACACCCAGCCCTGTCACCACAGAGGGTGACACATGCCCGGTGCCAGCATCACACACGCTGGCACCAGGAGCTCTCCAAAGCAGAATTGCACCAAGCAGGAGCCCACAAGCAAGACATTCACAAGCAGCTAGAAAGAGTATTTTATTTTAGCAAAGCTAAAGAAATGCTGGCTGCCACACAGAAAGTGAGCAGCACAGCACAGTCAGTGCCAGTGCCAAAGAGTCTTTCATGGACAATTATAACCATCCCTATCTAACGTGTACCAGCATTGGTATGGTATTGGTACCAGTGAAGGTCCTTCCTCCATGGCCAGAGGCTTTTTCAGTTTGGGAAATGGTCCAGTCAATCCTGCACTTGCAGGTAAACCTGAGGAAAAAGAGCATTCACTGCACTTCCATCTTTTCTGGTTTGAGTGATGCAATGAAATCCTTGTACTCCTCGGGATAGAAGTTCTTGTATACGTTGATTTTTCTCTTAATCTGTTTGGGAGTATCCTGGTAGTAGTTCTTCTCATCCCGAGCCATTTCCTGTGACAAAGGAGAAGATAAGTCAGAGGAGCAGCCCCAAGAGCAAACACCAAACCAGCCCACCCACACCAGTGTGATCACTGCCTGACTCAGGGATCTGGCCACGGTTCAAAGCGTTTTTTCCCTTAAGAATCAGCTGACAGCAAACCAGGATCCAGGACAGAGAGGATTAGCAGTTCCCATCCTGCTGATGAGAAGATCCAGGAGCAAATCTCTCCAGGTGCTCCCTGCTCCAGAATGTACCTTGTAGTTCTCCCCGTGGTTCTGGATCATGTATTTCACATAATCAATGAGGTCTCGTGACAGCGTGTTGGACTTCTTCTCAGGGAGGCTGGCCTCCAATTCCATCTCTAGGCAGAGGGCAGAGGCAGCATAAGGCAGGGGAAGGAAGCAACAACACCTCAGAGGTCCCCAACCTCCCCCCAAGGTAGACTCCAGGCACACAGCTCGGCTGCTGGCGCATGCAAGGACGTTTCCCAGCATGATGGTGCAGGAAAACGGCCAAAACAACATTCCTCTGCCCAGGCTGCAGGCATCCAGGCCTGCACTGCCGCTCTTCTCCAGCTCACACACGAGGAGCAGACCCTTTCAGCCCAGGCTGCAGAGTGTTGACTGCTCAGAGCTGCCCAGCCCACCCCTGAAACACACGAGGTACTGCATGCCTGGCTTCCTGTCACCCACACACCAGCACATATCACAGTGACAAGAGCCCTCTTGAGGCTGCAAGGACAAACACTGTGGAAAAGACAAGCTCCTCCACAAGGCTGGATAAGAAATAACACCCTTCCCTAGCCCTGGCACAGGGTGACAAAATAACCCACAGGGGCTCAGGAGGACCGCAAATACAACACTGACCATTCACCACGTACGGCTTCCGCACTATTTTCTTTCCTGGCTGCTGTCCATCACTTTCCACTTCCATCCCCTGAATTACAGCAGAGAAAAGACAAATGAAGAAAAGCCCATTTGGAAAAGTGCTGTGTGCCCCACACATTGTTCCCAAAACTCCAAATTGCTCCTACATGGCAGCAAGGGGCGGGAAATCCCAGCTGGCTTAAGCAGAGCCTTCCTTGTGCCATTAAACTGGCTTGTGGGCGAGGCTGTCAGCTGAGAAATGCCGTGTGAACGGAAACAAATGGCAAACAAGGTCACTCCAACATTTTCCTTGAGTTCCTTGGGGCCACCTTTCACCTGGAAGTGTTGCCCTCTCATGCAGATGGGCCAGGCTGGCACTGCTGTACACAAAGAGCCTTTGTTATCAGGAGCAACTTGGCTGCAGTGATCCCTACCCCACCTGTCTCTGGGAAGTCCCAGGAGATGGGCTGACGTTTTTTATATTTGTTCTAAAGTCCATTATGTCTCCGTAGCACTGTAGCTCGTTCCCACGCCAGGATCTTGGTGAGATAAGCGTGTAGATCAAGATAAGAAAGGTGTCCACCGCCAGAGACTGATCCAGAGCCACCTGTCCTGTGCTGTGAAGGTTCCTTCCCCCATGAAAGGAATGAGAAGGAGGCGTCTTTACAAACAAAATGTGGGCCTGAGGGTAAATAAGGCCGGATATGAAGAGGTGAAAAAAGTAATGTGGGGGGAACCATAAATTCCATGGGAATTCCACTAATTGACACAAGACAGTGCTAAATCTCTGGATTTAGAGGAAAAAAACAGAGACACAAGGAGAAAGAAAAACGGGGGGTGTTTACATTTGAAGGAGGTCTTAGGCGTTTCGGGAAGTCTGTACCTCTCAAGTACCTCAGCCAACGGGGAAAGAGAGAGGGACACCAGACCGGGAAATCAGGATGAAAAGGAGGCTACATACTCTAATCCCTCCCTTTATTCGAATAAAGTTACAGGGCTCCTCTATCTGCTTTCTGGACATACACCTCTGGTGTTTGTGGATTAATTCTCCTGACACCCACAGAGGAGCGGTCCCGGCCAAACCTTTTCTTACCAGCAGCTTCTTCGGGATGGGGACGGCCTTGTTGGGGTCCTCGGCCAGGCCCATCTCGGCCAGGTTCTGCGCCACCGACTTGTGCGGGTCCCAGGCATGTCGGATATGCGAGCTGCGCGGGGACAAGCGACATCAGGGCCGTGTCCCTCATCCCGTGGGGTGCGCGTCCCCCTCCCCACTCACACGTGCAGCGGCTCCCGGCCGCCCTGCCCCAGCCCACGCTCGGCCCCCCGTGCCCCGGCGCTCACCAGGCGATGCGGGGCGCGGCGCGGCGGCGGGCGCTGCGGTAGAGGCGCTTGCGGTTGAGGTTGTAGGAGTATTTGTGCCGCCGGCCCTTCCCCTTGGCCTTCGGCATGGCGGACACACGCGGGCTGGCCCCCGGACTGCCGGGCGTATCTCGGGGCACCACGGGAAGTGTAGTTCGGGGGCAGAAGCGCCCTGCGATAAGTGTGCGCGGCGGACTGCAACCCCCGGCATGCACTGCCTCGGAGGCGGTGGCTACGGCAGTCGGGAAGGGCCGTTGCTGTCACCTTGGCCATGGCGGCCGGGCCGCCCCCGCCGCTGGAGCCCTACCCGCTGCCCACATTCCCTGAGGAGGGGTTCTCCGAGAAGTTCCTGCGCAAGACCCGCGAGAACCCTCTGGTGCCCCTCGGTGAGGGTGGGGCGGTGGGTGGCGGCACGGAAGCGGAGTGAGGGGCGAGGGCTGGTAGCTGCTGAGGGGCGGTCCCTGAGCCCCGGGCCGGCTGCCCCGCGGGGAGGCGCGGCTCGGGTTTGGGGGTGCGGTGGAAGCGGGCCGCAGCGCTCAGGCCGGGGGGAAGCCGCGCCTCACAGCCCCCGGCCTTCCTTCCCCGCAGGTTGCCTGTGCACCGTCAGCGTCCTGGCCTACGGACTGCTCTGCTTCAGGAAAGGCAACACCCGGCGCTCCCAGCTGATGATGCGGGCGCGTGTCGTGGCCCAGGGCTTCACCTTCGCCGCCCTGCTGGGGGGCACGGTGGCCACGGCCCTCAAACCCCGACAGTGACAACGGACAAGAGCGAAGCTGCGGCCACGGGCAAGCGTCTGCCAGCCCTGGCTGGCAGGGTGGATCCTGGCTGCGGATGGAGTTTTCTGAGACTGTTGTGATGTCTCACTGGAGCCAGTTCTGGAGCACTGGAGATAGGGTGAATACACTCTGTGATTAACATGTAATTTGCGCCGTGGCATTTATTTTGTTTCCCCAAGAGCTCACCCTCCTGCAGCACCGAGGCTGCATGTCACTCACCACCCCTGTCAGACTTCTTGTCCCTGCTTGATGCTGTCACTGGCTGATAAAATTGTGTCTTCTTGGTCGTGGTCTGAGGTGGGGTTGTAGTCAGGCAGTGCACCAGCATTTGAGAAATGAGCTGCCCACGAGGAAAGAATTCCTGTTTATGGCTTGGTCCTGGCACGACAGAGTCCATAGGCAGCGGGGGAGGCAGTATGAGAGGTTGTGTGACCTGTTCAATTGAAACTGGTGGGTAATAAAGTGAATTGCAGCAAGATTCTGACTGATACTGGATTGCAGAGCACTGAGAAACCACAACAGTAAACAGTGCAGTGAGAAAAGGGAGTGGGCATGGCTGTGTTGAAGCTGTGGTGATGCAAGCAGGACACAAGACATGAAACTCCATGTGAAAACAAGCAGGGAACTCACATTTCTGCAATGGGGTCTGGCTGCGTTTTCTGGGATGTGCTGCTGCTTCAGCTGTTCTTGCTGGGGAGTAAGCAATGCCTTCTTCCCAGAGGGATCTGCACTGCCTGTGTGCAGTGGGACAAACATGGTCCCACTGTTGGCTTTGGCTCATACCAGGGGGTTTGGTGATCCACGCAGTGGACAGGGGAGCAGCTTAGCCTGTTTGGACAAGCCAGAGCTTGCAGCTCCTTCTGGATAGAGCCAAGCCCTGGGTCCTGCTGCCAGTGCTTTGGCCCCATCCAAGTACACACCCTCCGGCCTTCCCCTCACTCCTGTTTTTTCCTGTAGGATGTTTCCCCTCCAGCCCCATCCTTTCCACAGAAGAGTTCATAGGTGTGGGTTCTCCTGAACACAACATGCATCTCTAATGCAGAAAGACAACAGGGCCCTGTAGGATTGGAGATGTTGGTTTATTGTAACAGGTAATTTGGACAGTCACAGATACCAAAGCCGAGGGGATGTAGAACAGCTGTGGGCACGGCTCCCCGAGAGCTGCCCCGGCCTGACACGGAGCACATGGCAGCTGGGGGATCCAGGGGCACAGCTGCCTGCAGGGGCTGGAGGGACAGAGCACGGGGGGGGCACATTGCCCCCAGCAGCAGCCAGGGGTGCTTCCCGCTGCAGTGAAAGGCTGAGGCAGGCAGCTGAGTCCCCAGGTGTGCTGCAGCACAGCAGAGCTGCCGACGCATGCTGGAGCTCAGGGGGGCCGGGCAGGAACATTCAGCCCTATAAGCAGGGGGCACAGTCCCAACATAACAGAGTGATTCCCTACACACCCATTTCCCTTTCCAGCCCACTGGTGAGATCATGCCCCAGAGCTGTGAGTGCCCAGGCACCCCACACAGCTGCAGCAGCAGGACTAGTGACATTCTGGCTCTGGAGCCACAGCTGCAGGGGAGGAGAGCTCTGCACACTTGATTTCCAGTTGAGCAGGGCTCTGCAGAGGGGTTCAAGTGAATGTTTTGTGGGCTCTGTTTAATGTCCCCCAAGCTGCTGCAAGCCATTCCCAACACCCCAACAGGCCTTGGCACCCAGGGCACCAGCTCAAGGCTGTCCCTCTCCTGCTACCCGGGAGTTGTGCAGGTTCCCAGGGTTGGTGCCATCCCTGCCAAGCAGAGGAGAGAAAGTTCGAGCAAGGAGCAGGACTGAGGCATCTCCCTACACTTAGGGAGGCATCTCCCTACACTTAGGTGGGCAAATCCAGGGGGGCAGAGCAGCTGCAGACAGATGTGCAGGTTGTTCCCAGGGACAGTACAAGCCCCAGCACCAGAACTCTGCCCAACCCTGCTCTGGGCCCCTGGGTTAGGAAGCTGGGGGGCTTGACCTGCCCCATAGCAGCTGGACCTTCCTACCTCCTTCCCTGCAACTACATAGCCTCCATCTCCCATTCTAGTAGCAAGGGAAGGAACAGAGCAAAGCCAAGGTTCCCCCAAAGCCTGGCATCCCACATTCCCAACTGCTGGTGTTCATGGGGGAAGGACAGGAAACATCCTGCACACTCCCCCATAGTCCCTTCCCAGTGACCCACACCACTGTGCTGCCAGCACTGCAGGACAATGGACACTGGAACCCCACCAGTTTTTTGGGGTGCATAGCCAGGCTGGGCTATAGGGCAGCCAATGGCAGTCCAGGCCCAACCTGGGCACCTGTACCCACATTCCTCAGTCTCTGCCAGTCTGGCAGTGCCATGCTGCACCCATGCTCCCTGCAGGACCCAGCAGTGTGGAGCAGAGCCAGGGCTGTTTCTCCACCCTCCCAGCCCTGCTCTAAATCTTGTGGGAAAGGCAGAGAACAGCCTGAGGTTCCACTGGGATCCCTGCCTCAGGCTAGGACTGAGGCCTGGACATGGGGCTGCCAGGACAGCCACAGGCAGGTTTATTCCAGGCACAGGGCTGAAGTGGGGAACACAGAATGGGATATTCCCTGCTCATTCAGCCAGGCCCTCAGACACAACATCCTGAAGAGCCTGGGCTGGGGCTTCCCCACTAACTCAGCTCTGCCACCCAGTGCCGCTTCCCGGGGAAATGCCACAGTGATTTATAAATAAGTGTAAAAAGAGACCAATGCACCTTTTAAGCAAAGGAAAACCATGGGGAGAGTTATACAACCAGTGACTTGAGCACAGCCAAGGCGCAGATCAGGGAGCAGGCCGTGGGAGGCCCTTCCTGGGCCGGCCCCTGAAGCCACCCGGCTCAGTGAGCCTCGCTGTGCCCGCTGTGCTCCCGGCTGTGCCAGGCACAGCTAACGGGACAGGGGCGTCTGTTTGAGGGAGATGAGCACCGAGCGCATCCGCGACACATCCTTGCTCTGCTTGCTGCTCTTGGGGTTGAAATCACACAGCTGGGCCACCTTCTCCCACTCAGAGCCTGGGGTCTCCTCCTTGGACTCCTTCAGGAATGCTTCCTCTGAAGCCCTGCAAAGACATTGAGGGTTGTCACTGGCAGACCCCTTTCCAAGGAGACTCTTCCTTCTGCCTTAAAAACCCTTGCGTCCCTGCTTCCACAGCCTTTACTCCAGCTGATGAGCTCAGTGTCCTCTGGGACCCAGAGACACATGATGCTAAAGTCTGCCTTTGGCTGCACTCACCCAAAACATCATTCATCCAGGGGTGCTGGGGAATCCGCCTGCTCCCAAGACTTCTCCACCCCCCAGAGCAATCCCCAAAAAGGCATAAGAGCCCATGGCTTTGCATCTTCAACCAGCTCCCACAGAGGCATTTTCAGGAGCTCCTCTTATCTCCTAAGACTCCACCATTCAGAGACACTCAGCTGCATCATCCTCCCTGGTACCTCATCAGAGCCCAGCACCTCCCAACACCCCCCTTCCCTTGGCTAGGCAGGCAGTGCTGGGGCCAGGACCCCCAGAGCCTGCAGGGCAGGATATGGTCTGTAAGAGGCACATACACGTAGCCAATGACATCGGCGTCCGGCTGCTGGTAAAAGGCTTTGTCAGCGATCCTAGCCCCAGGCACAGAGAGAGAGAGAACGGAGTGGAACAACAGGAAGGCAGAGGGTTAGAAAGAGAGAACAGAGGGGGTTAGTCTTCCCAAAGAGTGACCCACACACTGCAGCACACCAGGAGAACCTGGAGCCAAACCCTGCCCCCCTGCAATCCCCACACAGGGGCAGGAGGCACCAAGATCCCAGGGTGATCCCAGGGTGGTCCCAGCCAGAGCGACTCTGGACAGCCATGAGAGCCACTCCAAGACCTGAGGTCCCTCCCCTTGCTTGGCAAGGCTCTGTCCCTGCAGGGCTGGGCCCCACTGTGGGGAAAGAGGCCCCCAGACATCCCAGGAAGGTAGACAGTCCTCTTGGCCATGCTGACCCCACCATACCTGTTGTTTGCTCGGTTCTTCTCCATCTGCTCATTCTGACGCAGGTTCCATTCCTCCAGGTCCTTCTTGGCCTTCTCACGCCATTCCTGTTCAGTCACCTTCGATGCTGCATCTAAGGCCCGAGTGAGACAGAGCCCATCAGCCACTCTGGCACCCACTGGGTGTGCTGGGCAGCCCCTCGGCAGGCAGGACAGCTGCAGTCCCCCAGACCTGTCCCAAGTCCCCACCAATAATGGCCAAAAGGCACCACTGCCCCAGGGATAGCAGATCTTAGGCAGGGGCATGAGACATCTCTCAGGGATGCAGCAGGGTCACCAAGAGGTGAGGGACCCCAAGGGCTTTGACTGCCATGTCACAGGGTGCCACAAACACAGGGAGCCACACACGGCCTTGGGTCTCACCCAGCTCCTCCAGACGCTTCTTCTGCTCCTCCCTCCACTTGCGGATGCTCTCAGGTTCCTGGGTCAGCCGGTCGGCCTTGGCTATGGCTGCATAGGCATCCGTGGGGCCGTTGGACTCCTGCAGGACAGGAGCACCTCGCCATCAGCACCAGCGTTTCCAAGAGCCCAGCCCAGCCCAGCCACCTCCAAGGGCTGGCAGCAGTCAGGACTCCACACTCCCAGCACTGACAAGCCAAGATAGGAGGTAGGAAGGGTGACAGCTTGGGACATGTGGGACAGTGTTCCCAAAGTGCTGCTCAAGCTGCTGTCTCAGCCTCAGGCCTTGTCACCTAAAGCCTTCCCAGCATTTCCCTCCTTGACTTGCTGCTTGCTGCCACCGCAGCTCTTGCATCCTCCGGGCAGCCCCACTGCACAGGGCAGACACTGGCCTTGGCACCACTCCCCAGGGATCCCCTGGCCCTCAGTGGGGCTCAGGCAGCCCTGGGACGGAGCTGCTTCCCTCGCATCTGAGCTGAGGGCCCTGGCAGGCCCAGCACCTCCCCTAACACCTTCCACTGGCCAGATGCCCAGTCTGACACCAAGCTCAGCAATGGGATTACAGCTCTCTTCCAAGATCCTCAATCTAATTAAGTCTGTCCCATTTGTGATGTGATTATCATCCTGTAAACCAAGCATGGGCAGTGCACATGTCCCACTGCTGGGTACCAAGTGGGGTGAAGGGCTTATCAGATGCTGGCATTGCTGACAGCAGAGCTGGGCTTCAGGCTCCCAAAGGGATCTTCAGGTGGGTCCCCTCAAAAAGCCCCTGGCCACAGGGCAAGTAGTTTTCATGGGAGATGGAAGTCCCATGGCAGCTCTATCCTGGCTCTGGCCTCTGTGAAAAGATGCTCCTGCCTGCCCCAGAAGCCTCCAGAAGCTACCCAGGCTGGAAAGAGGGGGCTTCCATGGGGAATGGACGATTTGTCACCTGCTCTTAGGGCCCAGGCATTCCTTCATGGCACAAGCCACCTGCAAACAGATGTGGGGGCAGGTCATGGCAGGTGGGACACATCTTCTCTTCAAAGAGAATGGAGCAGCCAGGACTCCCACAAGAGACCCAGACCTTTCCAGGAGCACCGTAGCTGTTCTGCAGCTGGATAGCAAACTCCAGTCAATGCCGGGGGCAGAGCAGCAGAATGCTGGCCCCACACCCACCCAAGCTCCCTTAGCAGCCCTGGGCCAGCAAAAAGCTGAGCTCTCACCTGAAAGACATCTCCATTGACCGTGGCTCCTCCATTCTGGAAACCTGCTTGAGAAAAAGGAAGAGAGAAGAAAAAACACAACTATGGCAGCTGCAGGTGGTCCCTGAAGGGCTGGTGTTCATGAAACTACAGCAAATCAGTTCCTGGGAGTTTGTGCCTTTTTCAGCCCAGCACACCCATCCACAACACTCCCACAGTGTCCTGTCCTTGGTGGAATTCAGCAAGCACCTCTCACTCTCCCACACAAATATCTGCAGGCATTTACATCTTTATGGTGTTTTCACTAGTATTTAATCTTATCTGAAGATTAAGGAAACTGCTCCAGCACAAGACTGACACAGGCTGCTGCTCTGACTGTAGAAAGACAACCTGAACAACCCCAACATGGCTGATCCAAGAGCTGCCGGCCAAGTGCCAAGGCAACTCTCCAGGGACACGGCCCATGGAAACACTCCTTGTTCTCCACCAGGACAGGAGCGATGCCTGCAGGCTGAGGTCCTTGGGAACCCACCTGGGATGAGCTGCAAGGTCAGGGCTGGGAATGAGACACCCATCTGCCCCCACAGCCCCGGAGAGCTGCAAACCTGGGTCACAAAGCCAGCCCAGACAAGGGGCTTTGTGCTACCAGGAGAGAAGAGGCTTTGAAGGAGTCAAACTCCAGGCCCTGAGCTTTCCCCAGTGAGCACAGGGCTTCTTCTGGCCAGCCAGCTGCAGGCACAGACACAGTGCAGCTCAGGCCGGCACTGTCCCCAATGTGCTCACCCCCACGACTACACCCAGCTCCAGCCTGTCTGACTGCATTTATCACTGTGGCTGTCAACACCTCTCCAGGCCCAGATCTGCCTCCATGGCTCTGTGTGCAGAACTCTGAAACCACTGCTCCATAGCCAGCATGAGAAGACACTGTGGGACTGGGTTAGGGGAAGGAGTCAGAGCCCTGTGGCAACAGTGCCTCTACGTCCATGCAGAGAGCAGACGCCAGAGCCCCTGCAGACTGGAGGGAAGAGATCAGAATTAGCACATTCTACCTGCAGGGCCTGGAACTACAATGTTCCCAATGGCAATATCTTCCATTTTGCATCCCAAAGGGCTCTCCTGTCTGTGGGGACAGTGACAAGGCTGTCATTGCTCCTCAGTGCCGCCTGGATGCCTTTTACACTGCCATAGCTGGGAGCACTGAAACATGGAGTCGAGAGTCCATCCAACCCGGGAAACCCAGCCTGAGCACAAAGGGAAGAAATCGCCCCACAGCTGGCACATCCCAGCTCAGGATTCACTCCACATCCCCGAGGTTCGAGAAGCCCTTTGGGCCCAAGCACAGGCCCAGACAGCCCTTGCTGGAATGGCAGCCTGGCCCACAGGGTTACCCCGCCACCGGCCCATGAGGTGCAGCACCGACCCCATCACACACCGGGGATGCTGTGCATCCCCCGGAGACCCCAGCCCCGGGTGGGTGAGGCCCGGAGGACCCTTCCCTGCCTTTGGGCAGAAGGGGGCACAGCCCTCCGTTACCCCACGAGGTCGGCAGCCCGCCCGTTCCCAGCGGGAGCGCAGCCGGGCGGCCCCCGCAGCCGCGCTCACCCTGTTCCGGCGGGGCCGCCTGCCCGCTCGGGGCGGTGGCCGCCTCGCC
>VZTZ01008487.1:307202-323528 GCA_013400955.1 Drymodes brunneopygia | reverse complement strand
TGCCTGCCTGCCTCCCCCGGGGCTCGACTGGCCGCGGTCCCGCCGCGCCGACCCCTCGCGCGGGTGCTCGTAGCTGCGGGTGGTAGCGGGGGCCCCTCACAGCCTCCTCCATCTTAGCGGCCGCCGCCATCTTGGGCCTGGCGCACCGGGGGCCCAGCGGGACGAGGGGTGCTGGGCAGGATCCACCCGGAGGGACCGGAGGTAGCGGGCAGAACCCACCCGGCGGGACCAGAGGTGCCCGGGCAGGACCCACTCGGTGTCCGGCAGCCCCATACAGCCAGCTCCCGGGGGTCTTCGGCTCATATCCCCCTCCTTGGGCTCAGGGCCCGCTCCCACAGCAACAGGCTGCCCCCCCACCCCCGGCCTTCTCCAGGAACACCCGAGCAGCTTCGGCACGCTTCGGAACTTTTCGTGCGTCCGCCGGGAACACTCGAGCGGTGCTCGGCACACTTCGCAACTTTACGTGCGGCCGCCGGGGACGCCCGAGAGCGGCCACCGCCGCCGATGGGATTCGGGCATCTCCGGGCAGGCCCTAGAGCACTTCGGTTGTGTCCGGAATGCGGCGCGGCAGTTCCGGCGGCGGCCGATAAACAGCCATTGGCTGCGCCGCGCGGGGCTGGGCTGGAAGTGTGGGCGGGCGGCGTCACTTCCGGAGAGTGACGGAGCGGCGGGTCAGAGGCGGCGGCAAAATGGCGGCGCCTGAGGAACGGGAGCTGACGGCGGAACAGACCGAGAAGCTGCTGCAGTTCCAGGTGCCACGTCCCGGGGGGCCCGTGCAGGCCGGCGGGAGCGGGGGAGGCGGTGCATGGACACGGAACGGGCTGTGCTGGGCCCGCCCCGCTGGTGCTGGGGGATAGGGGGCTTACAGAGCCGGGTAGGCCCGTCCTGGAGTGGGGTGTCGGGCTGGGCCTGAGGAACGGTGAGAGGAAAGGCACCTGTGGTCCCAGTCCTGGCCGGGGTGAGTGACACTTCCGTGCCTCTAATACTTTGTCGGGGCGATGTTCTGTCATCGCTGACTGAGGAGGCGAGAAGTGGCTGCTGAGTAAACTCCGTGCAGGAAAAACTCCTTGGTGAGTCCCGGCCATTTTAATTAGTCTGAAAATTTTCCTTGTCGTAGCTGGAGAGCCTTTCCTGGCGCCGAGGGATAGTTATCCGGTGGGTTTCTGTGGAACGTGGTTCCTGCCCCTCACGGTTTGGAGACTGGGGTGATTTAATCCGTGTCTGCTACCCAACACGGGCAGGGTCGCTGAACCTTTGGTTTGCGAGGCCTGGGGCTGTGGAGCAGATGAATCCTCATAAACACAGTCTGAAGAAGTGGTTTGTTGGGGAGAAAACAGTGCTGGGCAGCTGAAATGTGTAGAGTAGCTCAGTGATGAATAATTAAATGTGCTGAGCAACAAAAATTGCCTTCAGGTGTCTTGGGTTTGTTTCTTAGCTGTTGGACATCATGTGGTGTCTGTTGGATTGTAGTTCTTTTACGAACACGGTGATTACTTTTAAGAGTGTTTTGTCTGCTTCTGTTGCTTTACACTATTTTTTTAAAGCTGTGCTTTGTGTGTGCTGTAACTGTAGATTTAAAGGGGCTCCAGAGGCATCTGGCCCTGCCTTCCCCAGGTGAGACAGTGCAGGTGTTTATCATTCCATGCATTGACTTCCTGAGCCCTCACCTGATTCACAGCCCCCTGACTTAATTAATGTGCTGAGGTGTTTTCCCATGACTGGACATCTGAGGAAACTTGCTTTGCAGATGACCCCTCTAAATCTACTGCAAATTGAGCTGTTTGAGCAGTCAGATTAAATACAGATGAAGGGCACAGAGCAATGTTAACCATTGCTGTCTCCATGCTGCCTAGTGAGTAGGTGAGGGGTTTGTACATATGTGAGATATCCTGGTTCTTGCTCATCTGCTTAGTCTGGACAGGTGGGACCAGCTGCTCTCACCACTGCCCCTGCTGCTGTTTTCAAACCCCTGTGGGCAGCTGTGGAATGAAAGTCCTGTTTCTCCATGCTGCCTGTTGTTGTCACGGGCAGAGAGCTGGCGGGGAACCAGAAGGAGGCAGAAGGAAGAATTCATGCTTTAGTCCAGCTTCCAGTCAAGCCCTGGTTTGAGGCACAGGGAAACACTGCTCAGGCTGTAAAGGGGAGGCATTTTTTCAGTTAGGAGAGCACTGCTTTGCAGAGCCAGTTGTGAAAGCTGTGGTCCAGAAGGCCTGGATGCCAGCCAGGATCCTCACTCTTCTCTTTCCTGGAGTATGTTGGATCAGCTTTCTCCAGGGCTAATGACAGACCCCGCTGGTGATTCCTTCTCTGATACCTCACACGTGACTGAGAAGAGCTCAGGTGTGAGTCCTACTGTTTTACTAACCCTAAGTAAATCAGTCCACCTGGAAGAGATTTCTTTCTTGGACTCAAATAGAAAGGATGTGGTGTTTGGAGAGATTGGCTCAGTCTTATTAAAATAATTTGTACATTGCTGCAAGTCAGCTTGGAAACCCTTCAGGGATCGCTGCTGGCTTTGCAGGGAACACTTCAGTGTATTCAAGGATAGCTTCACACTTTGTGATGTGCCATCGTAAGTGGGCTGTACAGCATTCCATGATGACAGAGCATTGCACTTCCACAGAATGTTGTATCCCACTGCAGTGTGAACAGAGCAGGAGAGCAGACTAGGAAAGAAGGCAGGATGACAAAGATGAGGTAAGGAATAGTAGAAGGCCCTCAGTTAAACAGAGAGCCAGAGGGAAGCATTGAAGGACTGCTGTTCACCCAGCAAACAGCTGTTTGGGGTGAAGATGCTGTTACCCTAAACTGTTTATCCTTCGTCTGCTGGAAAATGCACCTTTCCAGACAGAGGTGAATGTGCTGTCCTGTCCTGGCCTGAGCTGCTGGGCACAGTTCTGTGTTAGTGCCTGCTCTGCATTAATTCCACTGATGTTTGTGTGGTGGGTTCTGTAGTGCTCATACAAACAGCTTTGCTGGCAGAATGCTGAAACCAGCAGCTTCCTTCTTGTGGGCAGGGCTGGGACAGGGCTGCTGTCTGCACCATGCTGGGGCAGGTTAGTGAAGGGAAAAAAAAGCAGTAGAGAGAACTGGGATAAACATGAAATGAAAGCAGCAGAGCCTCTTGCATGCTCTCAGCCTCCCATTTTCTGCCAGAGAACTGGCTAATAATGTGAGGGAGTAAAAGCATCTAAATTTTTCATCTGTCAAGACTTCGCTGTCCTGACATTTGGAGAGGGAAGTTTGATGTGAACAGTTTAGGAAAGCTGTGGAGATATGATTCATTTGGGAGATGGAAGAAACAGCAGAGCAGCTTTTGTAGGATCTGGTTATTGATCTATGCCCATTACACTTGGGCTGATGTCTGATATTGTAATATGCTAATGTAAAGTAATGGAGTGTTATTTGCAGAAGAGTTGGCACTCATGATATCATCTCTGACTTCAGCTGGGGAAAACAGAATGCTCAGGGCTGGATATGGCTCTGATTTAGGGGAAGGAAGAAACATGAAACTCCAGGCATCTTTCCCACTCAGCGTATTGATCAAAACCCTCAGAAAGGCATTTGCTGTAATATGCAATGAGAAACTCTTGGTTAAGGCTTTCTTCCAGTTAGAACTCAGATGTTCTTTACCCTTGGACACGTAATTCTCTGAAACTTGGCAGTGGGTTGGGAAGTAAGAGCAGTGCCAGTCAGTCCTGGGGATTCGCATCTCTGGAGCTGTGTTTCAACATCAGAGCGTATCTGCAGAGGCAACGGTTTCGTAAGTCCAGTGTACAACCTTTGTCCACTCAGGGGTATTCCTTTTGCTTTTGAAGCATGAAATTGTACTTTCCACTACTTCAGTATTGAGAAGATTCTGTGCAGTCTCAAAGGTGAGAGATACAAATAATTACCTCCAGCAAAAGCTTCATTATGCTTTACACTAACACTCTTGCTTTGTGTGGCGATTGAGAAGGCAGTATTGAACTTTCCTGGCATTTGTGGAATTTAATATTTTGATTTTGGAATATTAGCCAGTATGTTGAGCTTGGATTTATTTGAGGGTTTGAGAATGCTGGTTTAATGGGACTAATTTTAATTGCTTACTGTGTCTGTAAGATACATATTCTTAAAGGCAGCTAATAAGAGACCACAGTGGGTGGGATCCAAGCAGCAAGGTTTGAAGATGCTGATTATTCTCTTAGCCCTGATGATACTAAGAATGTGCTCATTTGCCATGTACATAAGTTTGCAGCTGAACAAGGTTCACCAGAGATGCTGTGAGTGGGGCAGTGGAAATGCTGTGGCGTTTCAAGTTTCTGATCTGTTTCCATGACTTGGTGAAGCAGGGGCCATGGGAATGTCATGGGGGTGATAACGACCAGTATCGGTGTTTGCCAGCAAGAGTTGTCTGAAGTGGCAGTTGAACTGTGGTCCTACCATTCCATACATCGGGTGTGGGTCATTCTGAACCCTGGTGTATTTCTCAGGACATCTTGGAGCACATCAGAGTAACAGCCAATAAGGTATTGAGTTTTAAAAGCTGCTTTTGCACACACAGTTTTTTCCTGCAGTTTTTAATTGTGCAGCCTCATTGATCAGACGAGTGGTGGGAGCGCTCGGCACTGTGCTGCTTGGAGTGGCTTTGTCACTTCTGGTTTGAGTTGAGAGCAGCTGAATTAAGATGCTAAGGAAAAAAAAATAAAAGGAAATTCACCTCCCTGGAGAGCTCATGTAGAAGACTGAGAAGTGTCTAGAGCTGCCTGTTACTGTGGTGGTGGTCAGAAACGGTGAAGTTGGCTGGCTCTGGTGCCTCTGTGGAACTCAGAAGCTGAAAATGCTGCAGTGGTTCAGTGCTCATTAAATGCTTGTTGATAGCTCTGCTGCTTTCTGACCTAAAACGGCAGAAGCATTTTGCATAATGTAAAAAGGAGGGATTGCTCAGTGATGTTCTTAGTGCCCACAGATAATCCAGGTACTTAGAGACAAAGGTGTGAATGAGTTTCTGAATCTTGTAAACTTTGCAAATACCAGCAGAATTTTCAGGGTGTTAGGAATGGTGATCAGAAGACTTTCAAGACTTTGGAATAAACACATTGCGGTGCCTCTGTAAAATCAATTAATTGAGTAGATTGCAGGTGCCTTTAGTGCTGTTCTTCTAAAAAGACAATGAAGTGCCTGCTGTAGGAGTTCAGGTTAAAAAAATAAAGTCAGAATGCAAAATAAATAGAATGAAAAATAAAGTCAGGATACAAACCCTAAATTTTACTCTGTGAAGCACATCTTTAAAGAGACAGCTGACTTAAAAACTAAATGATGAAACTGAGTGATAATCAAAGGTATTCTAGCAGCAACAGCTGAGTTCACTGAGCTTTATTTCTTCTGTGAAATCCAATTCTGCAGTGTTCCCTAGCAAGGCTTGCTGCAGACTTACTTTTTAATAAATATTTATACACCACTGAACAGTGACTTGAAGTGCTTTTTTCTGAGCTTCTGCAATCACAATGCTTTAGACAGTCTGATTGGTTCTGTGCAGCAGAATGAAACAATGCTTTTTGCCCAGTAGATTGGAGAGGTGGTGGTGATCTGGAGACTTCGTGAGAAAGAAGCCAAGAAATGCTCAGAAGTTTGAACTGAGCCCAGAGATTGAATAGGGCATTTGTCCACAGTGTTTGTTACTCGGGTGGAAATGGCATGTGGAATGTATGAATGGGGGCAGGGAGGGGAATAGATGCACCATCCTTCTCCAGTAAAAACAATTCAGTGCATTCTTAAATGGCCAGCCTGTCAGGAGTGTGTCAGGGGCTTTTCAGGGAAGCAAGGAAAACGTCTGCTCAGACCTTAAAGCAAGTGCAGTTGGGAGAGATGTTTCTGTGGCAGTGGCAGGGATGTTCCCTTCAGCAAACATTTGTCTCTATTCAGGAGATACTGATGTGACTTCCTGTAATAACAGACACAATTGTGTGATCTCCTGTGCAGAAATTCTGTTTGGCACAGGGTTAAAATACTTAAAGGTTTGCCAGTGTGTTTGGACTGTTTTCTGTTTTGGGTCCTGTGTTGGACTGTTCCTGTTTTTTTTACTACACTGTTTACTATACTTTTTTTACTTCCTCTGTGGTGCTGGGAACATCACCTTCAGTAATGGCTGGCTCATGTTGGTTTTAGTTTCTGTTTATGCTGGCAGTGAATGGAGTAACAGTCATCTTGAATTTTCAGAAAAGCTTCGTCTGTATTTTGAGTTTGAGGTGATGTTTGAGAGCATTGCCCAGCACATCTTTTCAGAGTGAAGCCTGTGGGCAGTATTGTGTTAAACCCTTGAACTCTGCTGAGTGCAGTTGTAGTGACAGACCTTGGGCACACTGAGAGTTGGCTGGTGTTGGAGCAGTGCAAAGGCTTGTTTGAGGCCTCCTGTGTGTTTATGGATTTGGGTTGGCTCAGGTCACTCGGCTCTTCAACTCAGAGCAGGCCACTTAAAAAATTAGCATCGTGATAATGTGTTGGGGTAACTCCCATTGTGTGCTCATGTGTTGTTAAGAACAGTAGAAATGCAACACTTCCTGGCACTCATCTGCTTTTATTCTCCTTCTTTAGGACTTGACTGGCATAGAGTCCATGGACCAATGTCGCCACACACTGGAGCAGCACAACTGGAACATAGAGGTACCACTGAAAATGAGATTTGTAGCAGTTTCCAAGTACCTGGATTAAATGCAGCCCTCTGTGGGAGGGGGAGCCCTACCAGTAAAATTAATGTGTCCACCCCTGGATTTACCCAAGTAGCTTTTCAGAGCTGTATCTCCACACATCTGGAGAGCTGGTTTCAGTCAAACACAGCAGAGTCATTATGGCTGTGAACAATCCCTTGACTGGCACACAGTGTGGCCTCCTGTTGAGCCTGTGTGCTGGCTGCCATGGAGAAGGCTTTCCACATGGAAAACAGCACTGATGGTTGCTGTTTGTCAGGAATTGTGCTTATCCAGTGCCCCGGGACTGTAGACAAGTAACACCCACTGTCAGTGTCCAAAGTATAAAAACCATAAAATGCCTGAAACCTCCCTTTGCTCTTTCTTGTGTCAAAGGCAGCTGTGCAGGACCGACTGAATGAGCAAGAGGGTGTCCCAAGTGTCTTTAATCCTCCTCCACTGCGGCCATTGCAGGTCAATACAGCTGACCACAGGATCTACAGCTACGTTGTCTCAAGGCCACAGCCAAGGGCAAGTTATCTCACAGTGGATTTTGTCCTGCTTCTTGGCTGACTCTCTATGAACACAGAACTTGCAAGCAGGGAAAGAAATTGTTTTCTTTGCATGCTGTTATCGCCTTTGTAAATATTTTTATCTTACGAAAACAAAATGTAGAGCTATTCCTTCAGTTTCTGTTACTGCTGTGGAGATTTTCTCCATGGTGCAATTCACAGGATGAGGACATATTTTTTTGCCATAGATTGTCTTACTGTGGTGTAGTAAAGCCTTTTGATCTGTTGAATTGGAACAAAGGACTGTCACCTTTATGTGGCAGTGATAATGTTTTTCTTTTTAGAGCCCCTTTTAAATGTGCATTAACTGGAATACAGTATCAATTACTTTCATTAATGTTTCACAAAAGAATTTGCATGAGCACCTGTAAGACTTGGTGCTGTTAATATCTTTGTATAGTTAAGAAAATTAGCACAGAGCAAAAGCATTGCTGCTTGAATAGTCAGTGAGACCAGTTTTCAGATGTGTCACATTGAATTCTGAATGAACCATGCTGGTCACATTTGATTTGACATATTTGAAGCCAGGAACTATCACTGAGGGGTTTTTTTTTTTCTGTGTTTGGAGCACTGATACCCCAGACTTGCCTGGGTGCTTGGTGTTGGTGGACACTTTGCTGTAGCAGGTGTGGAGACTCTTCTAATTCCTTATTTGTAATTGCAGGGCCTGTTAGGATGGGGTTACTACTTCATAATGCTTCCATTCCGATTTACCTATTACACATTACTTGATATATTTAGGTAAGTCCTTATTTGTGCTGACTCACTTATTGACTGCATCAGGGAACACACGAGCTCAGATATGGCTGGATCTCTGTCACTTAGATCTTTAAGCCTCATGGCAGATTTTCCATTTGTTTGCCTAACTGGCATTATGTGTAGCCTTGTAAAGTTCCTATGCTGTTTAGTAAGAAATAAATCTTACTTCGGCAGAGAAAAAGAGCACCTTGCAGCTCTGTAAATGAAGTGTTTAATTGGAGCTCAAACTCCACGCAGCTTTTGCAGTCTGAGTGCCACACAAACGGGTTGCAAAACAGTGTCCAACTGTTTGGTATTCTTGGGCAAACATCAGAATTGTATCCCATTGGGCTGGGCTGCAGGTTAACCTGCCCTAATTCCTGGATGTTATTTGGCTAAAACCCAAACTGTAAACACCTCTGCTTTATTCCTTTTAGTGTCTATTGCCTCTTTTCCCTTTACTGCCCCAAAGCACTAATTCTCCTTGTCTCCTTTACAGCATTGATAGAGGGGAGAAGGGAATGGTATGGGTGGTAAATAGCCAGCAGTCCTGCCATCTCCACTGGTTTGGCAGTTTTCCCTGCTGTATTACTTTTTTTTTCCCCATTAAAGACATTTGCAAAGTTCAGTGTATCTTCTGTGCATCAGTAGAACTAAACAACACTGATACCTGCCTTGCAGTGAAGCTTTTTCAGCTTCAGAGGAATGGCAGTTTCATAGGACTCCTAGTGTAATGTTCTCTCTCTGTAACTCTTTGTACATAGGAATTGTTAGTTCTGGATTAGCAGAAATGCAGTTTTCAAAGTTATCTGGACAAAACTGTGGCTTTTAACAGCTCATCTTTGACTAAATTCCTCAAACCTCCTGCTGTTGGTGTGGCTTATGCCTGATGCTTCAGAGGAAGCTGAAATTGTTTAATCACACTGAATTCGGATCCTTACTGATGCCTGGCCTGAGATGATACTTGGTTGGGGGTTGGTTCTGTAGCAGTGGTATCAGTTTGGAGCAGGTGTCAGTTTAGGTTCAGATTATAAATGTTCAAGGGTCTCAGCTGTGGCTTTTTTCCTCTTTATGAATCCCGGTGACTGTCTGTGGAAAAGAGAACCTGTTCTTCAGGAAGTCAGTGAGCTGAATTTCCAGTGTCCTCTGCTTCCTTCCTAGGTTTGCTCTGCGTTTTATACGCCCTGATCCTCGTAGTCGGGTCACTGACCCAGTGGGTGACATTATTTCGTTTATTCACATGTTTGAGGAAAAATATGGGAGGATACACCCTGTCTTCTACCAGGGAACTTACAGCCAGGTCAGTGTCATGTCTTGGTGCATGCATAGATCCTGGGGAGCTGGAGAGTGGGGATTTTGCCACACGGTATCGGGGCCTACATGGCAAAATTACTTTTCAACTAGAAGCCCAGCGTTTATCCCCAAACTCTCTTAACAGGGTAATGGAGAGCTAGTGAACAAGTGTATTGGGAAACCAGTGTCTGCCAGGCTTGATGGTTTGCCAAGCCTGCAAAGCTGGAAAGCAAAGCTGCTCTGGCTGTTCCTCGACCGTCTGTGTGACTCTGTAGCCGACAGCTTTTCTTTGTAATCCTGCCTTTGTTTTTATAAACTGGTGTGCTGTGCCAGAGTCTGTCCTTCTGTTCACCAAATTGGGATTAACTGCCTGGGCTTGTATCACAATGCAACTTCCCAACAGTGCGGGGCCTCAGAATTGAGAGGGAGCCCCTCAGAAATTATGGGAGGTGAATGTTCCATGTATCAAATCTGAGGGGGCTCTCTGTAGAAGAGGGATGTCCCCGTGGGCACTGCCTCTATCACAGCTTCTCTCAGCCTGGCCAAGGGGAGGGTCTCCTGCAGAGCGTCCCATCAGACAGTTGGATCAGCACTGCTTCCCATGAGCCTGGGAAAAAGTGTCGAGTCCCTGTCTGTTCCGCACTGCACAGCGATGGAGCTCACCTCCTCTGCAGCTCTTTTAGGCTCCTCTGTCATTCCTGGAATCCAAACTTAAATAATCTTGGAATGGTTAGGCTACCAAAACTCAGTGCCAGTAAAACAGGGAGCATATTGTGCACTTATCCTGTGGCCTTGTTAAAAATGCTCTTGGGTGGGTGGAATCCAGACACTGTAGATGTGGAAAGCGAGGGATTTTTTTCCTTCGTTGTCTGGTTTTTGGGGAGCCTGCAGCATTATTTATTGCCTGTTTAAGTAGAATTTTCATTTGGTATGATCGGAAGATTGTGTCCTGTACAGGCTCAAGGGAAAGCTCAGCCTTGGCTGCTGGGAGTCCAAGGGGTAAAGGAGTTTTTTCACTGCCAGCTGAGTCTGGAGAGGCAGCTGAGGTGTCAATCCATGTCATTGCCTACCCAGCTTCATTCCAAGTTCAGTGTTCTCCAAAGTCACATCCTGAGAGAATATGAAAGAACACCATTGTAGCCCTCTTAAATAAAGGCTTATTTAAAAGGTCTGACAGGTTCATCCTCCACTGCTGCTTCACTAAAACCACTCTAGTGGCAGAGCAATGGCCTGGGTCACAAAAGCCTTATGGGTGCTGCTTTCCCCTTGCCCAGAGACCCTGTAACTTTACCTCCTCTGCTCTTATGCCAAGGCACTGAACGATGCCAAGCGGGAGCTGCGCTTCCTGTTGGTTTATCTTCATGGAGATGACCACCAAGACACAGATGAGTTCTGCCGGTAGGTAGGAGACTTCCCAAATTGTTGTCTTTGCACTTGAAATGCAGCTTCCCTCACATGGTCTCTTCTCATCCCCCAGCAATACACTGTGTGCACCTGAGGTCATCACCCTCATCAACACTAGAATGCTCTTCTGGGCTTGCTCAACCAATAAACCAGAGGGATACAGAGGTGAGTGTGTCCCTCCTGGGCTTTACTTGTCCCTTCCTTCCTCTGGAACAAGCCAGATGCTCTTTGTCCAGTTTACACATCTAAAACACTCAGTTGTATTTTGTGCAAGTAGACAAGAGATGTCAGGATTGCATGGGGAAATACATGTGCTGGTTTCCTGGGATATCTCAAATGGTTTGGATGCCAGGGAGATGCATTGTGATCTTCACCTCCGTTCTTTTATGTTTCTGAGCAGTTGTAGTTCTGTGCTCATTGCTGTAGGCATTCAGGCTGCCTTGTCAGTGGCTTGTCAGTGAGAGTTGGTGGGTGTGTACTGGGGATAAATTGAGTGCAGAAACAGGTGTCCAACTAGATATGTCCTTCACACTGGCTCCTGTGATGCCTGAGGCCAGGAAGGACTTGTTAGGTGCATTCTTTCCCTTTCTGAGAGAGTCATCTTAATCCACACCCAGTCTCTGTGTGTCCTCAAAAGTCCACAGTGTTTGAGAGTTGTTGATACCTGGTCAGACAGCATTTTGGTAAGGTTTTGCTGCAAGTGAAGCCTTTCCCCAAAGTTCTGTTCGTGTCTCCTGTGTTGTTTCTACAATTTCTGTTTCATGGTCAGGAAAACGCTAAACTTGGGTCACTCTTGGCTCCATAGTTCTGCTCCCAGTTATCAACAATTTAAGGGAACATCTCTCTGAGGAGACAGTCTTTGACTTACTCCTGTTTCATTGCTGCAATGCTTTGGAATCACAGCCTGGAAAGCAGAGCTGGAAGGGATCATGACCTTCCATTTAATCCCTGAGCTGCTCTGATTTTCTTTGAGGGGCTCCATTGGTAACACTGACTCCAAGTTGCATGATGTACCATGTGTGTTTTGAGGGGATCAACAGCCATATATGAACAGTAACTTAAGCCCCTAATCTGTTCCATTCCCTGCTTCAGACAGAGCCTGCCTCCAGCAAAACCAACCTAAATTTGTTCAGAAATGTTCAGCATGGACATAATGCCATCTCTTACATGACAGTTTCTTCCAGAGTTCAGCCATACCTAATCACCTGAGCAAGTGTTTCCATGTTCTTGTCCTGTGTTTCTCTTCCTGCAGTTTAAACCCATGGCTTTGTCCCATTTTGAATGGACATTGAGCCATTTACATCCTTCCTGCTTGAATTAAAGAGCCTTTTTTGATTACTTGAAAGCTTGTTTTTTTTCCCCATCAGTCTTTGTGCTCCCAAAGCCGTTTCCTCCCTTTGCTAACTTACAGGATTTAATTTTCAAAATGGAGCCTGAGGCCTTTTCTGCCTTGGAGGACAGAATGTTTGGGGAAGGTGCCTTCTTTGGCCCTCAGTGATGGGAGGCATTTGTGCTGTAGCCCTTGGTGGCCCTCACGGATGGGCAGTGACATTTGTGCCTGTTCCCAGTGTCCCAGGCTCTGCGGGAGAACACGTACCCGTTCCTGGCCGTGATCATGCTCAAGGACCGCAGGATGACCGTGGTTGGGCGGCTGGAAGGCCTCATCCAGGCTGATGACCTCATCAATCAGCTGATGTTCATCATGGATGCCAACCAGACATACCTGGTGTCCGAGCGCCTGGAAAGGTAGGGTGGGACCAGAGCTTCAGTCACACAGACCTTGTTGAGGCAGGCTCTGCTCTGTCCCCTTCCTCCCTCCCTCCAGACACTGTGTATAGGCACACAGCTCAGCACCTCCTGTCCTGTAACACAGCCTATGGGCTCTCCTCTTACCAGGGGGATCATCAGTCCACAAATTCAGGCCACCTTATAGCCAGGGAGCCAGATGTGTTGCACGCACAATCCCACCACTGAAAGGTGGATGTGGTACTCTGTTCCCTGCAATTGGAGCACACCTTTGGCATGCTGGAGCTTTGCAGGGGAAGCTTGGACAAGAGCCAGTAGGATCCAAGTGGGAGCAAAGGAACTGCAGGCAGGAGAGCTAGTGTCCACAGCCAGCTGTGAGTGTGTGCTGCTGTCTGTGCTGAGCTCTGGCTGCTTTTCTGGTGGGGCCTCACAAGTCCCTGGTGACTCTTAGGGATGTACAGGTTGTATCCAAAACAGGATCCCACCTTCTGACCTTCTGTCTGTCCCTCCTCTGCCCCACTCTCTGTGTGGGGACCCAGTAAAATGTTCCCGTTTCTGAAATGTGCAAGGAATTACCTGAACGAGATAAAACCAGGAAGAATCTCAAATGTGAGACAGGAATCCTGGGCACTGTTCTTGTGCTGTCTGTCAGCTCTGTCAAGCTGAAGGGGTTCAGAAGCCTTTTAAGTTCAGTTTCACCCACCCTTGGGAAGCAGTTTGTGTGCAAGAGACTGTGGGGACCTGGTTTGGCCTTTTGGGAGCTTGTGGTACCCCATGGCATTACCTGCTGTGTGCTCCTATGAGTTGGAGGCTGTCCCTGCACCCTCGGCTCTGCCCTCAGCCTGCCACCCCATCACTTTAGGGCCTGTTAGCCCTGACCACTTCCCACTCACGTTTGCAGGGAAGAGAGGAACCAAACACAAGTCCTGAGGCAGCAGCAGGACGAAGCATATCTGGCATCCTTGCGTGCGGACCAGGAAAAGGAGCGCAAGAAGAAGGAGGAAAGGGAGAGGAAGAAGAAGAAGGAGGAGGAAGTGCAGCAGCAAAAACTGGCAGAGGAGAGGCGGCGGCAGGTAAGAGCAGAGGGATTGCAGGAGAAGCTGCAGTGTCCTGTGGCATGCCTGGTCTGCAGTAGGAATTGCTTGTTTTGCTTGGGGCTTGAGCGTCCTTCAAGGCTCCTGGAGCAGCTGTGCTGCAGGGACAGGCACAAAGGCCAGTTCAGTGCACAGCCATTGCTCCTGCTCCCTGCTTGCCTTGCAGACACTGCAGGAGGAGAAGGAGAGGAAGTCGGAATGCCTTCCTCCAGAACCACATCCCGACGACCCAGAGAGCGTCAAGATCATTTTCAAGCTGCCTAACGATTCCAGAGTGGAGCGGCGATTCCACTTCACACAGTCATTGACGGTGAGCTTGGGGCAGAGCTGAGGAGCCTTCCAGAGCAAGGAAGAGACTTGCAGGTGGCTCAGCAAAGCTTTATTTCTCTTGGACTTTGTCAAATGGTGACCTTTGCCAAGAGCCTTGGCAGGCAGAGCTGCTCCTTGGTAAGGAGAGTGCTGTGAGGCCTGGTTCCACCAGCTTAGAAGAGGAGAGAAAATGGGAGAAGCTTTTTTTCTTCCTGAGAAGCTGTGAGGTGTCTCTGCCCATGGCAAGGCAGGGTGGGACTAGGTGATCGTTAAGGTCCTCTCCAACTGTTTACATTCTATAATTCCATTACTCCCTATGAAATAAAGGTGTAGGAAGAGCCAGAAACAGTTTCTGGACCCCTCAAGTGCTCTGTGCCAAGCCCAGTTTCATGTGTACAAGGGAAATGGCTGTCTCAGGTCTACAGTGCAGTGATGGTGCAAATTTGGTAACCTTCCCCCGTGAGGTGCCAGGGATTCTCTCTGGCTGTGTCACTGCTCCCCCAGCTGGCAGTTATTTCTGTGCTTCTTTCCCAGGTGATTCACGACTTCCTGTTCTCCTTGAAAGAAAGCCCTGAGAAGTTCCAGATTGAGGCCAACTTCCCTCGCCGTGTCCTGCCCTGCCTCCCTACAGAGGAGTGGCCCAACCCCCCCACGCTGCAGGAGGCCGGACTCAGCCACACGGAAGTCCTCTTTGTGCAGGACCTCACGGACGAGTGACACTTCCTTTTTTTTTGTTTGTTGTTTTGTTTTTTGTTTGTTTTGTTGTTTCTTTTTTTTTTCCAGAAGACACAAAACGGAAAGAGAAATTCATATTATTATTATAATACGATATTTTTTTTAAAAGACTGCGTACAAACGAGGGATCAGAGACCACATGGCCTGTGCCAGCTGTGCTGAGTGTGCGCGCTGGCGAGAGGACGCGTGCACACGGCCACCCCTGCACTGGGGGGGCACAGAGGGGGGAGCTGGTGTTGCCCCTCCACCCTCCCTGGGGAGGAACAGGAATGGCAGCTCTTGGTAATTATTGCTTTTATTGATGACAATAATAATAAAACCCCAACAACCCAACATCTCGTGAAGATTTGACACTCTGCTGCTCCTGAGAGACACAAGACACAGCACCGGAATGTGCTGGGAGTGGGGTGGGGGGAAAGGGCTGGACAGACTCTTTTCAGCTTCCCTCTGTGTATAAATACTGTTCTTTTAATATTTCTCTTGCTTTGTAATGACCAAAGGAGATTGGGGTTGACTATAGTATTAACTTTTTGATAAAGAGCTGGTTCGATTCTTACCCGTGTGGGGTCTTGCCCAGGGTTCTTAGCCTGCGTAGTGTAATAAACTCTGCCTCTAGCATGTCTGTGCTGATGCTTTCTGCCTGTGCCCAGGGAGGTGGGGGCAGCTGCTGTGGGAGTTGTGGCTCCCAGAAGTGTGGGTGCACTCAGTTTCTGCTCTCACACTGGTGATTCTGTGCCAGTGGAGCTGTTGTGTGAGACGAGAGTGTGCCCAGTATGGGGGATGGCAGGGTGTGCTGCTGTGCCACCTCCTGTGGCAGCAGCTCTGGGCTCACCCTGGGAGGGAGCTGATGGGGCTGGGTTAACTTTATTGGAGCAAGGGGGCGGTGGAAAAGATGTGTTTGAGGTATGTGCAAGGCTGGTCCCTGCCAGAGGCTTGGTAAGGGCTGTGGAGCTGGGCCGTCAGCTGCCCACAGGGAGAGTGGAAGGAGCCTGTTCCTCCAGTGACCTGTTCTGGAGCCAAGAATGGTTGGAGGTGGAAGGAATCTCAAAGCACATCTCACTGCACCTCTATGCCATGGGCAGGGACACAGGAGCACAGGGACAGCCTCCTCCCTGGCCCAGCATGGGACTGCTGGAAGGTTGGGATGGAAGAGAGGTGAGAGGTGTCCGAATGCTGAGGCTGGAGCCATCCAGGGAGCACTGCTGGCCCGGGCTAGCAGCCAGGGCCCCTTTCCCATCTTGAAACCTGTGAGGGGGTCTCTAGGTGGGAAGGAGGGGGTGTGAGGTGCTGCTCAAAACCAGATCCTGCTGGGGCAGAGCATCCAACCAGTCCCTGCTCCCACCCTCAGGCTCTCCTGGGCTCTCCTCCTCTCTCCAGGGCCCTTCCAGCTGATGCAGCTCCCTCCTATCCCTGGCCCCCACACTTCCCCTCAAGCCCCCATGGAGACAAGAGCTGGGCACAGCATGTTGGTATACATCATACATTTATTAGTGAATATCCCTCTCAAAATCAGCCACAACATTAAAAAAAATAATGATTGCACTACTTGGTCAAGCAGAACTAGCAACTTTCATTTTAAAAAAAGTACAAATCTGTTAAAAATTTCAATCAGTATAATACACATATATATAATACAACATACTAGTTATGTTAAATGCTACAAAACCAATATGATTCCAATGGAATGGAAAAAAACAAACACTTTTAGAGCTTTAAGAACCTTTTTTTTCTATATATTAGCCTTTTTTCAAATACATACATGGGAAAAAT
>VZTZ01008487.1:279707-299590 GCA_013400955.1 Drymodes brunneopygia | reverse complement strand
CGGGGGCACCGGGGGGAGGGGGGAGCGGCGCGGCGCGCGCGCGTCCCACGTGACCAGGCGTGTCACGGTCCGCAGCCATCTTGGAGCGCGGGGCCGCCACGCGGGGCAGCGACCCCCGCCCGGGACCACCGGGGTGCGCCCGCAACGGGGGGCACCGGGCACCCACCGCCCTTCTCGAGGGGCCTGGTGCCGCTGCCGGCCACCTCGCCCCGCTGGGACAGGCCTTACGGCTGGTGGCACCGTACCTGCTGCTGTGCCCCCGCAGCGCTCCCGGGCCCCTGCTCACCGGGCTGGCAGCTCCGTGAGCACGGTGGGCCGCGGGGACGACAGCCCCGTGTGCCCGGGAGTCGCCGTGCTTCTGTGCTGGTGGGCAGAAACACCCGGGGGTGGGGAAGCAGGGACTCGGCTATCTGCCACCTCCTGCGCTCGGACGGGAGCATGGAGGAGCTGCTCCCCTTCCTCTCGGCACATCGAGCCCTTTTCCCGCACCGATAGCGCTGCAAGAGCATCTCTAGCCAGTTCAAACTTTCATGCACCAGAAAAGCCCCTTTTGCTTCAGAAAAGCCTCCTATTCTCTCACATTAATTAAGAAAGAAGCAGGAACTACTCGGACCATCTCCTGCACACCTGCAGCTCACCTGAGTGAGTCACCCGGCCGGTGGCTAACGCTGAGAGCTGGACACCGAGGGGCAGAGCCAACGGCTCCCCGGGAACTGCACACGGAGAGGCCGAGCCACCGCTCCCCGGGAGCTCAAGAGGCTGTGGCAACGGCTCCCGGTGTGTCCCAGCAGCACCGCTCAGGCACCAGTCAAATCCCCGTGCTCAGGACAGCACATCGCAGCAGCTTCACTGAGTGCCAGATGCTGCATCCCAGCCAAATTTCCCCCGGTTACAACGCACACTTAGAAACTCCCAGGTAGGCGAGCGAGCCAGCCGGCAGCCCTGATGTAATGCCTATAAACCAGCCCTCCCCTGACAGCTGGGCTTTAAAGTGCTAACAACCAAAAGGGAGCTAATTAATTTGTAGCATCACCCCTTTCAAAGAAAACCTCAGATCGACAATTTAACAATTCAGTAGCTTATTGTTGCGATGAGCAGTCAGAGTCAGCTGTGCCTGATTCCAGCCCTGTGCCCAGGTCCCTTCAGGCCCCTCTCAAGGCTCTCACCTCTTCACCCCAAATCCAGGCGTGCAGGAGGAATTACACCAGGCTCAAGGATCCTCCAGGACACAGAGTATTCTGGGGCAAGATCCCTCTACCATGACCGTCAGTAGCACCACGGCCAACTGCTTCTGTCCCCATGGTAGGGGACACACAGGACAGGAAGGCAGCACAGCAGGGCAGACCTATGATGGTGTCAGAGCCACGCACTCAGGCAAGAACTCCAGCAGGAAGAGCCAAAGGACTGAATCAGCCCAAACCTGAACAACCACCCTCTAGCTCTGTTCCACTACAGCCTCTTTGCTTCAGGAGCTGGGGACTACAGGGAAGAGAAGGAAAACAACCCTGTCCTTTGACCTTGGCATTGGTTGTGGGCAGAGGCAGCACTGCACCTTCCCAAGGCTGCCAGGACACGGTCTGATCCTGGGCAGAGCACCGGCAGCAGGCAGAGGCCACAGATGGTGGGTATCTGTGCAGAAACTCCCTCCAGAGCCGCTCCAGCATCACCAGCTCCCCCGCGGGCAACAGCTATCGATGTCCTCAGGACAGCAGCAGGAGAAGACATCGATGGAACACAGCTCACACGCTGCTCACGCTCCCTGCCCAGCCAAGCTGGATCATTCCCGTGGCACAGCCACACTGCACACGACTGTGCCCGGTGAGGATGGGGCACTACATATCCAGCCACAGGATCAGAGCGCATGAAAGCAGCTCAGCTCACAGTCTCAGGGACAGAGCTGAGCACACAGACAGCAACATGACACTGCCCCAAGCACAGAGCTCTGCCTGAAAAGCCATGTGAGGGGCCCAAACGATGCTAGAGCAAGGCTGGTCAGCACTTCTGGGCCAGGACAAGGGATCCCAGTCCAGCCACAGAGACCTGTGACACCCCTGGTGAGTGGGACAGCCAGTAGGCCTTAGAAAGCTCTCTACCTGCAGGGGCTGCTCAGGCTGAACCTGGCTGCTCTGCAACCGACAGGTGGCCCATCCTTTCCTTCAGGATAGCCAGGGGCCAGCAGGATGAAGTCTCTCTGAGCCCAGGCTCTTTAAGAGACCATCTGCTGCCACAGACATGCCACCTCCCTTGCCCCATATATAGGTCAGGTCTGACACAGGATTAGCCAGGGTGATCCAGTGGTGAGAGCACATCTCCTACTGGAGGCTTGGTCTGCCCTATGTTCTCCCCGACACTCAGTGTGCCAATGCTTCAACTCCATGTTCTCCTGGGCCCCTCACACAAGTCCAGGAAGAGGCCCCAGATCCTTCTCTTTTCTCCCCAGGGCCTAGGAAAAAAGTGTGAAGAAACCAAGAACACAGAAGCTCTCAGACTGCAGGGAGGGGGGAGCAGCAAGAGTGTCCCTACCCTATCCAAGGCCCAACACAAGCACCAGAGGACATGGAACAGCCCAACATCAGCAGGGTGAAGCGCTTCTCCACCATGGAGATGGGGGAGCAAGGAGCTCCCTCCCTGCTCCACACACCCAGTGGAGCCGAGTTCACTGGCAGTGGAGGCAGGACGCCTCCACCATGATCACACACCACCCACTCCCACCCCCGGGCTGACAGCACTCCCATCAAACGCCTCCAGCCACACACACGTGGAGGATGCTGACATGAGGAGCGAGTAGCTGCACAGGCAGCGGAACTGATAACGCCCAGTTTCCTGTCGATCTCTCCCACGTGGATTCTCTGATGTCTAATAGCATGGCTGAGCTGCACTGCAGAGGGAGAACTAGCAGCACCTTCCTCCCCAAAAGCCAGAGCCTGTAGCAAGCCAAGACCTCAGAGGCAGCATCCACACCTGACACCTACCCCAAATGACACCATCCAGCAAGTTCAAAGCAGAGTGAACACTCACAAATGAACAGTATGCTTGCAACAAGCTTTCATTTCCTTAGGACAGGGTAAATAATCTGCAGAGATCTCCACCTTCCTTGGTTTGCCCTAGAAACACCAGCACAACCTGAATAGCATGACCAGAAGTCTGCAGGTGCAATTTCAGGGTCCAGCTTGGCCACCTCTGTAGCTCAGCAGCATCAAGGAATGGGTTGTGTCCTCCTCTTTCCTGGATGGCCTCTTCTCCCCTGAACAGAAGCACGCTGAACTACACACACCTCTGTCTGCCCAGGCATCTTGCAGCAGCCAGTTCTACAGCACAGTTGCACACGGGTGGGAGGAAAAGAGCAAATGTTACCATGTCCATCCCCATCCTGCTGCCTGGGTAGCTTTCCTGGTCCTTCCTTTCCTTCCTACTACTAGACACTGCAATTCAGGACTCTGTACTCCTCTGCCCTTCACTTTTAGTTCTCATTTCAGACAACCCTTTCCTAAAACGGACCCAATCTCTCCTGGGACAGAGCCAGCTCAGGGAGGAGGGATCACCCCTCTTTCCCTTCCCCACACAGCATCCCTGGAGTCCACAGCTCATCTCTCTGAGTCCAGCCCACTCTCTACATGCTGTGGGCAGTGTTAATGGCATCAGCCAAGTGAGCAGCTGAGGGCATGAGGGGCCAGGCTCCAGACACCTTCCCCACTGCTCTCCACTTCACTCAGGCAGAGCAGCTCCTGCAAAGGGATATAGCCAGAGCCAGGAGCTGGTGGATGGCAAAGAGCAGTTTCGTTACCACTCAGCAAAATGAAGCGTCTCTTGAAAGCGCTAGTGACAGTCAGGAAGTTGGGCTGGGTGGTTTGTTTTGCATTTTAAGAAGCCTGCAGGAACACCGACAACCTGCAACGATCATTTTCAGAAAGGAGCTCAGAGAAACTCATGATTTTCAGCAACCATTTACCCTCCTTTGTCCTTGATTTAAAATTTGCCAAGAGGCTGCTTACAAGATGCACCAAAACAGGGAGTGACCACTACCCTAAGTGCAAAGGAGGTTTGCTGCAATAGGTCCCTGTACATCACTCAGGGAGCCCCACACCAGTGCCTGAGGTTGGTTTTAAGAGCAAAAACATGACTTTCAAGCTGACAGCCCCTGCACATAAAGCGCAACTGTGCGGTGACAAGAGAGCAGCCTGGGGCACAGGAGCTGCCTGACCTCTGCTACAGCTCTCCACGGAAGATTTTCATTGTTCACCCCTTCCCCAAAGCACAGGCACGGAGAGAAAACCAACTAAGACACTTGGCTCAAAATGCAAACGCAGCTAGGGAGCCCCACCAGCACAGCAGGGAAAAGACAACCTGCCGGAGGGGACCATGCCTCAGCATTGTCAAGCTTGGGGGAAGAAGGACCAGAACATGGGCCCTCCCTTCCCAGGGGCAACAGAGAGAGATGCCAGAGGCCTGGATCACCACAACACAGGCTCACCCAAGAAGAAGCAGCTCCTAACACACAGTACTGCAGCCCAGTCCTCTGCTCTGCATGGTTGAGCTAAAAACCTTCATCCTGCTTTCCAGGGTAGCCAAGGAAGACCCAGAATTACAGCTCTTCAGCCAGTGAGAGCAGGTCTCCAGGGACCAGCATGCAGCTGTAAAATAATATTCCCAAGGCCTGCAATGAGTGCTGCTTGTTGGGGACACTGCTCAACCTCACTCTCTGCCATGCTCACAGCAATGTGTGGAGCCCTCCCAAACCACCCCAGTCCAGAAAACCCAGACATGCCCCACACTGGGCATGGGGCCCATGGGCTGCCTGTGCCCTCCCTGCAACACTGAGGACTTGCAGGTGCAAGGGTGGAGGAAAGGGTAAGCACCCCAGTGCAGCTCTGCTGCCGAAATAGACAGCAGGCTGGCTGCTCCCAACACCCTTGTGAGCCGACAGCACAGATCCACACTGCTCCCCTCTGGGACTGACCTGTCTCAGGGAGCCACGCAACATCCTCTTGCAGCTCCATGACCGCAGGGCTCAGGGCCTGGCTCACCCAACTTCCTGCACCAATGTCAAAGGGCCTCTGGGAGGGCTCCCCAGCACCAGCAGCTTCCTTGGATGTTTTAGCAGCCTCTGGACACATCAGACTGGCACCCTACAGGCTGTGCCTGCATGGCGGGTACACAAACCCCTTGGCCAACCAATCACCCACACATGGCAGGTGACAAACCATGTTCCTCCAGACTGGTCCAAGCAGGGAGCCAAGGGATGGTGGGAAAATGCTGTGCACTGGCTCCTCAATAAAGAGGTGAAAACCCCAAAAGCATCCAGAAGCCAGGCTTTTCTGCCGAAAACCAGCGCCGTGCTGCCTGTCACTGCCACCTCCCAAGCCGTGCCCCGCGGCCGGCCTCACGTGACAGTGGAGTGGATGCACACAGGAGGAGTGGCTGTAGTGACAGCGTTACAGCTTGTGTCCAACACACAGCTGAGCCCAGCAAATCCCAGCGCTCTGCAGCTCTCCTTTACAAACTCCACACACTGCGCAGGTACACAGGCGTCAGTGAGAGCTCAGTGCCCACAGCCCCAGGAAAGTGACACCTAGAGGGAGATAACCCAGTGAGCATGGGGCTCCCAAACTCTTTGATGTCCGCTAGCACATGGACTGGCCCACCAAGCCCCAAGGACAAAGAGAGCTGTTCTTACATCAGCCCCAATTGCCCAGGGCCAGCTCCTCTGCTATTTCAGCACACAAACTCCTGGCAGGAAGAAGGGACACCCAGCAGGATAAGCAGGACTTCACCCTGTCTAACTCTGCTCCGAGTGACTTTACATCATTCCCCACTCTACCCTGGGTGGCAGGACTTGACCAGTTCTGCAGACACCTGGGATAAAAGTGCTGCGAGCTGAAGCCCAGCCCTTACCTGCCAGCTGTTATTTCATTCCTCTAACAGGTCCATAAACCAAGGATAATTAAATCTCTCCTAAACTCTCTTCCATTTAAAATAAAAATCTATATTCCCTATTTCATTAGCTGGCTCCGGGTTTTACAGCTTGATCAATTCCCCTCACAGGGCCCTGGTCCCGGGCAGGCAGACACAAACACGCAGCTTCCATTGTGTGGATCAATGGGATTTGCAGTCTCCTATCCCCATTCCTTGTTCCTCACTCACCAAAGGGAGCCACAGAGCACAGCAGGTGGGGACAGTTCCACTGCTCAGGGGAACACCGCTGCCACACGTGGCTTCAGAGGTCAGGGTTAGCACCTGGCAAGAACAGAGGCAGCAACGATGCTCCCTCTCCAGTGAAGGGCCCCAAGAAGGCAGCCATGACCCTAAAGGCAAAGCAGCCCAGCGTGCCAGCAGTGTGACAGCTCCCTATTTGCTCCTCAGTGAAGAGGGACAAGACTCAGCTCCCACAGCTGACAGCTGGAGTCATAGCCCACTGCAAGCACCAGCTGGGAACCAAGAGCAGCCACCACCTCTCTGATCTCTCTGCACACAAAGCAGAAGAGACTCGTCACTGAGACCCAGGCACACAGGCTCAGTGTTTCCTGCCCTTGCCAGCCCTCTGCTGCTGCCCTGCCACACAACACCTTCCCCCTGCCAGCCAGCCAGGCCAGTGGACTCCAGATGGCTCTCACTACTCCTGCAAGCCTCTCCCACTGCTGCAGTGGGAGCTTCCAGAGCCTGGCAGCAGATGGAGGGACCACAGCAGCAGCCAGAGCTGCACCAGGAGCATCTGGGCAGAACCCATGGAGTGGACATCAGAGTGCTGGGCAGGCCTTGGCCTGGGCCAGCGCCCAGGTGCCACCCAGCACCTATCACATCATCTCCCTCTGTTCCAGGCACATATCCCATCATCCCTCCCACCTTTGCTCAGCCAGAAAGCAGCAAGTTGTCACAGTCCAAGTCCTGTCAGTGCGAGGACATACCATGGTGGCAGCCCCAGAGGGAAGGTCCAGCAGCCCCAGCTCCAGTGAGTTCTATCCTGGCCACGCAATGCCAGTGATGGACAGACCACACCACCCTGATCTGTACTGAAACCAGCTGCTACTTGCCAGGGGATATCAGGACAGATTTCTGGGACACAAAACAACCACCAATTGGAGAGGACCCAACTCCAAGCAAGGCTAGGGAAACAAAGCCTTGCCATCTCACAGACTCCTTACATGGCTGTGTGCAGGGAGGTGGCACTGGAGCCTCCCAAACACACACAGGTGCCAACACCTGCCCTGTTGTCACTGGCACCGTGTCCCGATGCAGGCAGGGCGGGGGGGGGAATGGAGGGGGCACAGTTCACCTGCTAAAACTAACCCACTGCTCGAGGGGTGTGACACCACCCGGCCAGCCCCAGAGCAGACACCCAAAGGTGACAAACAAAGGCGCCCAGCAGGCACTCCGCATTAGCAGTATTTTTAGACACCACTATGGAGCCGGCCTTATTATTTTCATTGCAACGTGCATAATTACCCACCATGCACCGCAGTGACATCAGACGCAGCCGGCTCCCCTCCGACAGCTGCTCCTCCTCCCGGGGCTCCTGCCTGGCCCCGGGGACCCAGGTGCCCCGCCGGGCTCTGCCCTGCGCATCTCCCCGGGGCACAAAACACCACCTCGAGAGGGGGCCTTGAGGTCCTGGGGCATCAGAGCCGACATGGGCGAAGGTGACAGAGGGACAGAACAAGGCACTGGCACAGGACAGCAAAAAGACAAGCGCAGGGATGATCTCTGGAGCTGCAGGAACATACAGCCAGTTGTGCTGGAGCACGGGACCGGTGCAGAGCTGGTGGACAAGGCACCAGCACAAAACAGAGCCGCGCTCCTGGGAAGAGGGGCTGTCCCCACATGGAGGGAGGGACAGCACCTGCCTGGCCGCAGAGCTCAGCTCCTGCCCGGGAGAGCAAACCCTGGAGTGCATCCCAGCTGCCCCCAACGCGGTGCCACACGCCCTCCGTGGGACAGGGCTGCCACGGGCCCCATACGCAGTCCACGCTGCCAGCACAGATCGTGCCGGGCCGGTGGCACGGCTTGTCCCGCTGCCACCACCCCGTGTGGCACTACCCCTACCCCGTCACTTCGAGTTCATTTGTTTCCTACCTCCTCCCCAGGGACAACTTTCCGAAGAGTTTCACCACTTCCCCTCCCGTCCCCTGTCCCACGCCGGGGCTTGCCCCGAGCTGGCACAGTTTACCGGGTCCGGGGGAACGGCGCACGGGACACCGCGAGGTGCCAAGCGGGACGAGGACACAGCACCAGCCACAGCACGAGCCCCTGACTCTCGCCCGGCCGGGGTCGCGGGAGCCCCCGAGAAGGGCCTCCGGCCGGGGCACGCTCGGACAGCCCCCATGGGCAGCAGCGCTCCGGCTCCCTCCCCGCTGTCCCCCTCGTCCCCGCGGGGCTCCCCGAGCAGCGGGGACTCCTCCCACCGCCGTGCGGCTGCACCGGGCCTGGCTGCGCTTTACGGCCGCTGCCCCGAATCCCGATGCCCTGGCAGCCGCCACCCCCGCCCACACCGGNGCCGCGCCGCGCTGCCCCCCCCCGCGCAACGCCGATGGGAGCGCCCGCCGCCCCCTGCCGTAATGAGCCCAAGAGCGGCGCCGCTCAAATGCGCGGCGGAGCTCTTCGGCCGTAATGCTCCGAGTGGCAGCGCAGCAACGCCACCTGGGAATGACTTGCGGAGGATCACAGGAATCAGAGAATCACACAATCAGTTCGGTTGGAAAACATCTCTCGGATCACGCAGCCCAGCCTGGGACCCAACACCACCATGTCAACTAGACCATGGCACTATGTGCCACATCCAGTCTCTCCTTAAACACCTCCAGGGACAGTGATTCCACCACCTCCCTGGGCAGCCCATTCCAGTGCTTGGCAAACCTTCCCGTGAAGAAATTCTTCCTGATGTCCAGCCCAAACCTCCACTGGTTGCCAGGGAGAATACCTCCTTTCAGGGAGTTGTGGATGTCTCGGAACAGCCCTGGGAGGTGTGGAAGTGCCCCAGGACAGCCAGGGGCGATTTGCAGAAGGGTGTCCAGCACCAGCCCCAGCAGTCTCGGGGGAGGCACCCTGGGACAGCCCTGGGGAACTCTGGGGGTAATCCCAGCCAGCTCATGGGATGTCTGTGAGGATGTCCTGGAGCAGTCTTTGCAGGAGCTGGGGTGATCCTGGACCAGCTCTGGAGAGGTTTGCTAGGGGGTGGTCACAGTCTGTCCCCTGTGGCTGCTTCTCTGGGGGTTCTCTGACCTAGGTGTCGGGTGAGATGGGAACCTCAGAGCAGGCTGAGTGTCTGGGGAGACTCCAGAGTTTCTCCAGTTTCCAGGCCCTGTGGGTTCCCCAGGGATGTGGGGGTCCAACAGGCTGGCCATGTCCCTCCTCCCCCTGCCACCTCCCAGCCCTTTTCTGCTTGAGCAGAGCTGGACAATCCGCCCTTGTCCCCAGCGGGTCTGAAGTAGGTCAGGGAGGCTTGGCCAAGCCCCTGGAGAGGGGAGTGGGTGGCAGGGGATGCAGAGGGCCCCAGGCACCCCCCCCAGTGGCCGCACCACAAGGTTGGTGCCCACCCCCTGTCCTGGTAGGACCCCAGTGTCCCCAGCCCAGGGGATGCAGGCATTTCTCTAACCCCTCTTCGGGCTCGTGGAGTGGTTTGGGATCCCTCTGCATACCTGCAGGCTCCATACCCCCTCTGGGAGCTGGGCTCCCATGGGTGCAGGTTGGGGTGGCTGAATCCTGAGGGACAGCACTCAGTACGGAGACCTGGGGACTTGGTTTTGGGGAGTGAGCCTGGAGCTGAGCTGGGTGAGAGCTGTGGGATGAGCACAAGGAATACGGAAGACGGCAGAGGGATTTCTCACCCGTTAATTGCAGTTAATGATTGATGAACATGTTTACCTCAGGAGGCAAAGGTCTGGCAGTGTCAAGATGCGAGAGCAGAGGCAGCATCCCCAGGGACACAGCCACAGGTAAGGGATGTCGGCCCCTATCCCGGCCCCCACGGTCACCTTGCTCCATGCAGGGGGAGGTGGGGGTGTCTGTCAGCTGTGGAGCTGCCCACAGGTCCTGGCACAGGGAGGGAGACACCGTGGTGGTGCCATGGATTGCTCTTGGACTCCAAGCCCTGCTTGGGGAGGCCCTGTTGGACGCAATCAATAGAACCTCCAGCCATGCCCAGGACAGGGTCCCCCAGGCACAGCCACAGTCTCCTCTACCTGGAGGTCAACCCTGTCCTCCCGTGTCCTCAGGGAGCCCATGCCCACGGGTGCCTTGTGGAGCCTGGTGTTTGCTCACCAGTCCAGCTCAGCAGAGGGGACTGTCCCCACCAGCACCCCTCCTGCCCCAGTGGCTGCTCCCCAGGAGGGATCTGGGGGGCAGCCCTCAGTCTCTCAGGTGCTTGTTCCCACAGGCATCCTGGCAGGATGGCATGGCGCTCCTTGGCGCTGCTCCCCTTCCTCCTGGCGACAGGTAAGGACTCTTCTTGGCATCTGCCGTGGGTGGGTGGGAGGTGTTGGAGTTGCTTCCAACCCCCAATACTCTTTCCCAATTCCCTGGGGGAAGCTGCAACCCCAAAACAGCTGCCTACCCCACTGGAGAGCCAGGGCAGGGCAGGGCTGGACAGTGGGAAAGCGTGGGGGCTGCAGCTGCAGGAGAAGTGGGGTCAGGAGGTGGGGGATGAGCACAAGGACATGAGGGCTGGGGGTTCCCCTGCCTCCCATGGAGACCCAAACCACGGCTGGGACCTGGGGCTGGAGCTGAGGAGGTGATGCCAGACATGGGTCTGCTGGCACAGTGAGGGTGCTCAGCTCCTCTTCCCTGTAGTTTCAGGCAACACCGTCCCCGTCTTCAACAGGACCATCTTCTACGTGCCTGAGGACCTGGAGCTGGGTGAGTAGGGTGGTCTTGAGAAGAGTCTGGGGTGTCAGAGGAGTGATTGGGGGTTTCTCAGGCAGGGGCTGACACTGCCTGTGCCCCCAGACCAGTTTGCTTTCCAGCTGGAGGCTTATGACCTAGACAACGACCCTCTCACCTACCAAATCAGAGGGACAGATGCCTTCTACTTCACTGTCAACTCCACATCAGGCAGAGTGACACTGAGGAACTCCCTGGACCGTGAGGTGGGGGCAGAGGGTGGGGGCAGATGTCCCTGCCTGAGGGGGAGCCTGGGGGGATGTCTGGGGGATGTCCCTGCATGCGGGGGAGTCTGGGGATGGAGGGCAGAGCCTGTGGGTCACTCCCTGGCCCCAAAACCCAGCTCCTGGAGGGAGAATTGTCTGGGAGGAGCATCCTACACAGAGGTTGGGGCTCAGCCATCCAAGGATTGAGCTCCACCTTGGCCCTGACCAAGTCCTGCCTTGTGTCCCCTCAGGTCCAGGCCAGGCTCACCATCACCGCTGGAGTGTCTGATGGTGTAAATAATGAGGTGAGTGCTGGGGCAATGGCTGGGTGGCTGCAGGGGGAAGGGAGCAAGCTCCCAGCCAGGGACATGGACAAGGCTCAGTGGGAAGGCAGTTGGAAGTGGGTGGGTGATGCTGGTCAGGGTGGGCATGGGGTGCCAGAACTGCACCCAACTCCGCTGGCCACCATCTCCCACACCCATCCTGTGCCCTCTCTGACACCTGGTAGATCTCCCGAAAAATGACCGTCATCGTGGAGGACCGTAATGACAACGCCCCAGTCTTCCAGTATCTGCCATATAATGCCATCATCCCCGAGGTAACTTCCTGGGACTTCCCAGCCCCCATAGACAGCACGGCAGTGGTGCTGAGTGGCTCCTGTGGCATGGGTGTGCCAGCAATGGGACAATAACAGGCTGGGAACTGTCTGACCCCACTCCAGGGTGCGTGGTGACGGTGTGCCTGGGTGTGGGGTCATGAATGGTGCAGCCAGCACCTGGGAGCACTCTGTGCCAGGGCAATTCCCCATGGGAGCCTCTGTGTCACCCTGAGGCGCTGGAATGTGACTGGGACTCTGCCCTTGCAATGAGCTTCTGTTCAGGGTGTGCCCGAGCCAACTGTCAGCCCAGGACAGGGTGACGCTGGATCAAGGTGTAGATGGGGTGTGGGGCTGAGTCTGGCCCCCATCCAGGAGCTCCATGGCTGGGGGGCAGCCCCTTCTCCCAGGGAGGCAAGGAGGGGGTCCAGCCTCTGCCCAGCCTGAGCAAGGGCAGCAGTTCCTCCCTATGTGTCCCATGGCACTGGGCAGTACCTACAGCCCTGCAGGGCCAGAACACCCCAGGGCAGGGCTGGCAGGGTCCGGGCCCAGCATCACCCCCTTTCTCTGCCACCACCACCCCTCTGTCTGCCCAGAACAAGACACTGCACAGCATCATCTACACCGTGTTTGCCAACGACAGCGACACTGGGAATGCCTCCAGAGTCAGCTACAGCATCGAGGAGGTGAGCACAGGTCATTGTGGAGTGGGAAATACCATACCCAAATCACACCCCTGGGCCACCCCTGTGGGGCTGAGGTGCTGGGGGACACGGCCAGGGCAGCCCCATGTCTCTGGGGGAGCAGGGAGGTTTTGGGTCAGGACCCAAGGGTGTAAGGTGCAGAACAGTTTCAGGCAAGGGATGAGCCCAGTGGTAGGGGATGCCCATGGGCCAAGCCTGGCAGAAGGATGGGGATTGAGCCCCCATCTCTGCTGGGACACCTCTGCTCCCTGCCTTGGTGACACAGGCTGATGTCCCCTGCTCAGGTGATCCCAGACAACATGAAGAACCTCCAGCTCTTCTACATCCTGCCCAATGGGAGTGTGGTGCTCAATGGTTCCCTGGACTATGCCAAGAACACATTCTACCAGATCAAGATCCTTGCCCAGGTGGGGACCAACCATGCTCGGGGTGCAGGGCTGCCAGGTAAGGGGGCTGTGGGACTGACAGGTGCTCTGCTCCTCAGGATGGTGGGGGATTGCTGCACAACAACTGGACCATCCAGAAGAGCTTTACTTACCTGTCGCTGACCATTGAAGATGTGCCCAACCTGAGCCCACGGTTCCTCAACGAGCCCTACTCAGGATCTGTGCCTGAGAACTGCGATTTGGTCAGGAGCCTGCCTGCCCCAGTGTCATGTCCCTGCCCCTGGCCCTCTCTGAGGGCTCTTATGCCCTGAAGTGTCTGGGCCACCAGGCCTGTGGGCAGCTGGAGATATCACATTTCCTGCCCTGATGGCCATGTCCCCACAGGGCACCGTTGTGCTGACTGTCACCGCCATGGACCAAGACACAGGGGTGAATGATGAAATCTTCTACAGCATCACCAGTGAGTGATGGGGCAGAATGGGTCAGGCAGGGGATGATACAGTGGGATGAGCAGGAGGACCAGCAAGGAGGCAGCAAGGAGGACCCTGGAAACTGGTTCTGGGCACCCAGGCTTTGCCAGACTGACCTGCTGGCAGAGAGGGCCAGGCCTTCCTTTCCCAGTGGCTGCCACTGGTTCCTGCTGTCCCCTTGTCCTAGATACCAGTGTTCCTTTTGTAATCAATAACACAACGGGCACCATCACTGTGAGTGAGCCCCTGGACCGTGAGCAGCTGCCAAGCGAGCAAGTGCTGCTTAATGTCACAGTGAGTAAGAGGTAGCAAGGGGAACCCCATCCTCTTCCTCTCCCTGGGCCTCTCCAACCTGCTCTCTCCTCCTGCCCAGGCACGTGAGAAGGACCTGGATACCCATGGCAATGTGGCCCAGACCAGCACCCTGGTGACAGTTTTGGTGACTGATGTCAATGACAACAAGCCTCAGTTCTACAACTGCTCCCTGTCTAGCTGCGACTTCTCCAGCAGTGCTCAGAACAACTTCATAGGCAACATCATAGAGCACTCCTCCTCCAGACTGCCTGTGTCCAACCTCAATATCATTGCCCACGACCCAGATAAGGTAGGAGATTGTCCATGGGGCTGGGCTGTGGTGCAGGTGTCTGTCCTTGCAGCACCACTCACCCTCAGTCTTGTCCTTCCCTGGCAGGGCATCAACAGCAGTTTTGAGCTGAGCCTTCAGGGTCCGAATGCCGACGCCTTCTCTGTATTCCCAACAACAATTGTGGGCACAGGGGAAGTCCAGATCCTGGTGCAAAACTCATCCTTAGTGGACTACGAGATAAGCCATGTCATGGTGGTGCAGGTGGGACCTGTAGGGCTGGCCTGCTCTATGGGGGCAGTTCCTGCTCCCTGCGTGCATTGGGGCACAGTGGGGACATGGCCCTTCTCTTGCAGAGTTCAGGAGCCAAAGCAGGCTCTGCCCTGGCAGTTTGTTTGGTGCAGGGGAGCTGGGCTGGAGTGTGACAGGCCTCTCATGGGTTTGGGGACCCATGTGAGATAGAATCCTTTTTCAATCCTGCAGATCATTGCTAATGACACAGGGAACCCCACAGACTGCTGCTCCACAGCCACCGTGACCATCGACCTCATCGACAGCAATGACCACATCCCTGAGTTCCCCCAGAGCACCTACAGCCTGATGGTGCTGGAGAACAGCCCTAATGGCACCGTCATCTCCCCAAACATCACGGTCAGGCACTGAGCAGGGAGTGGGCACACATTATATCCCCAAACAGGGCACTGGGCACACCTGGCACTTGTAGCACAGCTTGTGCTGAGGGCACTGATCTCTTCATGCACACAGAAAGGAGTCAGGGCCAACGGGCACTCAGGGGTGGGACTCCTTGCCTATCAGGGCCACATTTTTGGGGTGCTCACTGCCAACAGCCACTGCCCCAGGCTCATCATTGCTCTGAGGGCTGAAACAGATTGACCAGATGGTTCCTTCTGTCTTTTAGGCCTATGATCCAGACAGTGGTATCCTGGGCCAGATCACCTACCAGCTGCTCCCGGAGACCATGTACGTAAGGGCAGAGCCAGCCACAACCAGGGCATCATCCTGGACAGGGGGCTCCAGGCCTGAGCCCCAGTGATGGCTCTGTGTACCTGTGCCACAGCCGTCAGATCTTCACGGTGAACGCCACAACGGGGGCACTGCTGGTGTATGATGGGAGCTTGCTGGACCGGGAGTCTCGCTCCATCTACTACGCCAACCTCCAGGCCAAGGATGGGGGCAACCTGGTGGGCACGACGGTGCTGGAGATCACTGTGCTGGATGCCAATGACATGGTACCCGTCATCATTGGCTCCTACTTCATCTCGGTGGAAGAGGGGCAGAACGTCAGTACACAGATCCAGGTATGTGCCAGCGGAGGTGGAAGGGTTGACAGGGCTGACAGAGAGGAGGGACAGTCCCCGAGGTGCCCAGTAGCCCCGTTCCAAACGCTGACCTTTCCAGGCCATCGACAACGACGAGCCTGGCAGCCTCAACAGCAAACTGGGCTTCAAGATCTTGCCAGGACTGTTCAGCAACAACTTTACCATCAATGCAGACACAGGTGAGATGCACAGCAAGGAGCCACTGGACCGTGAGGCCTTGGAAGATGAGCGTGGACAGATGGTGGTGACGGTGATGGTGTATGACCACGGCGAGCCACCGCTGAACACCACAAAGACCGTCACCATCACCGTGGGGGTAAGCCCTAGGCACAAGCAGGGACATGCTGGGGCAGGCTGGGGCTTGGAACTGGAATGGATGGGCAGGGCAGGGATGTGGAATCCGTGGCTGTGGCAGAGGTGCTGTGTCTCCAGGCTTTCTGTGGGGGCAGAGTGAATAGTTGATGCAGGGAGGCAGGAGAGGGCTTGTGTAGCTCCTGCCTGTGGGCAGGCAGGTGCCCACACTCCTGTCTCCAGCCAGCTGTGGGGATTCCTGTTTCCTGGAAGGGCTACAGCCATGGGCTTTGTCTCCTGCAGGACCTGAATGACAACATTCCCGTGTTCCTCAACCAGTCCTATGAGTTCTCAGTCTTTGAAAACCCTCCAGGTAGAAGTTGCATGGGCAGGTTTGTGGGACCAGCGGTGGCCCTGAGCCAGTGCCCACTGCCCACTGAGTGTCTGTCTCCACACGCAGGGCTCTCCATCTTCGTGGGTGAGGTGAATGCCACAGATGCCGACCGGACAGAGATCAATTCTCGCATTTCATTCCGACTTGAAAGAGGCAGTGGCTCCAGCAACTTCTTAATCCGCTCATCCCGCCTGGGACCAGGGAACTACAGTGGGCAGCTGTCCATAGACCCTGAGATATCCCTGGACTATGACACCCTGGAGCCGAAGTTCATCACCCTGACAGTGCTGGCAGAGAACACGGCTGCAGACAATGCAGGGGACAAGGCCAACGTCTCAGTGATGGTCCACGTCCTAGATGTCAATGACGAGTCCCCCACCATCTCAGGTTCACTGCAGGACATGTCGGTGGCTGAGAACGGGACACAGCAGGGTCTGATCCACACGCTGAACGCCTCAGACCCTGACACCAACAGCTCGCTGGTCTTTGAGGAGCTGGCAGTCGCCTGCTTCAAGGGGGACAGCAGTGCTGAGGACGTGTGCTGGGACTGGTTTGTGCTGGCACCCAACGGCTCCGTGCTGGTGAACAGATTGGACATCGACTACGAGGTGTGTGACAGGGTCCTGATCACGCTGCGGGTGGAGGACCTGTACACTGAGAGGGGCAACCGCTACAGCCAGAACGGTACGGCCCCCACTGCCTGCTCCTTCCACCGCCACTGGGCAGGGCAGGTGCTGGGACCTGCCCCTCCCACCTCCCACAGGAAGCTGTGGGCAGCAGGGCGGGAGCTGGGTGGTTTGGATATGGACCTGAACCTGCTGGGAGGACAGGGCTCCCACAGGACGCAGAGGATGGTGCTGCAGGGCTGCTCTGTTGGTGATCAGAGCTCTGCTTTTGGGACATTTGCAGAAACCCTGAGGATCGTCATCATTGATGTGAATGACAACGCGCCCGTCTTCGAGGCCATCTCAGAGACTTTTGGTGAGCAGCTGGGGTTGGCACATCACGTGGGCTCCTCACTGCACCCACACATGCCCTGCCACATTCACCAGCAGCTAGGATCTTCCCAGGACAGGGCTGTGAGCAGTGCAAGGGCCAGGCTGGGGTTACTCAGTGCTTTCTGTGAAGGCTGTGGGGTCAAGGGCAGCAGTGGGTGCTTGGAACCCTGGGGCTGTGTGGGCATGGGGTCTGCAGCAAGTCTGGCTGCTCACCAGCATGACTGCACAATCCATCTGTCTGTCCCTGGCAGTGGTTGTCCCTGAAATCTCTCCTGTGGACCTGCAAGTGGCTACTGTGAAGGTGAGGAGCTGCCTGCCTGTATTTGTCAAGCCATGGAGCCTTGTTCACCTGCCCAACCATGGGCAGGCAGGGGCCATTCCCACCCGTGCTCCTGCCATGTGCTGTCCCTGCAGGCCACAGATGCTGACTCTGGGCGGGGAGGAGCCATCACCTTCTCCATTGTCAGTGTGGTATTTGTGGAGGATACTGGGGTCAGTCGGCCCTTCGAGAAACTCTTCAAGGTGTCGCAAACAGTCGACAAGGGCACCTACATCGGGAGTATCCAGTGAGGCCATGGGTCTGGGCCAGGGTGGGGGGGATGCAGCTCAGCTCCTGCCTGCTGCAGGGCCAGCACAGGCTGGAAAGGGACTTTCTGGACTCCTGCCTGGACATAGAGGTAGGATGGAGCTTGAGGGATGGCAGGCGACATCCTGCGCAGCCCAGTGGGATCGCTGACGTCCCTGTTCTCACAGGGTGGCCAGCAACCTTGATGAATCCCTGAAGGGGCAGTACAAGGTGACGGTAGAGGCTCAGGACGGTGAGGAACCAGTGCACAGAACACAGACTGTGCTCAATGTGAGTGTCACCCCCATCCCCCAGCCCAGGACACCCCACACCCAGCCCAGCCCTGCTCACCCCTGCTCCCCACACACAGATCTTCACGGTGGATCAGAGCTACCGCATTCGGCTCCAGTTTTTGAAAACAGTGGAAGAAGTCCAGAATAACTCCGAGAATATTAAACTGTAAGGGGTGCTGGGCCGGGGCTAGGGATGCACGGCTGGACCCACCAGCTGTGTCTCTCAGCTTCGTGGACTGTGAAAGGGGTGGGCAAGGCAGGTCCCCACCAGAGGAAGGGGCTTCATAAGGTCTATCTGCTTCCTCTGCCTGTGAGCAGAACAGCAGAATGTCCAGCCCAGCTTCCTCCCTCTGTCTTGTTCCTAGGGCCCTGACCTCTGTGACCAAGGCAGCAGTCTACGTGGTGGCCATCCGAGGCACAGAGGACACCCGTGACACCAAGTAAGTGGTGGTGGGGAAGGGGACATGGTGGTGGCATCAGGGATATCACCCTGGGGCAGGGCACCATGCCCTGCACCCCAGCACCACATGACCCCCATCTCTCCGATTCTGCAGTGAGGCTGTCAAGGCAGTGATGGAGGTCTACTTTGTGTACAGCAATGGCACTGCCCTGGACATCAATGACCTGAGCATGTGAGTGCTGGGGCTGTGCACGGGCACTGCCACATGCTGGAAGCAGCCCAGTTGTTCACACCTCTGCTTTCCTTGGCAGACTCATACAGTCCGACCCGCAGGGCTTGGCTGAGCTGGTGAAACTGGGCCTGGCTGTCATTGTGAGTGGGGCCAGGCAAGGGGCATGGGGAGAGGGCAACAACCCCATTCGGGCTGGCTGAGGGATTCCACTGGCTGGAACTGTGCCCTCACCCCTGCTCTGTGCCAGGGCCCCGGGGAGGTGACAAAGCCCACCAAGGAGACAGAGCTGATTGGCATCATCGCAGGATTGGCAGCATTCCTGCTCATCTTCATACTCATCATGACCCTGGTTTTGGTACTCACCACCAAGAGGTACCGCACTGCCTGCACCCTCAGACCCATCCCTATCCTTCTGCCCACCCCATCCCACAGCCTAGCTCCTCCCTGCCCCTCTCACCTACCCCATCCTTGGACTTTGCAGCTACAAGAGGAAGCTGAGTGCCATGAAGGCTCTGAAGGTAGCCACGACCTTCAACCCTGCCACAGCTCAGCAGGGAGCTGGCATCCCCGGGACCAACCAGTACAACGCTGAGGGGTGAGTGGGGGGCTCCCTGCAGCAGGTGGGAGAGACCAGGCAGGTCCCCACATCCAGGGGCTGCAGCACCCCAAGGGGCAGCACTTACCTGCCACCCATCCCTGACCAGGGCCAACCCCATGCTGAACCGCCCGCTCGACCCCTCCCACGACCTGGGCTTCCACGAGGACTCCATCTCTGTGACCAGGTGAGCTCTGCGGGCAGGTCCCAAAGGCCACAGACTGTCACCCTATACCTCACTTTCCCAGTGCCTGTGTCCTCTTCTACCTCCCACCTTCCACTCTCCACAGCATGAATTCCCTGGATGAAAATACAGTAAATGCACCAGCGGATGACAACTTTGAGGTCGAGGTAAGTGTGCAAAGAGCTGCCAGTGCTCAGCAGCTGGGAATCCTGACAGAGCACCCTGCATTTCTCTCTGCTGTGGTCCCCAGGGCCTCATGGACCCCTTGTGTCCTTTACTCTGCACCCCTCAACAACCCTCAGCTCCTGTGTCCCTGCCCTCCATCTCTGTCCCCACCCCTTCTGACCACGCTCTCCTTCTGCAGGAGGTCAAAATGCGGCCAACAGACCCCAGTGACAAGGAGGTGCTGGTGGCTGCCCTGAACCTGAAGGAACCCACCAAAACAGCGTACCTCAACACCACCTTCACCACCACGGACTTGTGAGCGGGCTTACGGGGTGCAGCGGGGCCGGAGTGGGACTCAGGCAGCTGCTTTGGTGGGGATATGTTCAGTGTCTGGCAATAAAACTGTTCCACGGGGGTCATGGTGTCCTGTGGCCATCAGCCCATCTGCCTGGGGGTGCTCAGTCAGTTTGGAGTTGTCTCTCCCAGCGTGAAGTGCTGGTTTTGGGCCAGCTGGTGCCAGAGGGGAGGTGCCACTGTGGGGCTCAGCCTGGCTTCTTGTCCCCAGGACCCTCTCCACCCCGGGGGAGGGAGGTGCAGGCAGCCCCAAGCAGAG
>VZTZ01008487.1:263132-273663 GCA_013400955.1 Drymodes brunneopygia | reverse complement strand
GGAGCATACTCCCCCCCCGCGGGCAGCCTTCATCCCAGGCTGGCTGCCTTCTCCTCCTCCTCCTCTCCCCGCCCGGGCACCTCAGGGCTGGCAGGAGAACAATAGCGGGGAGGATGAGTAAGATGGTCCCCATTGCCTTGGCAACGCACTCCCGCGCTGCCGGCTCGGGAGGAGCCAGGCAGCTGCCTGAAAAGCGCGTTCTCTCTCGGTGGAGGGGGTGCTGGCGCAGGTAGCGCGGCACCCCCTCCCTGGGCGCCGTGGCCCACCTCCCACGCCGCACGGGCAGCGCCACGTGAACGCACACCGGGCTCCCCCACAGCCGCCGGCGCCCGCACACGCCGCAGCGGGCAGCACACGCTCCCCGCACTCGGCTCAGCCCGGGCTTGGCCCCACGGCCTCCGGCTCTGCGGTGCCCAGTTGTGCCAGGCAGCGGTAGGGCACAGCTGGCAGGGTCTGGTTGGGAATGTGAGCCCTGCGGCGCTGCCCGGCAGGAAGGAGAAGGGTTTCCCTCTCCTCTCATGGCTGCGTCACCTTCACGCACGGCTGCCCACGGTATCGGCGGGCAGAGGTGTGGGGTGAGGAGGTGGCAGGGTTTTGGCAAATGACGATGGCAGGGGATGCCCAAGGGCACCAGGATCCCATCTCTGGCCACAGCCATGCATCCCATGCTGTCCCCCAAGTCATGTCACCAGCAGGAGGACCCTCAGTATGCCCAGAGCTGTGAGTGCTTTGGGGTGACAAAGATGCTACCCAGAGATCCAAAAGCACCAAGCACCCAAAAAACAGCACTGTTTTCCCAGCTGCCTTGGTGTGGATATGCTGGGGGGGTATCTGTTCCCTGCCAGCACCTTGTGTCCCAGGCGCCCCAAAACACAGCTGCTGCCTCAGTCCTGTGGGATGGCAGAACACTGCATCCAGGACACTGGTGGCTGAGAACATCATCCAGGATACTCTTGGGTACAGACATGGATATGGCCCCAGGCCCAGCTGGGGGCAGAGGCAGTGACAGGGGCACAGAGAGGCCCCAGCTCTGCTCACTGCTCTGTGCCACTGAGAGGGACCCGAGCACAGCATCATTCAGCCAGAGCTGGCTGGTGACACTGGGGAACAACCTGGTCACACATTTGATCTCTCAGCACAGGATGAGGGAGAGCTCTGGAAAAGAACCAACACAGAGAATCATATAATCAATGAATGGTTGGGGTTGGAAGGGATCTTAAAAATCATCCAGTTTCAACCCCCTGCCATGGACAGGGACACCTTCCACTAGACCCGGTTGCTCAGAGTCCCATCCAACCTGACCTTGAACACTTTGAGGGATGTTGTCACAGTTTCTCTGGGCAACCTGTGCCAGGGCCTTACCACCCTCCCAGGGAAGACTTTCTAGTATTTAATCTAAATCTACTCTCCTTCAGCTTAAAGACATTCCTCCTTGTCCTATCACTCCACTTTCTTGTAAAAAGTCCCTCTCCATCTCTCCTTAGGTACTGGAAGGGGCTCTAAGGTCTCCTGAGAGCCTTCTCTTCTCCAGGCTGAAGAGCCCCAGCTCTCCCATCCTGTCTCCATAGCAGAAGTGCTCCTGCCCTCTGATCATCAATGCAATCATCTATCACAACCAGATGCTGCTGTTCCAGAAGAGCAAAAGCCTTTCCTCCAGCGCCTCTGTGCCTTTGTGGCAGAGAGGCAGGGACTCTTCACTTTTCTCTCTCCTTTCCCAGGGGCTGGTTTCAGCAGCTCAATCCATGCCATTGAAGTGAAAGCCCTGGCTGCATTAACAGCACACAAACGCACCGTGGTGGGCAAGTACAAAGGGAACATAAAGCACGTGGTGACTTGGGCATGGGATGGGGCCATGAGTCAGGAAAGCTCATTAGGTGCTGTGAAAATCAGAAGGTCTTTGGAAGTGCAGGATGCTCCTCTGGGCACAGATGTGTGAGGGCATGTCTTGCTGCAGAATACACCACTGACAGCCTGGAATGTTGGTGTTAATCAGTCAAGCATCGTGCTCCTCAAATGCAGTTGCTGTGCCTGGGTTGTCATGGATTCAGCTCTGGCTGGTGGCATTTGTGGCAGGCTCAGGGTCCATATCCTGTCCTGCCTTCGACTGTGCTCTGCAGAGGCTTCATGGCATTACCAGGGAGCCATGTGTGGTGTGGGGAAGCGGTGGCCCCTTGCCCAGATTCACCAACACGGTCATGATTGCCACAGTCACTTCCTCCCCCTGGGGAGCAGGTGAGCTGGCAGAGAACATCTGTCTGCCTTACCCAGCCTTTTCCAGATGTTCCTTTATGTGTTGCCATGGTGGGTGTGAGGATCAATCCAAGGAAGCACTGGGTGAGTTCACTCCTCGTTTCCCTGCCGACAGCCCATAACTCACGCTCCATTTGCACAGCCCTCCCTCTCTCCCTGTGTATCACAGCGATGTGCTCTGACGAGTGGGGGGAGACGTTTGTAGTGAGTAACACTCACCCAACGACTGTGAAAAGCAGCTTGGGGCGGGGAGAGGGGGGTGAACTCTGGTTTATGGGTCGGTGCATCTGACTGGAGACACGCTGAGGGAGCCTGGAGTGGGGATGCTCCCACCACTGCCCGCTGTGCTGGGGGAAGGGGCAAATCAACAAGGGCTGAGAAGGGCAATGAGCAAAGGGAGCAGGAGTTCACACATCTCTTTTTTCCATTCCAGGGTCCCCAGCTGCTGTGACTAAACTCCCTGGAGCCGTCAGGCAGGGCAGGGCAGCTGCCGGATGCTGTACTGAGGCTCTGTGATTTTTCCTAGGGCCTGTAGTAACAACTGTTTTGTTGTTCTTGCACAGGAACACGAGCTTGAGAAAATAACAAGCCTTTTTCCTGTAGAAAAGGCCATGAAGGAATTTGTAGGTGGGGGGTTTGTCCCGGCTCTGTAAGCAGTGTTTGCTGGCAGTCAGAGGAGCAGGCAGCAGCTGCCTGGCCAGGCTGATACAGAGGCTGCCACCACCGCTGCCTGTCACTGTCCCCATGCTCCACACTTTGCTTGCACTGAGAATTTGGAGTAGAGGGACCCTTAGACTGATCCTCCTGCTGGGCAAGGGCCTCACTTGGGCATTATCCAATAATGGGTACTCCCACTGGCCTGCTCGGACTCAGGGAGGAGTGAAGGTTTCTCCTGCCTCAGTGTGTGATGGAGAGTTCAGTGAGTGCTGGTCACAAGGCAAAGACCTCTACACTCCTTCTTGGTAAGGGCCAAGGCAAAGACCCTGTGAAAGCCAAAGCCATTCATGCCTGAGGGAAGCTGGCGTGTCCCTGGGATATGGGCAGCACCACACATTGGTCAGGGGACTCCTTGGTGTGCCCAAGACCATGACCAGCCCGTGGAAATCACCCAGTTGTAGATGTGCTTTAGATGGAGCTCAGCAAATGAGTTGCAAGGTAAGATGTGACTGATTTTTCTACCTCTACAGGGCCTGGGATTGACCTGCTGGCCCTGATGTCAGTACTTGGGGAGTGGGAGAGGTCCTGGATGGCAAATATTTACACCCACTCTGCAGGACACAGAGTAAACTCTGACAGCACCAGCTGGGAGCCCGAGAGCTCAGTGGGAGTCTGAGAGTACCAGCACTGCATTTTCCCCTCTCCTCCTCGGAAGGATCTTCCCTCTCCTCCCTGCAGACCAGGTCCAGCTCAGAACTGCGGTGAGGTGCTTCCCCCTGCTGTAACTCCAGGAGCTCCTGCTCTTGGCCAGGCACTGCTGCCCCCATCCAGCACCCGCAGCTCCCCATTGCTGAAGCCATTGCCAGGGAGGAATAAACTGGAAAACACACAGCTGAAGTCCTGCTGGCCTTCCGTGTATCCCTCCAAGCCCTCTCTCCCCAAAGCAGTTCCCTCCCCCACGGAAGAGGCTTTGAACTAAGGCTGCACCCTGAGCTGCTGCCCGCAGTGCCCTCGGGAATGGCCCTGTCTTTGCTGATCCTTTTTCCTTTCCACACATCCTTCTGCTTCGCTGATACAGCAGAGAATGAGACAGCTGAAGACCTTGACTACTGTGTGGATAGTTCTGCTGTGTTTTGGGACTGGTTTTTGCAGTGTCAGTTTTGCTTTTAGGAGCTGTACCAAGCTGCTAAGTGCTTCGGGGCAAACAGTGGAAAATCCTCTGTCCCAGTAAGGAGAGCTGAGCTCCCCCTTGGCCCTGCTCTGTGCTGATGATGTGGCAGCCAATTGCACGGGAGTGTGAGGTGCAGGGTTGCTCAGATTGTGCCTGGATGCTGCGTGGTGCCCACCAAGGGGCTCTTTCTCACTGGATCTGTTTTCTAGCAGGATTGGCTCTCAGGAACTGAAGAGCATGCTGTGCTTGGAACATCACGTTCAGGAGCTCTGGAGGTGATAAAGACAAGATGAGCAGGAAGATGAGCAGACTCTGCTTTTCACTACCCTCTCACTAGCCAAGGAGATCTCTGTCCTGCCAGGTCCTGGTCTCTATCCAGCCAAAGCATTCACCAAGAACAGCTACGCTGAGGTTTCTATTTGTGCTTTTCAGCAAAAGCTCCTGAGAGGGAGCTATTACCAGCACAGAGGGTCAGATTAAATGTTTGTCCCCACAGCTTCCCTCTCCACTCACCATCTCTGCTCCGTGTCACTGTAGGGCTTTGGCAAAGTGGGCTGAACACCTGCACAAGTCTGGTGCCTGCTGTATCTGTGTGGGGGACACAGACAGAGCCATTTACAATTCCAGAAGGATCAGCACCAAGGCTCTGTAAGACTACAAGCAGGTGAGTTGAGCCCAGTCATCCCAGTCCCTGTTCTTAAAGAGGTGGGGTCAGTGCCTGCCTCTGAAATGCGCACAGAGAAGGTGGCTGCCCCTCGTGTCCTACAGACCCAGCTCTGAGAGCTGTGCTTTACACTGCCAGGCTGGGAACAACAGCACCCTTCTGCACATCCCAGGACCACAGCACTATAGTTGGCTTCCCAAAAACAGATCCCTGTGACAGCAGCATCCTCGAGATATCTCACAACACCCTCATCCCTGCCACTGTTGAGAATCAGCTCAGGAAGGAGAACACACCCCAGAGCAAGCAAATGCTCTGACCACTCGTGCCACATGCTCCTGACAGACCCTGCATGGTGTGTGAGTGGCAGCAGCACAGCTGAACCTTGGCTTTAGGAATTCAGCAGCCCAGGAAGGTGCCATATCACCACACTGACATCTTGCCTGCTGTGCCAGAGGGGTGGAGCATGAGGTGGAGGTAGCAAGGGGAAGGAAAGCCCAAGCCCTTCCGTTTGCTGGCAGGGAGGAAGGATCGTTGGAATGACCTTGGCTGGCTCTTCTGCATCCTCAGTCTTCATTGTTGTATCAGATCTTCCCCCAGGGCAAAGGAGGTGATGCTCTTGAAGGTACTGGGGTGTCCCCGTGTTGGCACTGAAAATCACGGGCAGCAGAAAAAAGTGAGCAAAGCAGGGGACTGCTACAAATACCAGCTTCCTCCCACCACTGTGTTCAGGACTGTCCTACACCATGGAACAGTCAGCTGAGGTACCTGAGGGCTCTTTGCCCCACCCATCCTTGTTCTTGGGCTCTTTGATTTGCTACAGAGGCCCTGGGCTGTATTTGAGGGGTTCCCACCCATGGCACCCCATCACAGCTCCTGTCACATCAGCACAAGGCCTGGGTTCATCTTCCCAGCAGTGACTCCTTGTTGCTGCTGGGTCCCTGTCCCTCTCCCTGTTGTACCCCATTTCCAGGCTTGTGCCAGCCTTGTGCCTGGTGCTCACACATGTGGCACTGCCTGCACCCTCCTCATGGGGCCCTCCCTTGCCCCTGGACCCTCCTGGCACACACCAGCCTCACAGCTCTCCTCTCTCCAGGAAATTACAACCATGACTGCAAGGGACAGCCTAGGTGTGGACAGGGAACCTGGAGCAGGTTCTGAGGTCGGCTGCACCTACAGACACAGCACCCAGGGGAGCTGCCCTGGTGAGGGTTCATTTGAGCAAGCTCCCTCCCTGCTCTCTGGCTTCCAGCTCTCCCAGGCAGGGTCTTCCCCTATGCTGCCTCAGCCCCAGCCCCTTTACAGCCTCCCTGGCACTGGGGCAAGCCATGCTGCTGCTGGTTTGGGTCTGCTTGCCCATGGATGGCAGAATTAGACAAGGGGAGGAAAAAATGTTCTAGCGGAACAGCCAGCCAGCCCCCAAAGAGCTGTCTCAGTCCTTCCAATAACACACAGTGGGTGCTCTGAGCACTGCTGCAACCAGAGCCAGGGCAGGATTTGCTGGCATCAGCAAACCTGTTGTGTGACTGTGCTGACTGCTGCAGCTTCACTCCTCACTGGCAAAGCTGGTGAGCCAGCACAGGTGGGGGATCTAATCTGATATTCATGGCAGGGAGACTCAGCCCAGCCTCTCACCCCAACCTGTGATGCAGTCAAAGGGCTGGAGGCTAGCTGGGTATCCAGGCTGGGCTGGTGGCGCTGCCCTGGGAGAGCTGAAGACCCAAGGACTGCGCTGTGGGGTGAGCACAGGACCCTGTGCCATGGTGGCCATCCCACAGCCACGTGTGACACCCACCTGCCCTTCACATGGTCACACTGCATCTGAGAGAGATGCGGGTGACAGCCACGTCCTCTGCCCCTTGAGGGGAACAGGGGCATGTAGGAAGGGGGGAACAAGTGCTGGAGCCCAGGGCTGTGTCACCCTCATCCTGGCTTGTGTTCCTCAGCCCCACAGGGACCCCTGCAGATGCAAAGCCCTGCAAAAAGGCAGGTGGTGCGGGGACACCGCCTGCACCCCAAGTCTCAGCCAGAGTCTGGCTGGAGGCCCAGGGCACAGTGACCTGCTATGATGCAGCAGCCAGCAGACAGAAAGGCATCCTGTCCTCATGAACCACCAGTCCTGCCTGCTCCCCCAACACGAGCCCCATTCCTCTTTCCAAAACTACCCCTGCCACCAAAGCACAGGGCCAACCCCTCCCCAGGGACCCCATAACCAGGACCAGGGGGCTACAGACAAGAGTTGGCTTTATTCACGGACACGGGGACAGCTGTGTCACTGGCAGCTGCCCTCGTATTGCACATCCAGCGACGGGAGAATATCCATGCCACGTCACAACACAGCGTCGGCACTATGGGACCTCGGGGGGGCGCAGGCACCGCCACCACCCAGCAGGCTGGGCAGCGGGCTGGGGCGCCAAGGGTTCACAAAGGCAAAAGACCCGTCCACCCATAGATAGAGAGAGAGATATATATATATAAAAAAAAAATAGTTCCACGATGACCAGAGCAGAACCCACAGGGACACGCGTGCAAGCGAAATGTACAGCAGCCCGCGAGCAGGTAAACATGCTTTGTACAGACACACCGGGACGCAGCCGGGGTCTATGGCACTGGGAGGGAGACAGAGCCATAAACCCGGGCTTCACACGCACGCTCACACGCACACGCACACGCACCAGCCCCTGCGGGCAGCACCCACGGCTCGGGCACGCGCCGGGGCTCGGGGGCTTGGACACAGCGGGTGTTTCTCACTGCTAGACATGTTACGGAGACACGGACACGGTCCCTTGGAACGGAACTGGAGGAAGAACTCGTGAGCGAACGGGGCAGGAGCACCCCTGCTCCTCCCCGGCACGCAGGCACCGGCCGGGGCCGGCTGGAGAGGAGCAGAGGGCTACCGGCGGTTCGTTGTGCTGCTGGTGGAAGAGGCAAGGATGGGGGTCCATTATGCCTCTGGCTCGTATTCCTGGTATTCCTCCTGTGGGATGAGGAAGGAAAGAGCCAGTGAGAGAGTTCAGGTGGGGCACAGAGCCCCTCTCTTCCCCAGCCCAACACCAGCTTTGCTCCGGATTGATCACTGTCACACTGTGTCCACTGTGCCACCCTGTCCCCTCACCTGTGGGGGTTCCTCGTAGTTCTCCCCCTCTGGCTCCAGCAGCGGCTCGACCAGTGGCTCCTCCACAGCCTCCTGGGCCACCTCCTCTGCCTGAGAGTGAACCAGGAGGTCAGTGCCATACACACATGCCCCACATGGCACCCATCCTCCCTGTCCCTGCCAGACCAGCAATGCACTCGAGATACAAGGGGCTCTATGGATACCCTTGGCACACAGCAGCCCACCTAGCTGGGAGGTGACATGCCCAGGTCTGCGTGAGGAGGGGCTGTGTGTGTATGTCCCCCGCACGGCTCCCAGCCCCAGCCTCAGGCAGGCAATGAGTGTTGGCACCACGTGGGCCTCGCCAGGCTCCAGGCGCTGCTGGCAGGGCTGCGGGAGCATCCTGCATCCCTGGCAGGGGAGGGCGGTGCTGGGTAACCCCTCCCCGGGGCTGGCAGGCGGGAAAGGGGGGCAGCCAATCCCCCCGTGCAGCGGCGGTGGCCTCATTTCTTCAGCTGATGCTATTTTGGGCTAAGCTGGAAGCCTCAACGGCTCATGGGGCGGCGAGCTGGAACCCGCTGCCCCTCCCGCAGCTGTCAGGTCACCTCGCAGCCGCTGGAGCGATGTGCCACGGGCCCACGCCGCCGGCCGCCATGGCAGGGCCCGAGCACGCACACGTCCGCAGCACCGCACACGCGGCCGGGCACGCTCAGGGCCACGACGCCTGCCCCGCGCACGGCGAGACCACCTGGGCACCCTCGTGGTTCCTCCTTTGGGACTGCGCCACAGCCGAGGGGCTCCCCGCCAAACCTGCGGATGTGCCAGCCTCCCCACGGGCATGGCGGTGCCTGGGGACTCTCACCTTCAGGTCTGCAGGGAACTCCTCCTTCTTCACCAGCCCGGTGGCCGCCGCGATGTTGCCGGCACCGGAGAACGCCGCTTCGCCCAGCTGGGACGCCTGCTCCTTTGCCTTCTCAGCCACTGCAAGAGCCCGGGGTGCCCATCAGTGCCCCCCATCCCGTGCCAAAAAGGGGTGCCCAGCTGTGGCTTCGTGCCCTGCACCACCCCGGGGGGAGCTGGCGGAGAGATGCTGGGCAGGATCAGGCTCTTCCCATTTCCTTGCCCTGGTGGGGAGGGGAGGGGGCCGTGACACTGCTCTGCAGCTGGGCAAGGAGTGTGAGCAGCCGCGGCAAATCCTTGGTTGCTGGCCCTGTTATATAAGAGGCTTTAGCAGAGTGACATCAGCCCCTCAATTAGCCTCTGATCTCGTTAGTGTGGCCGTGCTCTCAGGGCCGGAGGGGTACCGCCGCAGGAACACAGAGAGGGGCCATACCTGAGGTTACACCTTGCACCACACCTTGGGTTTTGCTCCCTGAGGGTAGAAAGAGACAGAGATCAGGTTAGAGGGACTGACAGCTGGGCTCTGACATGCGCCATGCCCGGGACCCTGGCAGGGCTCTGAGCCAGGACAGCATCCTCTGCACACCCCATGCCAGGGCACCTGAGGGGCTGAGAACTTGCCTGGCTCCCCTCGAGGGTCCTGTTGTCCCTGCAGGAGTCAGAACTGGGGCAGCACAGGGCCACTGCCATGTGCCAGGCAGGGCAGAGACCCAGGGCCCAGCACCGTATCAGGGCACAGCCAGGCAGAGCAAATGCAAGCTGTGCTGCTGAGAAAAACCTAAAAACCTTCCACAGGATCCAAACCTAGAGCTGGTGCCAACACAGCATGGGAAGCCCCACAGCTGGAGTGCCTGGAGTTGGGTGCTGCTGCTGGCTGTGCCCACCCTTGCCAGGCTCCCTCGAGCAGAGCAACACCACCCAGAATACCCCATGGAATGGGCATGGGGTGTCTAGGATGGAAGGAAAGGTAGGGGCTGGGCAGCTCCTCTAGGATGGGGCCTCGGGGCATTCCTTGAGCTGCTGGACCCCTGTCCAGCACACACACCCTGGTGAGAATGGGGGCCCAGGGCAGGCACCCACCAGTGCCCAGGGGAACAGTTCTGAGGCCTCAGCTCTGCCACAGAGCTTGTGCCCTCTGGAGCAGAACAGAGCCTCCCCTGCACCCTCCTCCCTCCCACTGCAAGCAGGGTTGGCCTCAGCTCCCTCCCTGGGCATTCCAGCACCACAGCCAGGCACAGACTGCCCAGGAACTGCTCCTCCTGCCAGTCATGTCTTCTAGGACCTGGCCCCGAACAGATCCCGGCCCCAAGGGGCAGCATGGAGGGACCCCTCAGTCACCAGCGGGTGCAGCGGAGATTCTGGTGTGGGATGAGCTCCAGGGCATTGCCTCTCTAAGGGGGACAAACACAGTCCCCACTCCTCTGCCCCAAGACAGGCACATTCCAACACAGGGGTCACCACCTCCATCATGGTCCCTCTGCTTTCCTGTCCCAGAGCATCCCGGACACAGAGCTGAGAGACCCACAGGCTCAGACTGGGAGCTGAAAGGGGTCCAGCCCCCGAGGGTCCCATCCCCTCAGCCTGGGGACCAGTCCCCGACTCTGCTCCTGCCCGTGGAGCCCTCTCTCCTGTCCTTCAGATTCCAGGTGGGCAGCGAGGCACTGCGGGCACCGACCCTCTGCCCTGGGGCACTCCGCCGCAGGGTGGTCGTCACGGGGAAGGAGCAGGGGAGAGGGGGAACGGGGCCGGGGACAGGTGGGGACGCAAGGGGGACGGCAGGGGGATGGGCAGGAAGACG
>VZTZ01008487.1:252225-263050 GCA_013400955.1 Drymodes brunneopygia | reverse complement strand
CCCGCACCGCCCCGCGCGGCAGCGGCGCCCCCGGCCCTTCGCCGCCCCAGCCCCGCAGGCTCCCTCCCCGCACTGCGCGGCACCCGGGACGGTCGTTCTCCCCATGCCCATCACTCGTCGTCATCGCACCCCACGCTGTCCCCATTCTATTCTGTCCTGAACCCCATCACATCCTATCCTACCCTCTCCCTGTCACGTCTCCTCCCGATCCTTGTCCCACCTTGTCCCGATTCCACTGCTTTCCATCTACAGGCTGCCCTTACCCCATTCTATCCTTATCGCCATCCAACTCCTTCCACATTCCACCCTGTCCCTATGCCATTCCCATCCCCATCTCGTCATGTCCTCTTCCCACCTCATCCCACCCCATTCCCGTCCCACTGTATCCAATTCTGAACCCATCCCCTCCCCATCACATCCTCCACTCTCCCCATCACATCCTATCCTGATCCCATCTTCCCTATCCCATCCTATCCCCACCTTCCAACCTGACTCTATCCCACCCTGTCTGTGTACCACCCTGTCCTGTCCATACCACATCATGGTCCCCATAAATGGTCCCCAACTTACACAGTTCTACTCTCTCATCCTGATCCCATCCCACTCTGAGCCCTCATCCCCCAGCTCCCTGCTCTAGAGAGGGATCCCCCATCTCTCTGCTCCCCAGGAGGGGCAGGACCGGCACCCTCTCCCCAGGACACCACCCTCCCACCCCACCAGGTGCAGCTGGGATAGCTCCTCATCCCACCTGCTTGTGGGTACTTAAGAGCCAGAGGCAGACCAGGAGAGCCTATTCTGGTCAGGATGGCTACAGGGGAGCAGGTGGGTGCTCGCCCTGTGGGCTGGGAAGGCTGTTGAACACAAACAGCTCTGCCAGCCCTCGGGGGGCTCAGTGTGGGTGGTAACTGCGGGGCTGCAGGCTCCCTGCTGGGGTGGTAATTGCTCTTCGGGGCTGTCCCACCTTCCACTGCAGAGGCAACAGGAGCAACGCCGGCAGAGGGCTCGGCAGCAAGAGCTGCTCCCGGCAGAGATCCTGGGCAAGCACCCCCTGCAGAACAGGTATGGGAGGTCTGGCCATTGACTGCCTCTCCCAGCACTGGGAGGGGTGTGCTGGGGCTGGAGGGGGACTCTGGCATGGTTGAACACCTCTTTTCCCCTCCCTCCCCAGATGGGCACTGTGGTTTTTCAAGAATGACAAGAGCAAGATGTGGCAGGCAAACCTACGCCTCGTCACCAAATTCAGCACTGTGGAGGACTTCTGGGCGTGAGTGTCCATTGGGTGGGTGTGCCAACTGTGCCCCTTCTGGAGATGTTCTGGTGGGGGGGTCTGAGCCTGAGGTACCTGTTCTCACCTGCTTCTGTGTCTCCATCTAACACAGGCTGTACAGTCACATCCAGCTCGCCAGCAAGCTTGCAGCTGGCTGTGACTACTCCCTCTTCAAGGTATGATATCCCATCCTCAGAATCCCCACAGCACTCAGCATTATGGGGGCACACTGGGTGTTGGTAGGGCTGTCAGGCTGCCCTGGCCATAAGGTGGGAGGAGAAATCTGACTGGATATTCACAGCTCCTCAAGCCAGCTCTGGCTGGGTACTTGGTGCCCCTGACTGTCCCCTTGCCCACCCCTAGGATGGCATTGAGCCCATGTGGGAGGACAGCCAGAACAAGCGTGGTGGGCGCTGGCTCATCACCCTGGCCAAGCAGCAGCGGCACACCGAGCTGGACCGCTTCTGGCTGGAGACGGTGAGTGCGGCCCTGCTCAAGGGTCCTGGCTGTGGTGCTCCCCATGCCCCAGGGCTGTGAGCCCCAGTGGGGACTGTCCCAGGCACCTCTTCTCCTCCCAACAGCTGCTGTGCCTCATTGGGGAGATGTTTGATGAGTACAGTGATGAGGTGTGCGGGGCCGTCATCAACATCCGCACCAAGGGGGACAAGATCGCCATCTGGACCCGGGAAGCAGAGAACCAGGAAGGGGTCACCCACATTGGGTAATGCAGCTTCAGGGGAGACTGCCCAGGAGAAAAAGGGCTCCCCCTCTTTGGGGGCCAATGGGAGAAGTGGTGCTGCCCTGTTCATGCATGCCCTTCTCTCTTCCAGGCGTGTCTACAAGGAGCACCTGGGCCTGTCACAGAAGGTGGCCATTGGGTACCAAGCCCATGCAGATACAGCCACCAAGAGTGGCTCCCTTGCCAAGACCAAGTTTGTGGTGTGACTGTGGGGAGAGGGGAGAGCTGCCTATGATGTCCCCATGTACTGTCTCACAATGAATTTTTGCATCTGAGCATGATCTGTGTCTCTGGGGCTCTTGGCAACCTGGGGTGGCTCCTGTTTGGGGCGGGAGATTTCCTGGGAGGGAAGTGATGATGTGCCATATCCTGGACCCTCCATTCTGGGTGAGTGGGGCCAGGAGCACAGAGCTGGCATTGCTGTGGGCTTGGGACCTCCCCTAGAGCCTGGGACCAGTGCCCCTCTCCCTGGGGCTGTGGGGGTGTTTCCTGTGTTTTGGGGGCCCTGGATAGCCCCCAGAAGGATGCTGTTCTGTCCTCCTCTGGCCAAGGCATGGGCACAGCTCACTGCCTTGCAAACCTGGGCATGGGAGGGGTTACTGAGGCCCAGCTCATCTGGGTCAGCTCAGCCTGGGGAGCTGATCCACTTTTCTCCTAAGTCCCTGCACATCTGTGGGACATGGGTCTGCCTTCCCAGGAAGATGAGTTTCCCAGCTGAGGGCTGGCAGTGTCGCTGCAGGGTGGGTGCTGGGGCTGCAGCACAGCATGGTCCCCATGCTGCATCCCCTCCCACAGACAGCAGCATAGGGCTATGAAGCTTGTTTTCTTCCCAAGGTTTTGTTGGTGCCAAACCTGCAGGTTCACAGCCTCAGTCTTTTGAGCCCTGGGACTTTGCTGGCTCTTCCTTTTCATGGCTCATGTCTTCTGCTGTCCCTTCTGGTGGTCCTGGCCCCCTCATACTCTCTTCCAGACCCACCCCACACTCTGTCCTTTCATCTTTCATTTGTGTGTTTGATTGTTGTATCTGTGCTTCCCTGCCTAGTCAGATTCTAGAGGTGGAGCTGTCTGCTCACCTCCTGACAGTGGCAGCTGCAGTTCTGCCCCCACTGCAGCTCTCATCCCAGGAGTATCCTCCACTCTCTCCAGCAGCACCCAGGCTTCATCTCAGCCCGGGGTTGCACCTTGTCCAGGGCCACATGTCCAGCCCATCTGTGCCACCTCATCAGCCCAGAGCCAGGGCTGCTTGTCCCCTGCTGTGATGACTCAGTGCTGTCCTGCCTGCAGCCGGGCTCTGCAGAGACCTGGTCCTGCAGAAGGATGAAGTATTGAACACTCTCTGCTCTTAGAGCAGGTTGTGACCTGTCTGGTCACAGCTTGACAGGCAGCAGGTGTGGCTGTGTCACTCAGGGTCTCGACTGCCTGCAGTGCAGCCCCTGGGGTTGAGTTTGCTGAGCCCTGCACTACTCTGGGATGCTGCCGTGGCTGCAGAGAGCTGTGTCCCTGGGACTCAGCTGCCTTTCTCCAGGAACAGCAGCCTCGCAGCTCCCCCAGGGCAGTGCAGGGCCCTCCACCACCCAATACTGCCCCTATTCCAGGCAGAAGATGATACTAGAGACTGAAGACAGGAGCTCATCCCTGGCAGGTGGTGCGTCAGGCCATGTCCCTGTGTTCTTGGATCGTGTGATGGCTTCAGGTCATTTCTCTGTGCAGGTGCAAGGGCGACAGCACTGCACTGCCCTCCCCTGTAGGGCAACGGGGCTGGGGAGGCAGCAGGACAGGGATGAGGGGATGCAATATGGGGGATTGCACCCCAAACTGGGGGCGCTGCAACCGGGGGATCAGGGGTGGCTCTGCCTGCCTTGCCCACTGTTCCCGCACGGGGCACAGCGTGCCGGCAGCCCTGGTGCTGCCTGCGCTGCCTGTACCGCCGGTCCCTCGCCACGCGATGGTGCCGCTCGCCCGGCCTTGGCCAGCTCCGGCGCGGCAGGGCTGGCAGCCTGCCCTGCCTGCAGTGGGGTCCCTGTCTGCCCTGCCCTGCCAACATCGGGGTCCCTGCCTGAAGTGGGGTCACAGCGCTACCCCAGTCCCCTCCTTCCCCTCCAGATGAGAGGCACGCAGAGTCACTCGTGGGGCTGGCAAAGCTGAAGCTGGAGGAGGGATGGCTGAGAACCCCTAAAACGCAACATTAATGCCCCTCCCCAGCAGTTACAGCGTCAAGTGTGTGAGAGGCAGGGGTTGTCTGTCCCTCTGTCCCTTCAACTTACTGTCCTGCCCCACACGGCCCTGTCATCGCCCCCCACCTGGCTCTAGGGCTGAGTCCCCTGCAGCCAGGCTGGCATGCTGTCCTTACTCCAGCAAGGGCGTTGTGCTCATGGGGTGCCCTATGCCCCATCATGTCACAAGGCCAAGGTTAACTGGGGCAGGAGGGGGTGCAGAGGCTGCTGCACTGCCGTGGTTCATCACCATTCTCACGCAGCCACAGTGGGATTTCATTTGATTGGAAAAATAATAGAAGCCATTTATCTCCATGGCTTTATGGGTTCCCATCAGCCCTGCAGCCCAGCCAGGCTGTGGGGCTGGCAGTGCCCACCCAGAGCCCGCCCTTTGGCAACACAATGACCTTCATCCTCAACTCTTGCACCCCACAGCCCCGTCTGAGGGCCAGAGGGTGCTGGGGGGCACAAAGTCACCCCCTGGGTGGGCACAGTAGTTGCCAGGAGCCACACAGTGACTACAGCAGTGCCAGCGCTGCCCCCGGCCTGTCTCATGCTGGGCAGCTGTCCCAGCTGGCAGCCGAGCTGGCAGCCCTGTCAATAATAATAATTAAAAATTAATACTAATCAAAAGGGAGAGGCAGATGGCAGCAGACATGCGGCAGGGCTGGAGGTGGGGGTGGGAGGCTCAGCAGACAGAGGGGCCTGCAAGGACAGGGATGGGGGGGCCAAGAGTGCTATAGGTTCTAGTGGGGATGGGAGGTGCAGGTCAAGGGACCCATGTTGCACAAGAGGGGGATATGGGGCTGGGTTTGCTGTGGGGCACAGCAGGGATGGGGATGGACTGGGCTGCTGCAAGGATGGAGTCCTGTGTCCCCTTTCCATGCAGGGGGTGTGGGTCAGTGGTGCTGGGACCCCGTGCAGGGTCACCTTGCTGGCAGCTGGCGTGCAGCCACGGGCAGGCACTGCCAGTCCAGCTTCTCCCTGAGCCACCAGCTCTGGCAGCAAGGACAGATCCTGCCTCCTGCCCCCAGCACGTGTCTGGTGCAGGCACCCATTCTTGCAACCAATGAGTTCTGCAGGGTTAAAATCCCCCAAATAACTGGGGAAGGAGCTGCTGGCTCCGTGCAGGGTGCGTGGGCCGGGGAAGAACAGGCAGCGCTGGCTCACCGTGGGAGTGGGCAGGCAGTGTGGCTGCCAGCGCTGAGGCTGTGCCACGCTGTTCCCGCAGTGCCTGAGCCCACCTGCCTGCCCCGTCACCCAGCCAGGGGCCGCAGGGGGCTCTGGACCTTGCAGGAGCGGTGTGGGTACACGGGGGACCTCTGTCCCTGGGTACCGCCAGCATCCCCGTGCATTCCTGGGCTGGAGCTCCCCGTGCCCTCCCTGCCCACCCTGCCAGGCCCTGGAAAGGGCACAAGCTGTGCCGACCCTCCATTCAGAATCACCGTGGCATGCAAGGAGGGGTACCCAGGGTGAGGGGTACCTACAGCGCACCGTTCCCATGACAACCTCCCGGGAGAGACAGCAGTCGGTGAGGGAGATGCGGGAGGCGAGGGGCCTGTGGGCCCCTCCGAGCATGGGCTCCCACGCCTGGCAGGGCACAGTGGGGCACAGCAGAGGGGCTGCACCTCTGGGTCTTGCTCCCAGGCTCGGGCTCTGCCTGCTCCATTCTGCTTCCTGCAGCTTGGGACAGGCAGGCATGGCAGTGCTGGTGCTGGGCTGCTGCCCTCCAGCTCCAGCTGGTTTGCACGGTGGGGAAGTGGTTAAGTGCCTGCAGGGTCGTCCCCAGTGCCAGCAGCAGAGGAGGCGAAGACGGGGACAGTATCTTCTGCCCTGCGCCTCAGGGAGCCTGTACCTGAGAAGGGTCCTTTGCTGTCACTTCTCATCTGGGTGGATACCAGGCTCTGCAACACGGCTGAGCACTCTCCTTCCCCGCAGGGACGGGCTGGCACTTCTTACTTGGCAGAGGCAGGCGGGAGGAGTGGGCGGGTGGGATGGGGACAGGGACAGGAGCTGTGTGGCCACGAACCTGCAGGCATGTCTGCAGCACGGGGCTGTGCAGGCAGCGCCACCCCCCCACTTTGGGGTGTGTTCTGCTGGTCCTGTATCGTGACCTGGGTGCCCCCCAGCCGGCTGGCACGTGCCCACAGAGCCTTTCCCTCCCCGAGTCCCCGTGTCCATGCTGTCCCCGAGACTCTGGTACTGCCCCTGCCCGCAGCCCCCTCCCTCAGCTCCCACAGCGGATGCCACCAGCTCCGAGGGACCACCCTGCACCTCCCTCAGCGCAGATGCATCCAAACATTAGCACCCCCACGCCCTCCCAGCGTGACACAGGGACCGGCCACTCTCCCGGTTCACAGAGGAGCAGGTGTCAGCCCTGAGGCTGTCGGGATGCAGGACATGCGGCAGTGCCGTCGGTGCCTGTCCTTTCCCTTCTGGCCCTGTGCACCCTGGTGTGCTGTCGCAAGGGGCTGGTGATGCTGCGGCCGGGAGCTGCCAGGCTCCCTGCGTGCCCCAGCTCCACAGCTCTGGCTGGGAGGGCTGGAGTTTCCCGGGCGGTCGATGTGCCCATCGATCCCGCACAGCTCCGCCGGCTGCTCTCCCACCGCCCTGCTAATTAATTGTCTGCTGCTGCTGCTGTGGGAGTGCTGGGCACGGGGGTGCTTGGGCTGCCTGCACCCTGCCCTGCCTGCACAGAGGCATTGCCCCACAGATAACAAGGAGCTGGCATCCACTTCAGCCCCACCCCAACCCACCTTTACCACAAAGTGGGGGGTCTCTGTCAGGCTGGGGATGGGACTGACAGTCCCAGGGCAGTGTGAAGGCTACAAGGGATGGTTGGGGGGCAGCAAATGGCCACTTGCAGCCCACTAGCTGCCTGTGTCCAGAGCAATCTCACACTTCTCACAGCTGTGCCCACCCCAGCCTGTGCCAACCCCCAGCCTGGTGCAGGGATGGGGACAGGAGCGATGCCTTTGTGCCAGTCTGTAATGAGATTTCTGCTTGGATACCTAGATAGAAAATCCCAGCCAGACGATGCGAAAAGCCTCTCCAAGCCTCAGCAGCCTCCTGCCCCTGCTCAGCCTAGAGCACACAGAAATGCCCCTGCCCCAGCACCCACAGTGCACCCAGGATGGCATCAGCACCAGCTCCATCCAGGAGCACCCTCTGCACTGCTGGGCATGGGTCACCCATGGGATGTACAGTCCAGAGGCTTCTCTACCTATTTATCCCTGTCTCTGCCCATGGTGGCACTGGTGCAGCCTCCCCATGCCCAAGCTGGGGGTGCCAGGCACACCCTTGGGGACTCCAAGCTGCATGCCAGCACCGTGCCCACTCTCCTGTCATCCTGGGTGCCAGCGTCTGTATCCCTGTGCTGCCAGATGCCAGTTCTCTGTGGTGAGGTCCTGGCACTCTGGTACTGTGCCTGCAGAACCTGTGTGTGCAGGGTGGCACCACGCTGTGCTTCTGGCCACCTCATTTTCCCCCACAGCAGCAGCAAATCCATCTCCTCAAAAAGTGGGGATTGACTCTGTGTGTGCTGTGAGCTACAGGGAACAGGCTGTGTCGGGCTGGGCTTTGCTGCACATCCTAAAGGAACCCTTCCCGCCCTCAGCACCGTGCGCCGTTAATCTACTCTTGCAAATGGCTAATTTTGAAAATCCTCTTATCAGAATTAGGTCCTCAACATCCATATTTATTTACTTTTCGTTTTCATAATCTTTCTGCTCCTTGTGTGGCTGGGGTTTTTCTCGCTGGCTCCATTTCTGAGCATCCCTGTGCGGGATGACACCTGGGATGTCCCACAACGTGCCATTATCCCAAGCCGAGCTGTCCCATGCCAGGCTGTGCTGTGCCGTGCTCTGTCACCTCTCTCATACAGCACACGTGTTCCTCACACCTTCGGCTCGGCCAGTGACACCATCAGCGCTGGTGTCCCCTCCCCACGGGGGCACCCTACTGCCCCACGCCCTGCGCAGCCCAGCCCCTGCCTGGCGCCAGGGCAGCCGCATCCTGCCCGAGGGTCCCTGCATTATGCATTGTTTATCCGTCAGCACCTTCCCTGTTTGTAACTCAATTAAGCAGGCGCGGTTTTGCTAATACAATGGTGTTTAATATTCGGCTTCCTTAAATACCACAAATGGATGGGGAGGCAGCGCACGGGCGATCCATTATACATGACCTCAAATATCTACTTAAATATTTGATGGGAGTTTAGAAAATCTCGGGGCTGGCCTCGCCCGTGGCTGCCAGGGCTGGGCAGGAGGTCGGGCACGGCACAGCCAGGGGCTTGCCAGGCTCTGTGTTAGTGGGAGCTGCCTCACCTCAGCTGGCCCAGAAAAAAGTGGCACCTGGGGCATGTGGTGAGAGGTGAGCAGTGCCAGGGAGGTGACATCCCTAGGGAGGTGGCAGCTGCAGCCCACACAGCCTGGTTACCACTGCTCACCAGGTGATGCCCTCCCTCCACCTCCACCTTAATCCAGTCTTTTTCAGAAGAAAGCCCTGACACAATGGCTGTAGCAGGCGGCTGAGGCATGACCGCGGAACGCTGCAGAGGAGAATTAATTTTTAATTCCACCTTAATTACTCTGAGTAATAATCCATTTACAGCACCCAGTGGGACCGGTGTTTCTGGCATCCCCCTGGGGCTCTCAGGACACCCAGATGCTGAGCATGTGGGGTTGGAGGCACTGGGCCAGCCAGGCACTGCAATCTCCTCCTCAAATACCCTGATTCTCGTGGCTCTACACGTGCTGCAGCCCCTCACACCCCCTTGGCAGGTGGTCAGGGGTTCCAGATGCCCCCACAGGCATGAGCCAGGCAGGCATTGACCCTTGGCAGCAGGACTCAGGGCTCTGGCAGCTGTAGAGCAGGATCTGGCTCATCCATCCCCTCAGTTTCTCCTCAGCAAGAGGGAAAGCAAGCAGAATTGAAAGTGATCTCCCCAATCTGTATTAATTAGAGTTTATTCATTCGTCAGTACACCCTGCCACTTCTCCACTGATGACCCGGCCGTGCTGGCCCGCAGCGAAGGAGGGACACGCAGGGTGACACCACACGGCCTTGGCACGGCACCTCCATGGCACCGAGCACCACCAGCACACGGCGAGGGGAACCGGGAGAAGCTGAGGCACCACCGGCACCCCAGCTGGGCACCGGGACAGGGAGGATGCAGCGGGTGCCCAGGGGGTGGGAGTGTTGTTGCTGGCGCTGCCGTCGCAGTGCCAGGAGCGGGAGCTGGAAGCCACCCCGGGAGAGTGGTGCAAGGAGCAGATGGGGCTGGCACCGCACTGGGGACCCCCAGCCCCCTCCACACCGCGCTGCCCCAGGGCAGCACCGTGCTGGGTGCCCACCTCCGGTGCCATCTGCACTGGGTAGCCCCACCTTGCCTTGCCCTGCTGTTTGCCTGGAGGGTTTGGCCACCGTGGGAGCCCGAGCTGGGGGTCCCGGCGCTGCGGAGGAGCTCTCCCCGGTTCCCATGGCAGCCCCCCGGAGCTCATGTGCAGAGCGGTGACTTCAGCAGGAGCAGATGGAGCCGCAAGGAGTAAAAACATCCTGTTTCCATGCAAATGCCATCAGTAATAACGAGCCAGCCTGAAGGAGGGTTGTTACTGCTGCGCCAGAGCTCTGCCCACAGGGGCTGGGGGTCTCCTCTGCCATTGCCCCCCACCAGTGTCCAGGCAGATGTCCTGGGGCTCGTGGTTCTGCCTGGGGCAGCACAGTGGGATGAAAATGGGCACCCACGGGTGTCACCCCCCCACTTGCTGCCCTACCTGTGTGCATGCCTGGTGCAGAACTCCATTGGCACAGGATGTCCCGGGAGGTGTGTGATGGTGGGAGATGGCTCTGGCCTCAGCCCGGAGCGGTGCTGGCCGTGGGCTCGGCTCTGCCTGGCACTGCCAGCATTGCGTTGGGGTGGAGGGAGGCCACGGCACAGCTGGTGCCACCTGGGAGAGCTGCGCTGGCTTCACACGTGCTTCAGCTCTTGAAGGCATCAGAGCAGTTGTTAATTGTTCCTGATGCCGCTAATGAAATTATTGCTGCACGACGCTGAGAGCCACTACCCGGCCCCTGTTGCTGCGGATGGGGCTGCTCGTCACTGCTGGCACAGGCTTTGGCTGCCACAGGGTTTGGGGAGCACCTCGGGCACCCCGGTACAGCCTCAACCCCCTTTGACCCTTTCCCACATTGGAAATGCCCACTGGTGACAGCAGCACTGCTTGTGGGCACCTTGGCTGTGTTCAGGGAGGGTACAGAGAGGGAAGGGGTCGCATCCTGCAGCCACATCCCCAGGGAGAGGCCAGTGTGGCTGAGCATGGGGCACCTTGAGGCAGTAAGGTGGGGCCCCACAGGTGACCCACGATGCCGCCAAGATTGTGGTCCCTCTTCTGTAATATTTCCCATGGGGTGCCAGGCAGGGCTGGGGAGCATCCCTGGGCATCAACCGGTGGTGCCGCAGGGGCTTGGGGTAGAGTGGGGTGTGGAGGGGAGATGCAGCGCGTAGTGGGTGTGAGCTGCCGAGAGGCGTCCCGGGGGGTGCAGAGCCCGCGGGTGTCCCGGAGAGGGGGAGTGACGCCGGGCCGGGGGATGCGCCGTGCCCGGGGG
>VZTZ01008487.1:179205-252193 GCA_013400955.1 Drymodes brunneopygia | reverse complement strand
CCGGGCAAGGTCACCCGGGGAGCGGCGGCGGGTGGGCTTCCTGTGGGGCGCCGGTGCCCTCCCGGGGACGGGGGCCGTTCGTTCGCCGTGCGGGATGCCCGCTGGCTGCGGGAGGTTCGGGTGCTGGTGGGGCGCTCTCCCGGACCGGGGATGTGCCCCCCGCCCCTTGCCCAGGTACACGCGTGCCCGGCCGGCACTGCCCCGGACGCTGCCCACACTGGGGGGCTGGCGCTCCCCGCCTCGCCGGCGCGGCTCCGCTCCCCCGGGGCCCGATCAGCGCCGGGCAGCGGTGTCCGCAGCGCACCTGCCCCACGCGTGGTGTCCCTGCCCCACGCACAGCTTCCCTGCCGCTGGCACAGTTCTCCTGCCGTTGCCATCACTTGGTCGGGACACGGGGGACCGCGGTGACGGGATAGCCCGGAGGGTGCTGTCACGCCGCGGGGGTGCGCGTGGGTGGTCGTGACGCGGGGAGTATGCGGGACTGTATCGGTTGTGCTGCAGACGCGGACGGTCCGGAGCACGGCTGCCCCCAGCAATGCCCTCCCGGGCAGGACACGGCGGGAGCGGGAGTGGCCGGGTGGACCCCCGGGGCTTGGTCGCTTCGGCGGCTGGTCCATGGGGTCGGCGGCCGGGAGTACGGCGGGTGCCCGGGGCTGGCGGCCGCTGGCAGGTGTCACGGCAGACGGGAAGTGGCGGCTGAAGACAAAGGACCAGGCTGGGGGCGGGGAGCTGCGCGAGGCTGGACGTGAGCTCTGCGGGGGGTCCGAGGGGGGGGGACTCCCCCTCTGCGCCCGAGGGTCCCGGCCCGCTGACCCTCCACCCGCCAGCGGAGATGTCCCCTAACCTGGCCTCAGTGCGTTGGTGGGCATGGCAGATACCCAGAGGGGCTGTAGCCACAGTGCTCCCCGCAACTGTCTGGGCATCCCCAGGGACCCTGAGTTCCCAGCATGGCCCCGTCTGCACGGGGACGCTGCAGAGCCGGCGTGGTGGGTGGGCACCCCTTGGCTGCAGGGGACCCTGTAAGGAGGGTGCTGTGGGTACCGAGCCCCAGCTGGGCATGGACCACGGCTGTCCCCACGGCACCCGTGGGAACTGTGAGGATGGATGGAGATGGGGGGCAGAAGGGCAGGGGGTGCACGGGAGCACCCCATGCCAGCCCTGCGACGGGAGGTGTGGGGAGCCCGGCAGTGCCAGCAGCGGCTCGGGCAGTGTGGTGTGGTGTGGTGCTGGTCCCCATCGCCCGCTCGGCAGGCAGCTCACAGCCGGCCGCGGCGCGGCTGAGCCCAGTCACCTGCGCAGCCACTGCTTGGCACAAAGCGGGCAGGGCTGGGCCTCTGCTCCAGCCTGGCAAAGCATGGCACAGCACGGCATGGCACGGCTCCCCTCACCAGCGTCGTTAAACCACAGGCTAGGGACAGGGAACCCAGGTGTCCGGGCAAAGGGCCCCTGCCTGCTGTTGGAGCAGCATCCCTGGCTGCGGGCTGAGCGCCCACTGGTGCCCGCAGGGGAAGGGTGAGAGCAGCAGCAAGGGGGCTCAGCCATGGGCAGCAGTGAGGGGCGACCTCCTGAGGTGGGGGCTGCCCTACTCGGCTGCTGCATTGGCAGGTGGGCGAGGGCAGAGGGTGGCAGGGTCCTTCCGAAGAGCTACCCCTGGCCCAGTTGTGCCGTGGGCCCTTCCCCTTGGCATCGTTGCAGCCAGTGCCAGGTCCTAGTTATCTCCTGCCCCAGCCCCACCGCTGCTCCTGCTACAGCTCCTCTGGTCGGGGCCACGAACTCGTCTCTAACCGCACACGAGCCACGTTGTGCTGCTGATTTCACTGGGCTGCCAGGGACCCCCAGGCTGCAGCAGACAGCCCCCAACCACTGCACTCCACAGCTGCTGCCCCACAGCCTGGCACCTCAGGTCGTTGCATCATACAGCACCCCACAACCTGTGTCTGGCTGGGCCCTGGTGGCTCCGTGGGGCGGGCAGGAGTGCAGGGTGGCGGGCAGGGCTGGCATGTGCCGGGCACCGGGAAGCTGCCGTGCCGGCTGTCAGCACGAGCACGCGGCAGACGCAGCCTGCCCAGGGCTGTTTGTTCTGGCTCGGTGCCACGCGGGGCTGGCACTACATCAAACCGTGCGGAGCCTGGCAGGTGCTTGCGGGAGGGAACCGGGATGCTGACGGTGCCACCAGGGGCTGGGCACCCCCAGAGTCACTGCAGGCACCTCACAGCCTGGCCCACCTGGGTGGCCAGCAGTACATGAGGCCACCCTGTTACTGGTGCAGGTGCCCAAGGGATGTTGGCATGGGGACTGTGTGCTGTGCATGTCCCACCGTCCCCCCTTCCCTGTGCCCAGGGGTGCACCCTCCGTGCCAGCACTGCTCTGTCTGTCAGTACAATCGCTGGTTCATGTCTGCCCATGGGAAGGCTGGGGTGGGCTGGCTCCAGACTGGGCACACTGGGACCCTGTCCTCATCCAGTCAGTCCCAGTTGTACCCAGCCCAGTACCCCTTGGCTCTGCCGTCTGCCTGCTCTGTGGGTGCTGCTCCCAGGGGGGTGTTCAGGCAGGTTGCTCCCCATGGGCGCCCAGACCCTGCTCTGCCAGGGCTCCTGCAGGATGGGCTTCTCAGGCCCCAGGTCCCTCAGCCAGCCCTTGCTGCCGTGGGTTGTGAGGTGCCAGGGCCGCTGTCATCATCGGGTGAACACCTGTGGGAGGGAGGGGAGAGACTGCGGGGCTGGACCCTGGCACCTGGGACTGTTGTCCCCTGCCCGTTCCGGTGGCATGCAGGACTGAGGGTGACCTTGACACTCCTCCCTGCGGGGCTAGGGCTTGGCCAGGGCTTTTGCTTCTCTCTGTCAGTTAAAAGAGAGCCAGGAAACCCACTCGGCTTCCCGGGACCCAGACCCCAGCAACAATTCCCGCACATTGCACCGGGCCAGTCTTGTGTTCCCCACCACTCCAGTGCTACACTGCGCTGGGGGATCCCCTCATCTTCCACTGAGCACGGGACCCCTTCCCCATGCCTTGCTGCTGAGAGGGGCTGGCTAGTCTTGGCACGAGTTCTGCTGGCACAGAGGTTCTGTGGGGTCTGCAGGGCGCTTCAGGTACCCGGAGCTGGTAGGGAACACGTCCCCTCTCAGCCCCGACTCTGTGTGCTAGGGGAAGAGTGGCCAGCACTTGATGGTAGCCCTCAAGCAGGCAGAGGTGGCCCCTGGGGAAGGGTTGCCACCCCCGGCTGTCTTTGGTGGCACTGGCACCATTGTGCTCAGACCCCGGGCATGGTGCAGCGTGGGTCATGTGCGGGCACAGCGTGGGCACGGCCAGGGCGTGCAGCCCCGGGAGGGCGCTGGGAGCCCTGCCCGCCCTGGCACACGCTAATTGCATGTAATGGGGAGAGCGGTATCAGCTCAAATCCGTAATTAGGCAGCTCCATTGTCATGCAAACCCGCCTAATTCATTCACAACCAGCACTCCTTCATCAGCGCCCAGACGCTGCCAGGCACTCACCGGGAGACAGGCACCTCCACCCAGGCTCCCCCGTGGCCGCAGGGCTGGCACACGTGGGCCACACGCCTGAGGGGCCCTGACAATGGCCAACTTGTGGGGATATGCCAGAAAACTGGGGACACGGTTCCAGGGCAGGCGGGGGCACCCCCGGGGGCACGGTGCCCATTGGAGCGTGGGGGCCGCATTGGCATCATGTGCCCACAGTCGCATCGTCCCCAGGGCTCAGCATGCGCCAAGCTGGCCAGGAGCCAGGTCCTGCTGCCCAGCATTGGCATCCGACCCTGCTGGCTCCCTGCCCAGCCGGGGCTGGCACTGGCACCCGCCTGGAGTTGCTGTGGGGCTGTGTGGGGTGGAGAGGTGGATGCAAGGGAAGCATTTGCTGGTGTTCTGATGGCCCAGGTGAGGGTCGGAGCAGCTGGGCAGGGCTGGGCAGTGCTGTGGCCCATGGCTGGGGGTCTCCCAGAGACAACACCAGCTCATCGTGGCTCAGAGCCAGCCTCTCCCAGCAGGATGGTACCCAGCTCAAAGCCTCAGACGAGCTTTTTGATTGTAGCGAGTTGTGCCAATTCCCTTCTCTGCACCCTGCAGAGAGCAAAGTGCCAGCGACAGGGACCCCTGCATGCAGGGTTGGCATCCCCAGGTTCCCCTGGGAACAGATGAGCACCCTCTGCCCTCCCCCTGATGCCCACCTTTCCCTCGTTAAGGCCGGAGCAATCAGCAGCAATTATGGCTTAATTACCTGCTGCTGGGGCGCAGGCCGAGCGACGGCAAAGTGCGAGGAAATCTTTCATGTTAATGGTGTGCCAGGCCTGGCACGGACACGATGGATGGGGCACCAGCTGGGAGCGGATCTGCCGGCTGCAAAGCCCGCGGGGATTCGGGGAGGTCCACAGAGGGGCACAGTGGTGGGGGCAGGTGCTGACACTGAGGTCCCCACGCTGCTGTGGGGACTCCCAGAGTGGAAGCAGCAGGCAGGGGAGCATGCAGGGGGTGGGGGCAGAGGGAGGATGGGGTGGGATGCCCCATCGGGGATGACTGATGTGGTGGGCGGCGGTGTTCAGACAGAGCCGTGTCATCGGAACGCTGTCCCACTGCAGGCAGCCACCTGCTTCCTCTCGGGGCAGCTGTGCCACGTGGGCACCCACCGGCCGTGCCGGTGTCGGGGCTGGCGCTGCCGCAGCCACCGGCGGGCAGCCTCTCCTTGCCAAGAACACGCTGACCTTCTCAGTAGCAGCGGCAGGCACAGAGGCACCCGCCAGGGTACTCCCGGCACCACTGGGGAATCTGGCACCCTCGCCCGGGCAGGATCAGCTCCTTGAGGATCAGAGGGATGAGACTGGGGGCACCCGCTGGCACCTGGTGGGTTCTATCAGTGCACCCCCACCCCCAAAACGGGGCAGTGCAGTGTCCTGCAGTCCCTCCTTGCCCAGTAACACCAGTACTTGACCAGTAACACCTGGTCTTTCTGCTACTGGGGGGCCCAGGTGCTACAGTGAGAGGCTGTGTGACCGCCTGGGGTGGCAGGGAACAGGAGGGGCTCTGTACAGGCAGGGGGTGGGGAGCAGGAGCAGCTGGGGGGGTCCCACAGTACTGGGATGAAGGCAGAGGAGGGTGCCCAGCACTCACAGCAGGGTGTCCCCATCCTCTCTTCACCCTGAGGTGGGTGTCGCAGACTTTCTCCCCAGTCCACCACCCTTCCCCTCCATCAGCCACCACTCGTTAGCCCACGTGTTGCGGGGATAATTGATATTAAAGCCCTGCTTAATGCACCGACTTGACTGGCTGGGATTTATCGGTGCTGGAGCAAGTTGTGCTCCCAGTCACCCCTTTGGCTGCGGGGAGAGCGGCCGAGGCTGTGCCCTGCCACGGTGAGGGGGGGCGGGCGAAGGGTGTGTGGAACCTCCCCCCGTCCCCTTGTTCCCCGTCCCCGCCGAAGTTCCCCGGTTCCCTTTGCCAAGGTGACATAAGCATCTCGCCTNGGGGTCCGCAGAGCATGGGGGGGTGACTGCAGAGTGCGCGGACACCAATGGGGTGCGGGGTGCCCGTGCTGTGTGCAGTGTGTGCGGTGTGGGAGATGCCCACGCTGTGTAGAATGTCTGTGGCGTGGAGGAGCCCACAGGACACCGGGGGGCAGGGCAGCACCCCGGCTCTGCCGCTCACTGCAAATCCCCAGCTCTGTTTGCTGCCCATGCTCCCCCCGCCCCGCCCACAAGGCACCCAGCACCCCGCTTGGGTGGGCAGCTGGGGGGAGGGGGCTCCATATCCATCCTGCCTCCTCCGTGCCTTGCTGCTGGTCCCTGGCTTCCTGCGCCCCTCCACTCAGCCGTGATGGATAGACACGCAGCTCGGCAATCGCTGTACTCATTTCACGTGTGATTAAAAAGCTGGTCCCGCAGCACAGTTCACCCGGCGCGTCTGCCACCGCCGCCCGGGCGGGAGGCAGCCGCGGTGCTGTGCGGCAGCAAACATGGCATTTCATAAATAAATTGGGTTTATTTACCCAGAGCCCACGTGCCAGCATGGGTAGTGCAGTGTGGGCACCCGGGGTGCCCGAGCAGCAGGCACAGCAGCGGGACCCGCGGGTGATGTTGTGAGCTGTGCCGCAGCCGGCACAGGGACGGCACCGCGCCGGGGACCGCAGCGTCTGTCCGTGCCGTGACCCCCGGGCCGGCCCCAGGCTGCGGCTGGGGGGGTCGTTAAACCGGTGAAATATGAAATGCCTGTATATCCCCGACAGGAGTTTTAATTAAATTAATTGCCAGTGACATTGTAAAAGTGCTGATGGGGTAATAACCGGCGCGTTATGGTCGCCGTTTATCTTCCCCGCGTAAATTAGCTGCCGCACCTTGCCCGTCCCGGCGGGCATCGCGGCGGGCTCGCCGGCACCCACTCCCCGGCTCCGAGGGGCCTGAGCCATCTGGGGGGAGCAGCAGGGCCTGGAGTCTCCCCTGGAGGACTCAGGCAGGGCCCAAGGGACCCCCGTGTCGCTCGCGTTCCCGTCACACAGGCGGCCGTGCCAGAAGGGAGCCAGCCGGGGTGGGCACGGGCAGTGGGGTCCCATGGGCACATGGGGAGTGGCTGGTGGTTGCCAAACGAAGGCACTTAATTACTGCGCATTCCATCCCATTTAATTGCTTATTAAATCCTAACCAGCCAATTAGCAGCAGCAATTACAGCTTCATTCAGTGACACAATCGCTATTTTATCGTTTGTTAATCAAATGCTTATTTAGGGCCCTGGTTTATTAACTCTTTCCACAGCAGGCACCGGCAGGGTGGGGGGGCAGCAGAGGCACCTGTCCTTGTCTGGACTGGGGGACGTAGACACCGTGGGACTGTGCCCTGTGTCATGTCCCATTGGCGCTGCTGTCCCCATGGGGGCATGTGTGTGCAGCACTGAGCCATCCTCACCACCCCGGGGACAGCCAGCCCCCATGTGCTGTGTCAGTGGCACAGGATAGGGGACACTGCTGTGCCACCCTGCTGTGTCACCACCATTTGTCCAGCATCCCTGTGCCACTCCAGGGTGCAGCAGGGCAGGATGTGGCCCCTGGTCAGTGCCTCACAGTGTGCCGGAGAAGGGGGTGGCAGGCGCCCCGGAGGCGTGAGCGATGGCCCTTGTTGGTCACACTACATTTCCTTTTCATTAGTGCTAAGTGTGGACATGAGGGATCGGCAAGGGTTCAGCGGGCGCAGCCACTGCGTGGCTGCTTTCCCTGATGGATGGCAGGGTGGGAGAGGGCTGCCGCACTGCTGGTGGAGGGGACGCTGGGAAGNATATTAAAGCCCTGCTTAATGCACCGACTTGACTGGCTGGGATTTATCGGTGCTGGAGCAAGTTGTGCTCCCAGTCACCCCTTTGGCTGCGGGGAGAGCGGCCGAGGCTGTGCCCTGCCACGGGGAGGGGGGGCGGGCGAAGGGTGTGTGGAACCTCCCCCCGTCCCCTTGTTCCCCGTCCCCGCCGAAGTTCCCCGGTTCCCTTTGCCAAGGTGACATAAGCATCTCGCCTGTTTCCATGACAACGCAGCGGCAGGTGAGCGCGAGGCGGATGCGGGAGCCGGCACGCGCCACGTGGGGGGCCGCTGCCCACAGGGCGCCCACGCTGCGCCCGCACCCACGGGTTGGGGGTGCCACGCTGGGGGGGGGGTCCGCAGNGCAGCAGGCACAGCAGCGGGACCCGCGGGTGATGTTGTGAGCTGTGCCGCAGCCGGCACAGGGACGGCACCGCGCCGGGGACCGCAGCGTCTGTCCGTGCCGTGACCCCCGGGCCGGCCCCAGGCTGCGGCTGGGGGGGTCGTTAAACCGGTGAAATATGAAATGCCTGTATATCCCCGACAGGAGTTTTAATTAAATTAATTGCCAGTGACATTGTAAAAGTGCTGATGGGGTAATAACCGGCGCGTTATGGTCGCCGTTTATCTTCCCCGCGTAAATTAGCTGCCGCACCTTGCCCGTCCCGGCGGGCATCGCGGCGGGCTCGCCGGCACCCACTCCCCGGCTCCGAGGGGCCTGAGCCATCTGGGGGGAGCAGCAGGGCCTGGAGTCTCCCCTGGAGGACTCAGGCAGGGCCCAAGGGACCCCCGTGTCGCTCGCGTTCCCGTCACACAGGCGGCCGTGCCAGAAGGGAGCCAGCCGGGGTGGGCACGGGCAGTGGGGTCCCATGGGCACATGGGGAGTGGCTGGTGGTTGCCAAACGAAGGCACTTAATTACTGCGCATTCCATCCCATTTAATTGCTTATTAAATCCTAACCAGCCAATTAGCAGCAGCAATTACAGCTTCATTCAGTGACACAATCGCTATTTTATCGTTTGTTAATCAAATGCTTATTTAGGGCCCTGGTTTATTAACTCTTTCCACAGCAGGCACCGGCAGGGTGGGGGGGCAGCAGAGGCACCTGTCCTTGTCTGGACTGGGGGACGTAGACACCGTGGGACTGTGCCCTGTGTCATGTCCCATTGGCGCTGCTGTCCCCATGGGGGCATGTGTGTGCAGCACTGAGCCATCCTCACCACCCCGGGGACAGCCAGCCCCCATGTGCTGTGTCAGTGGCACAGGATAGGGGACACTGCTGTGCCACCCTGCTGTGTCACCACCATTTGTCCAGCATCCCTGTGCCACTCCAGGGTGCAGCAGGGCAGGATGTGGCCCCTGGTCAGTGCCTCACAGTGTGCCGGAGAAGGGGGTGGCAGGCGCCCCGGAGGCGTGAGCGATGGCCCTTGTTGGTCACACTACATTTCCTTTTCATTAGTGCTAAGTGTGGACATGAGGGATCGGCAAGGGTTCAGCGGGCGCAGCCACTGCGTGGCTGCTTTCCCTGATGGATGGCAGGGTGGGAGAGGGCTGCCGCACTGCTGGTGGAGGGGACGCTGGGAAGGCACAGGGCCACTGGCATGTGGCTGTGCCGGGGTGGGTGATGTCCCAGCCAGGGCACGTGGAGGTGGCCAAGCCCCATCTCCCCACAGGTGCTCAGCAAAGTGCAACTGTGGCCAACCCGGCATCTGGCGCGTCCCCGGACCTGCTGCCACACTTCCAGCTGGAGCCGGAGGATGTCTACATTGTGAAGAACAAGGCAGTGAGCCTGGCCTGCCGTGCCACCCCTGCCACCCAGATCTACTTCAAGTGCAATGGCGAGTGGGTGCACCAAGGTGACCACGTTACGCAGCACAGCACTGACCGCAGCACTGGTGAGCGCCAGCAGGAGGGACGGTGCCAGCTCCGCTCCTGGGAAGCCCCATGTGCCACTCTTGGCAGGACTTGCGTGGGGCTGGGGCCCCGGGGACAGCTCCTGGCATGCCAGTGTGACATGCCACCCTCTGGTCCCAGGGCTGCCAGTGATGGAAGTGCACATCGAGGTGACCCGCCAGCAAGTGGAGAAGATCTTTGGGCTGGAGGAGTACTGGTGCCAGTGCGTGGCGTGGAGTTCCTCTGGCACCACCAAGAGCCAGAAAGCTTTCGTGCGCATCGCCTGTGAGTGTCTGTGCGTGCCTGGACACAGCACTGGGTGCTGGCCCCAGCCCCCCATCTCACCTCTGTGCCCTCCCCAGATCTGCGCAAGAACTTTGAGCAGGAGCCGACAGCCAGGGAGGTTTCCATCGAGCAGGGCATCGTGCTACCATGCCGCCCTCCCGAGGGCATCCCCCCCGCCGAGGTGCGTCCCTGCAGCTGGGCAGGACAGGGTGTGGCTGAGGATACCCCGTGCCCAGGGGGATGCTGTGTGTGCTCCCAGACAGGCACCCAGTGATGTCCCTGTGCCCTACAGGTGGAGTGGCTGCGCAATGAGGAGCTGGTGGACCCGGCACTGGACGCCAACGTCTATGTGACGCCAGAGCACAGCCTGGTGCTGCGCCAGGCCCGCCTGGCTGACACCGCCAACTACACCTGCGTGGCTAAAAACATCGTGGCCCGTCGCCGCAGCGCCTCTGCTGCCATCACTGTCTACGGTATGGCCCCTCCACTCCAGTCCCCACCATGCTGCCCTGGTGTCACCCTCCCTGTCCTGTCCCTCCCTGCGTTCCCATAGCAGCAGGGCGCTGACGGGTCCCTCTCCACCCAGTGAACGGCGGCTGGTCGACGTGGACGCAGTGGTCAGGCTGCAGCACCAGCTGTGGACGGGGCTGGCAGAAGCGGAGCCGGACGTGCACCAACCCCACACCCCTCAATGGGGGTGCTTTCTGTGAGGGCCAAAACGTGCAGAAAACCGCCTGCACCACCCTCTGCCCAGGTACCCGCCCTGCTCAGGGCACAGCCACTGCCCCACCGTGCCGATGCTGCACTCCCCACTGCGCCCAGTCCCTGTCCCCACCAGATGTCTTGTCCTCCAATTCCCCTGTGTGTCTGTCTCTGCCGGCCCCGGGGCAGGGAAGGGGGATGTCAGCAGGGCACTGACCCCAAGCTGTGCCCGCAGTGGACGGTGCCTGGTCGGAGTGGAGCAAGTGGTCGGAGTGTGGGGCCGAATGCACCCACTGGCGCAGCCGGGAGTGCTCGGAGCCAGCGCCACGCAACGGAGGCCGGGATTGTCATGGCCCTGAGCTGGACACCCGCAACTGCACCTCTGAGCTCTGCACCCACGGTGAGTACAGTGGAGATGGCAGGCTTGTCCCCTGGGAGAGGGGACTGGGGGATGGCCGTGTGTGCTGACACCCTGCCCCACACAGCTGCTTCTGGCGCAGAGGACGTAGCGCTGTACGTGGGGCTGGTGGCCGTGGCCGTGTGCCTGGTGCTGCTGCTGCTGGTGGGGGTGCTGGTGTACTGCCGCAAGAAGGGGGGCCTGGACGCTGATGTGGCTGATTCCTCCATCCTCACTGCTGGCTTCCAGCCCGTCAGCATCAAACCCAGCAAGGCTGGTGAGTGAGTGTTGCAGGGACAGTGCATCCACCCTGGGACATGGTTCCCTTGGACCTATGGGTGTGTCTCTGGGCAGGGAGTGTCTGCTACAGGGCATCCCTGGGTGGGGTTCTGTGCCCTGTGGGGTCTTGAGTGGGGATTCTTTGCCTTATGGGACCCCTGACCTAGGGACTGGGATTCTGTATCTTAGAGTCCCTGACTGTGGGGTCAGTGACTGTCCCACATAGGTTCAGATCCCCAGGGGTAGCTGTGATTGGTATAAGGTCCTAGCTATGGGGCAGGGACTGTGCCCTTGCACCACTGGTGGGGACCCCATTTCTGCCATGCCCCAGCACCACAGTCACTTGCTCTGTGCTGCAGACAACCCCAGCCTGCTCACCATCCAGCCAGACCTCAGCACCACCACCATGACCTACCAGGGCTCACTCTGCCCACGCCAGGACGGCCCTGCCAAGCTCCAGCTGCCCAACGGGCACCTGCTGAGCCCGCTGGGTGCTGGAAGGCACACGTTGCACCACAGCTCACCTGCTGCTGAGGGTGCCGACTTTGTGGCCCGGCTCTCCACCCAGAGCTACTTTCGCTCCCTGCCCCGTGGCACCAACAACATGGCCTATGGCACCTTCAACTTCCTGGGGGGACGGCTCATGATCCCCAACACAGGTACAGCGGGGTGGGGGTTCCAGGACACTGCCCAGGGCAGGCAGGGTCCTCATGGGGCTCACCCCCTGCCTGCACCCTCATTCCCACCCAGGGATCAGCCTACTCATCCCACCCGATGCCATCCCGCGGGGGAAGATCTACGAGGTCTACCTGACCCTGCACAAGCAGGAGGAGGTGAGGTAGGTGCCGGGGTTGCTGGGGCACGGGGCTGCTGGAGGGGGGTTTGTCCTGACTCAACTGCCCCCATCACTGCCCCAGGCTGCCCCTGGCTGGCTGCCAGACACTGCTGAGCCCCATCGTCAGCTGTGGCCCCCCCGGGGTCCTCCTCACCCGCCCTGCCATCCTGGCCATGGGGCACTGCGTGGAAGCCAGCGCTGAGAACTGGAGCATCCGGCTGAAGAAGCAGTCATGCGAGGGCACGTGGGAGGTGAGCAGGGGCGAGGGGTTTCAGGGATGGAGGAGGGACAGCCACGGCTGAGGTGCATGTCTGCCCGGGTGCCGCAGGACGTGCTGCAGCTGGGCGCTGAGCCGTGCACGGAGCTGTACTACTGCCAGCTGGAAGCGCAGGCTTGCTACGTGTTCACGGAGCAGCTGGGGCGCTTCGCCCTGGTCGGGGAGTCCCTCAGCATGGCAGCCTCCAAGCGCCTCAAGCTGGTCCTGTTTGCGCCGGCCGCCTGCCCCTCCCTCGAGTACAACATCCGCGTCTACTGCCTCAGTGACACCCAGGATGTCCTCAAGGTACCGGGGTCCCCAAGCCGCCCATCCCGGCTTGGAGCGAGAGCTGCGCTCCTGCTCCAAGCATCTCCTGTGTGCAGCATCTCCTGCCTGACTGCTGCTTGTGCTGGCAGGAGGTGATCCAGCTGGAGAAGCAGCTGGGGGGGCAGCTGATTGGAGCCCCCCGGGTGCTGCACTTCAAGGACAGCTACCACAACCTGCGCCTCTCCATCCATGATATGCCCAGCTCCCTCTGGAAGAGCAAGCTCCTCGCCAGCTACCAGGTGAGGAGTCTGGCTGGTCTGTGGGGATGGGGATAGAGGTGTAGGGGGGTGTCCCTGCCTCTCTGACACCTCCAGTTCTGTCACCCCACTGCAGGAGATCCCCTTCTATCACATCTGGAGCGGGCTGCAGCCCTTCCTGCACTGCACCTTCACCCTGGAGCGCCTGAGCACCAGCACCTGTGAGCTGGCCTGCAAGATCTGGGTCTGGCAGGTGGAGGGAGATGGACAGAGCTTCACCGTCAACTTCAACATCGCCAAGGTGAGGCCAGGGCTGGGGCACTCCTGGGGGTGGCCATAGGATTTCCTCACATCTCTCTCCCTCCCTGCTCATGTTTTCCCCTAGGACACAAGGTTTTCAGACTGGCTGGTCCCCGACGAGGTGGGCACTCCAGCTCTGGTGGGCCCCAGTGCCTTCAAGATCCCCTTCCTCATCCGCCAAAAGATCATCAGCAGCCTGGACCCACCGGGCACACGGGGAGCCGACTGGAGGACACTGGCACAGAAGCTCAACCTCGACAGGTAACGCAGGCTGAGGACAGTGCTGGGGATGGGGTGGCATGGTGAATGGGGACAGGGGTTCTGGCTTTCTTCTGCACGTATGGATGGATGCTGGAATGCTGTGGGATCCTGGGAGAGGGATGCTGCACAAGGTGAGGCTAGCATGGGGCTGGTAATGGGATGTGGAACCATCCCTGTGCCCTGACATGCTCCCTCTGTCCCCTTCCAGCCATCTCAGCTTCTTCGCCTCGAAAGCCAGCCCCACAGCCATGATCCTCAACTTGTGGGAAGCGCGGCACTTCCCCAATGGCAACCTCTCCCAGCTGGCTGCCGCTGTGGCCGAGGTCGGCAAGCAGGACGGTGCCCTCTTCTCCGAGGCTGAGTGCTGAGCATGGCAGGTCCCAGGGGACCACCACCATGGGGCTAAGGGGGGCCCTGGCTGGCCCACCAGGCTCCTACTGCCCCACAGCGCACGAGGAGGGCTGCCCGGCCTCCTTGGGAGGGCAGGATGACCCTGCCCCACGGTAGTCAGGCCCCTCCAGCACTGTGGCGGCCGGACTCAGCCCAGCCCCGGGGGTCCCCGAGCCCCATGGTGGGGGACTGGGGGGGCACTGGGTGTGCGTCGTGCGTGCGGTGCCGTCGTGCTGTCTGCGTGTGGGGCCAGGCAGCCCTGGGCCCCGTGCCGTGTTGTGTAAAGCCCGTTTTTTTAATTCTGTATTAAGTGCATTCAAGTATTTACACTTGGCCTTATGTACATAGCAGTGCCGCGGGCGGGGGGTCTGCCGGACGTGAATGTAAATAAATTCGATATATATTGCTACGTGGGGCTGTGCCCGGCCATGCACTGCCCCATGCCCCTCATGACCCCTCCAGAAGTTGGAGATGCAGACCAAAGAGCTTTATTGGAGTGGTGGCTACTGCCCGGCAGCGCGATTGGCCACAGCTGCCACGAGCGCGGCCCCTTTCCCTGAGCCGTCCTCTGATAGCAGGAAGGTCACATTGCACTTGGGTGCCAGCTCCTTCAGTGTCTTCTGGAGGTTGTCGGAGAAGCTAGGCAGGCAGGACAGGAGGGGAGGGTGAGGACTGATGCTCCCACCCCATGCACACCATGCCTCCTAGCACATACCCCTTCATAGGGCAAGGATGCCCCCTGGGTGCCTGCCACCCCTGGCCCCACTCACCATGGGTGCAGCTTGTACAAGGTACCATCCACCCCGACAGTGACAGACAGTTGGTCTAGGCCCCGGTTCTCCCGCATCTTCTCCACCACAGCAGCCAAGCCAGCAGCGCAGAGCTGGGCCGCCCGCAGGGACACGGTCTGGCACACCTCCCTCATCAGCACACTGTCATCGAAGCTGGCATCGAGCTCTAGTTCGTTCAGGATGTCCCGTATCTGCCGCAGGGCCAGCCCATTGCTGCTCGGGACCAGTGCCACTGTTACCAGCAGAGTCCCCATCCCCACCACTGTCCCCATCCCTTAAGCATCACCCTGCCTGTGCCACACCAGTGTAGCCTGGCCCTCTCCTGGGGTTCTGATATCCCCACCCCGGTTTCAGGGAACCCACCGGAGCCCAACACTCACAGCTCGATGGTAGAGAGGAACTTAGTCTGGAAGATGTCCTTGGTCTGGAGTTTGGGGCAGGGTCTGCCTTGGAACAAGAGCTGTTTCTCTGCCATTACCATCAGGATCTGACGCACGATCTCGCCCAGGTACATGCCACTGATGAGCTTCTCAAACCTATCCGAGGCACAGCGTCAGCTGGGCACAGCCACCCACTCCTAGCCCCCTCTGCCCCAGGGCCCTCACCCACCTCTGCTTGCCCGGATTGATGGTTGTTTCGTCCACCACCTTGTCAAAGTGGGTGAAGAGGTGGTCTATGCAGCCGTTGTCCCCAAAGGCCCCCCACTCCATGTTGATGCACATGCGGCCCTCGTCTCCCTCCACAGTGCCCACATTCCTCATCTCCTCCATGTAACAGGCATTGGTCCCTGTCCCTGCAGGCCCCGTACTGGTGTCACCCCCATCGAAGTTCTGGCAGAGGCTTGTGGCCTTGCCACATGGGGTAAAGGGGTGGTGATGAGGAGATGGGGGACCTCCTGGATGCAGAGGTGCTCCTCACCCACAATGAGGCCGATTTCACAATTGGGGTCTTCGTAACCACAGGACATCATGGTTCCCACCGTGTCGTTGACCAGAGCCACCACCCGCAGCCCTGAGTGCTGCCAAACAGGAGATGGGGACATGTGTGGTCTAGTGGCACCCAGACAGCTCCTGGGGCTGACACTGCCTGGGTGGCAGGGTGTACCCTGGGGACAGGGACAGGCCACCAGACATTCCCTACCTGTTTTCGCACGGCAGCCTCCCGCAGCAGCTGGACAACGTCCTGTCCCACGCAGCCTGAGGCGGAGAAGCCTTTGGTCCAGGTCAGCAGCAATGCCTGCAAGAGTGGCAGGAGCAGGGGCCAGGCAGCTGCCTCGCACCAAATCCTGAGGTTCTTCCCATCGCCCTGGTGCTGCAGCCACTCCCTCACCTTATCCAGGCCCACTTGCTTGCAGGGGAAGGAGAAGGTGAAGCCAAGAGGCAGCACGTTTGTCATCAGATTCTGCTTCGTCTGGAAGTCGAGGATGCAGTCGATGATGTGGTCAAAGAGCTGTGGGTAGTAGCCATGGTCAGCATGGCGTAGCCTGGGGCAATGCTAGGGGGCCTCTCCCAGCCCCATCATGGCCCCATGGAGAGGGGGAGGCAATGCCCACCCCCTTGCCCCAGCCGCTGGTCACAGATCCTCAGCCTCACCCCCTCGCCAGTGCCCTGCATGATGGAAGCTGGGATGACGTAGATCTCACTGGCGATGTTGATGCCCTCCTCTGTCACGCGCACCACCAGCACACGGAAATTGGTTCCCCCCAGGTCCAGTGCCAGGAAGTTGCCTCGCTCTGTGTGGAGCCAGCACAGAGCATTAGCAGGGCCACGGCCTCCTCAGCACCCCATTCCGAGTGTCCCTGTCCCTTACCAGTGCCATCGGGTGTGTGAGAAACGTAGGAGGGCAGCATGCGGACAGAAGCAGTGTCATGGGTCTCCTTATTCAGGCCCCGCTCCATCTCCTGCCTCATTAGTGCCTGGACTCCCTCCAGGTCTTCGCGAGAGAGCCGTAGTGGGGCCAGCACCTCATTCACCTCACGGCGCTGGGCTGCCAGGCGCAAAGCCACTGCTGTCACCATGGCTGCCCCCCGCCCAGAGCCATCTCTCGAGGGTAGGAGGGTGGCCATGCACTCAGGGGCCAGTAGCCTTGACACACTCTGCAGGATCTCCTCAAACCTGCCGAGGATGAAGATAGCAGGGGCTCGGTGTGAGGCATCCCACTGGGGTAGCACCCCACTGGGAGCCCTGTATTCCTCATCACCTGGGGTAGCCTGTGTACAATTCTCCTTCCATCCCCACATTGACCATCAGTGTCTCCATCTCCCGGGTCTGGCACATGTAGCTGAGGATGGCAGCCAGGCCGGTGGCATAGAGTGTGGCAGCGCGCCCCACCACTGCCCGACAGATCTGCTGCACCCGGCCACAATCCCGCTCGCTTGGCTGCAGCCCCAGAGCCTCCAGAATCCTCTTCACCTCAGTTGTGCCCTCCTCATTGCTGCAAGGGAGATCACAGCCTTGCGGCACCTGCAGGTCCACCAGCTTGCAGCCAGGAACATCCATCCATCACGCCCCATCCTCCCACCCACAGCAGCTCCTGGTCCCCAGACACTCACTTGATGATCTCCAGAACATGCTGGATCGTGAAAACTCCCTTCTGTTTCAGGACACCAACATCAGTCCCAGTGAAGATAGCTTTCTCAGCAGTCAGGGCAATCAGCGCATGCCGGATAATCTCCCCCAGGTACAGGCTGCCCACCAGCTTCTCAAACCTGCAAGCAGCCCACATGGAAGTCAGTCATGCCTCCTTAGCAGCACCCCTTGGCCGTTTAAGAGGACCCAGGAGCACTGCAGGACCCATGAGCTCCTGTTGGGGGGGCCTGACATGCTCAGGGACAGATGGGGAGCCTGTCCTTTCTGGGGGAGAAAGAGCACCTCTTCTCCCCTGGGTCGGAAGATTCCTCATCCACGCATACATCATAGGGTGTGAAGATGTCATTCAAGGTGCCATCGTCCCCAAAGCAGCCCCACTCAGTGTTGACACACATCCGCCCGCTGGTCTCGTCTGTTATTTCCACCAGGAATGCCTCGGCCATGAAGCAACAGTTGGAGCCCTTGTCTGCAGGAGTGATGGGGCTGAGCACCAGCACGGCCCCCCAGCACCCACCCCCATGGCACACAGGGTGCCCAAGTCTCACCTGCGACCACGGCGACCTCACAGGGTCTCCCCTCCATGCTGCAGGTCATCATGGTGCCCACAGTGTCATTCATTAGGGCAACAACCTCCACATGGCGAAACTGGCCAGCAGCAGGCTGAGAAGGTTTCCGGCCCCTCCATGAGGACAGCCAATTGCCTCCCCCGCCCTGGCCCCCTGCCTCCTGCTTATTGATGGCTGACTGCAGCAGCTCCACTACGTCCTTCCCCACCACACCACTGCAGCTGAAGCCCTTGGACCAGGAGAGGAGTTCTGCCTGTGGAGAGCATGCGGCAGAGCCATTGACCTCTGGCACCAGGATGGTTCCTCTCCCCACTGTTGCTGTGCTGTGGTCACAGCCTGGGACAGGGCTCTCCCTCTCACCTTGTCCAGCCGTGTCTGTCGGCAGCTGAAGGGGAAGACAAAGCCCAATGGGAGATTTTCCCCAGAGGTGTTGGTGTCAGGGTTGGTGGTCTCAGCCAGGAACTGGGTCACACATTGCGCAATGAAGTCAAAGAGCTGCAAAGTCATGAATGGGAGTAAGGGCTGCTCGCCTTACCCAGTACCCAGGCTGTGGAAGGCAGCCCAGAGCCCCAGCACCAGCCCGGAGCCCTGCCGAGCCTCCGTGGTGCTGGGCAGCCCAGCACCAGCCACCCTTTGCCATGGCCTCCTCATACCGCTTCCCCCTCGCCCTGCATGATGCCCTCTGGCATGTCAAAGATCTTGTACACCATATGGGGACTCATGTTTCCATCTCCGTAGAGGGTCACCAGCAGGGTCCGAACCAGATTCTGGCACAGCTCCACCACCAGAAAGTTGCCCTTCTCTATGGGGGAACAGAGGCAGTGTCAGGCAGAGACCTTCCCTGTGGCACATCTCCCAAAATCTGCTCCTTGCCTTGTCCCAGGGACAGTCACTGACCCATGGGGGAGGCTCTTGAGAGCCTGAGACTCTCAGAGAGACCAAGGGAACAAGCTTCTGGCTACTGCCCCTGCACTGGGGACTGGCAGAGAAGCTTATGGAGCCCATAACTGATCCAAGAGTGGTTTACCCCTCCCCAGCAACCCCAGGGCCTACTCCAGTGAGGTGTGCAGGGCTGCCGGTAGCAGAACAGTTCATCCTCAGGCTGGGCTGCCTTACCAGTGCCATTGGGAGTGGAGCAGATGTAGGTGGGCAGCATCCGCACTTTGGCCTGTGTGTGTGTCTGGCGGCACAGCCCCTTGCACATGTCCTGCATCATGTGGCCCTTCATAATATGCAGCCTCTCCAGTGGGATGCTGAGTGATCGCAGGGCTCGTTGTATCTGGGGATGGTGCATTAGGGCAGAGGAGCAAAGGCAAAGGGCAGGGAATGACCAGAGCAGGGATGGGCCTTACCGGTGTGGACCGGGAACTATCATGCTGTTGGCTCTGATGGTCCACTGACATCCTGCATGGAGGGAGGTGGCATGTCACCCACTGAGCTCCAGCCCGCAGGACAGGACAAATGCCTGTCCTTGCCCAGGCAGGCAGTGGGGCTGGGGGTCCTGTACCCAGCTCTGCTCCCACCTGCTGTCTATCTCCATGCTCCATGAAGGGGGCTCCGCATTCTCGTCCCTATGCAGTATCGTCACACTGCCTCTGCGGTTGTGGAGCAGGCAGGTCTGCCCCATCACAGTCATAGGGCCGAGCGCGGGGGGACCTGAAGGAGAGGGTCCCCACCACCTGCAAGAGGCCAGAGGCTGATGTCTCTCCCCTGCAATAGCCTGCGGGATCTGCGGAGCCTGCGCGGCCCCTTTCCCGGCCCCACAGCGGTCTCCACAGGGCAGGAGCCGCTCACCGCTCCACGTACCGGCTGTCCCGCTCCTCTACGCCCGAAGTTTGCCTTCGGTCTGCTCCGTCCGCCCCGCCGGGGCGGCTGTTTTGGGAGTTGGGCCGGGGGCTGCGGCTGCCCATGGCGGCGAGGCAGGGGCCGGTGTGTGGAGCTGCTGTGGGGCCGAGGCTACTGTGCGGAGCCGGTGATAGCCGGGCCGGGGCTGGTGTGTGCAGCCGGTGCTGGCCGGGCCAGGGCTGGTGTGTGGAGCTGCTGTGGGGCCGAGGCTACTGTGCGGAGCCGGTGATAGCCGGGCCGGGGCTGGTGTGTGCAGCCGGTGATAGCCGGGGCTGGTGTGAGGAGCCGGTGCGGGGCCGTTGANGCCGGGGCCGCTCCCCGTTCCTCGCTCCCGGCCAGGCGGCAGCGCTACTCAAAGTCCGGGGTTTAATGAGCTCCGCACCAGCGCATCCTGTTAATTAGGCATGGGTCGCCCCCCTCCCCTGTTCCGCGTGAGGATGCTCTCGGGAAGCACGTCCCTCCAGGGCCCGGTACGAGGCAGGCAAAGCCCCGCTATCCCGGGGAGCGGGCGTACGGCCGAGCCACCCGGGGACAGGAAAGCACCAAGGACATGGGGACACCGCGGCCGTGGCTCCTCCGGTCCCTGCATCTGCTGACTGCGGCTGTCAGCTGGCACCAAGGTGCCCTCTGCCACTTCCGCCTGGGAATGTCAGTGCTGTGCTGCTGCATAGAGCACAGGACACTGCAGCCCCCTGCCCTGAGCCCCCCCACCAACGCCAGCTCCAGGAGAGGCCCAGGAAAGTGTGATCTGGGACCCACCGTCTGCTACTCCCTCCTTTCTCCCTGCAGCGCCCTCCCATTCCCCAGAGAAAGCCAGCAGAGCTCTGCCGTGGTGCTGCAGTTTCATAAAAACATACATAAATATATTTCCATTTCTGTAACAGAGAGCAAAGCTGCACAGGCACCTATAAAACACACAGTCACTTCTCCACCCAGCGCTCCCCACACAGGTCGTATAAAACATATAAAAGGGGCGCGGGAGATGAAGGCTGCAGGTGAAGCAGGGGTACAGTGCCCAGAAGACCCTTGCTGGGATGCAGGGAGCTGCTGGGGGTCCCTGCAGCATCGCCAGCCTCAGAATTTGTGCCTTCTCCGGCGGCAGCCTTTGGTCCGTTGCTGGCTGCCCGCACGGGGAGCCATGCGTGGCTCCAAGTCCACCACACCGTCCATGGCTTCTGAGGAGCCGCTAGGTTTCACAGGGGAGACATGGAGAGGAAGGTGCTGAAGGGAGATGGGGTTGTCTGCTGCCGATGGCTCCCCATCAGTGGCTGTGAGTGTGGGAGAGGACTGTTGGTTTCCTAATCCAGTGAGGGGAGTCCCCGCGTCAGCACCTGCAACAAGAGCACATGTCAGCCCTCCTGTGCGACCTATGGGTGCTGCCAAGAGCACCTCTCCCCTCTCTTCTCCTCCTGTCCTGGGATCCATGGAGGGAAGCACTGGTGCACAGACAGGGACAGCAGAAGCCTCCCACATCCCCCAGGAAGCTGGACATGTCTTGGTGCAATGATTCAGAGTACACCCCTATCCCTACAAGGGCTCTGGTGTGGGTCCAGTGGGCACGCATCCAGTGGGTACTGGCAGCAATGTGTGCAGCCAGCTGGGGAATGCTGACAGCCAGCTAAGCCCACAGACTCCTGCTCTGCCCAGAAAGAACAGACCCTTCCAAGGGGAATTTGGTCTCCCAGAACAGCCTAGACCAAGCCAGGACCAAAAGGGGAGAGCTGGGAAAGGACAGCCCTGACCCAGCCAGGCTGGCATAGAAAGTTTTCCACCTTCAGACTTGCTCTCCGAGAGCTCCAGCATCCTGAGGAGTCCTCCCTCTTGCCTCCTGGTGTCCTGCCAAGGAGAGGAGAACCACCATCACAGCGCTGCCACGAGGGACCCCCTTAGCCAGGATGGGGCTCACGGGCACTTGGTCCCCCAGTCCTCAGGGCCAGGCTGGGCACAAGAGGGAATCCTGCTTATCCAGGGCCTCCAGCCACCCATGGGAAGGGCACTGCTCTGTGCCCAGCCCAAGTAGTGCTCAAGCTGAGGTAGCAGAGAACAGCTGAGCAAGAAGAACCCAGTAAAGAGGGAGGCCAGGGTACTGGACGCCACCCCCAAGCCCAGCCAGCAAGCACAGGGCTGTGACAAACGGGGGCATCAGGGGCTCTGACACAGCTGGGACACATCCCCCAGCACTGCATGTCCAAGGGCCAACTCATCCCAAGGGAACTGAGGCTTGGTGCTGGAAGGAAGAGCCTTCCTTCAGGGCACAGCCAGATTAGGAACACACCTTGTGCCCTCTCTCTGCCCCTGGGAAGATGCAGCCATGTTTGCCACACACACTAGGGGAAGAGCACTTGGCCTGGCTGCTTTGAGCCTCACTGACCCAGCAAAGTCCCCTCTTCTGGCTGCTCCCTGCCCCCAGAACTGCTCTGGAAGGCACTGGCATCCTGGCTGTGGGGCTGGAGCTGCAAATCACCCCAAAAAGGGCCATAGCAGGAAACTGCAAGCCCAACTGTGCCACTAGGAAGATTTGCAATCACCCAGCCCATGTCCAGGCTTCCTCAGTGAGCTGCCACCCCAGCAAAAGGCAGGGCCAGAGATAACAGAGCCTTGCTGAACCTTCCCAAAGAGCCCCCAGGCTTCAGCATCTTTCCCCCATACCCTGTGCCTGCTTGCAGGACCCACACACCAGCCAGCTGTGGGGCACAGGGACAGAGTCAAACAGCCCCCACAGAGCTGGTCACATGCAGGAGCAGCCATGCCCTGCAGTACTCTGAACCACACAGCGCTTGGCTGTATCCCAGCCAAAATCATCAACCAGAAATCTCATCATTTGCATCTGAATCCCCAAAGGGCTGAGGTCTGTGATGGATTTAAGGGATTATACAAAACTAAGACATCATGTTGCATCTTCATGCCGTGAATCACATTTCTGAGCGCAGGCAAAGCTGCAGCACTAGGATTTTGCCTGCAGGAGCCAGCAGGAAGGCCTGGAAGGACCCTCTCTGTGCTCCCCTGGGACAGCCACGAGCAGGAAAAAGCACAGTGGGGGCTAACACCTGGCGAGTGACTGTGAGCCAGCTGCCACCCACGCTCCTGCCTCCCACCTCCTCTAGCAAGGCACGTTCCCCACACCCAGCACACCTCCACCGTGCTCACTCCCCCACACTTCTCCCGGGACACTGGAGCTGTTTGCTCCCAGCACTGAGCAACTTCCCCTGCTCTGGCTCTAAAGCCCTTCCCCACGGGAATGAGCTTGTGGATAGTCAGATAGGCTTGTCATGCTGACGCTGGCCCCCACTCCATCGACATTCAGCCGAGAAAGGCTGCAGGACTGAGGCGCGCTGGCTGGCAGTGGGACAGCCCTGGCTGCCTGCCCGCTGGAGAGGTTGCTGGCAGCTCTGCTGGATTAGCTCACCCCTGGGACCAGTCTGTGCTCTCTCACAGCGCCGTGGGAAGGAGGGCAATGAGTTCTCTGTCCACAGCAGCCCACAGGGACAGGCAATCCTACATCAGGTCAGCTCATCCCTTCCAGCCAAGAAAACAGCTTCTGCTGCCAACCCAGCCCCACACCCAGCACAAAGCAAAGGGGATGGTGTGCAGGGTCGCCCCTCACCTTGGCTCTTCGCAGCCTCCTGGTTCCCTGAGCTTGCCTAGCAGCCTGAAGGCAGCTGTCCACGTGCCTCTGATACTGCAGCAGTGGCACCAGTGACTTACAGAGGTAGCACTTCTCACACCTGCCAGGCAGCAAAGGACAGAGCACTGCATTAGGATTCACCCTGCACCGGGCTCCCAGACACCAGCGGTGACTCTCCTCCTCCAGGCCATGCCACAGAGCAGACGTGTCACCACATCCAGTCTCGCTCAGTGGGGTCAGGCCGGCACCAATCGCAAAGACTGAGTGATTATCAGTTCTCCCTGCCTGTTCCTCTGTATCCTGCTGCTGCAGCAGTGGGACAGTAATCAAATCTGCTCATCTAACTATCTCAAACACCACTGATTTCTCCCCAGACATAAAGCACCCTGTCAAAATCTACAAAAATGAAGTGCAAGGGCTTTGCAAAGGGGAGTTAAATTCTGCCTGAAAAGCAAACCAAGTGTGTTAAATCAGAGAGACATTTTACCAGGGCTGGATGAACTTGTCTGACTAGTAAATCAAGTCTTTCTCTGCACTGTCTCCATTTTACATCATGCCATGCAGGGAGAGGAATTGCAGAGCACATGCTCCTGCTGGGGGGTTGGCTCAGCCTGTTTCTCAAACCCCCTCATTTGGGTGGAAGATGCTCAGGCTCACGCAGGACAACTGAGTGTTCTTGGGAAAAAGATTATTCTGGGTGAAATGAGATGAAGGTCAGGCATAGATTTACACAGCTACACTCACTTCCATACCAGCTCTCAGCAGGGACTGAACCCTGCAGAAGAGGACACTGGCTCCTCAGGAGAGGAGCTGCATTCAAGAATGGACTATCTCCAAGAAGAGACAAAGCCCCCAGGGACCAGCCCCAGCAACATTGTGTTCAGTTTGATAGTGGTACTCTCTTAGTGAAACACCCCAGGCTCTAAAATGCATATGGAGAGCCCCCATCAAGCAAAACTCTGCAGCACTTTTTCCCGTATTTTCTTTCCAGTCAGTGCTGATTACCCAGATAATGTGTCTAAACAGAAGCTGTCCTCTCTATAATTAGCCTAATTCCATTAGTGATGTTGCCATCCACTGTTTGTAACAGCAAAATTGCTTCCATAGCAGGGATTTTACTGTCAGATCCTCTCTTATGATGCTTTGTGTGGGTGGCAGGAGGAGGGGCTGCATGGAGAGAGATTAAACAAAGCCACTGCTATTCTGAAAGTCTAATTTAATTAAGAATATCACTACAGGTGCCATGTTGACAGCCTCCATGTCCTGGCCTCTTCTTTTCCCGGGGTTGCCAAGCTCAGACCTCCCATCAGAAACTGGCTGAGTTAGCAGCATTTTAGCTACAGCTCCCCCCCAGCAGCCACACACCCCTGACCCATCATGGATTGGGCTGAAAGGAAATCAGTGCAAAAATAAACAATCTGAGAACAGCAAATTCCTCTTGCTTCGGTTTAAATATAGCCAGCACTGCAACAAGAGGCATTGAGGAAACGCAATTTCTTAGGGAAACACTGTTACAAAGCCAACGGCCAGGAATAAAGACATCCATAGGCAAGCTAAAACGGAAGCATAACAATCTTGGAGGAGCAGGCATACCTACTTACTTGTCAATGTCTAAGGGTGGTGGGCTGCTTTCACCACTGGCAGCTTTATTTCTTGCCTCTCTCTGACGTCGGGTGAGCACTGGAGGAAAAACAGAAAGGGTTAATAAAAAGGGTTACTACCATCCACCCCAAAACTATCCCTACATCATGCCCAAATGCACCAAGTTTCCATCACTTCCACTCCAAGCTGCAGCAGAAGTGATGGTACAGGTGAAGAAACAGTGGACTGAGACTAGCAGGGTCTTCTTTCCTGCAGAACAGGTTGCTGGACAAGTGTCCTTTCTTCCTGAGGGGACACTGAAGAATTTACCTTTCCCAGACTGGGAAGCCAGCTGACCATTTCACACCTAACTTGCCAGAAACAGCTGGATTGACAGCCTGCAGTTTACAGGAATTTCAAAGCTGATGTGCAGCAGTGTGATAGCCTGAAAGCAGCGCTCTCCAGCTGCTCCGGCAGCACGGCACAGCTCCCTGCCAAACCAGGCTCCCCTGCCTGCTGCAGGGAGGGACAGTGCCAGCTGTGGGCTCAGGGCAATGCAGAGATGAGACAAGGGCTGTGCAGAGGCACCAGACCTTCAATAGAGAGCCTGGCTGGGAAGGGACACAGATCACACTGGAAAGGGAAGATTACAACAATTAGCCCACACTCATCGCTTTCTCAGTGCCCACATGAATCATGGTGACCAGGGCTACTGTCTCCAGACAGCCCTGGGAGTCCCCTGGGTGAAGATCTCTACCAGGAGCAGTGCTGCTCTTCAGAAGCTCTAACACGTGGGTAGCCAGTGAGAACCCAGCTGAGCAGCTGATGATGGGTCCAACCATTTCTGTTCCCCCAGCAAGCCCAAGCAGCCTTTCCCAACTGGCTCTGCTGGCATCTGCAGGGAGCATGCTGGAGTGTTGTCCCTCTCAGCTGAATTCCTCTCAGCGTATTCCTGTTGACATGCCACCAGCAAAGATCCTCAGGGAACATTTCAGATAGCTTAGCTTGCTTCACCAGGGACATTCAAGGCTCCAGCTCCAAAACAGATGTCACAGTAAGTGCTCTCAGGCATGCTGGCTAAGGAGACAATGCAGGGAGCTGTTTTATGGCTTGGTGACGCTGCTTCCCACACTCCTGAGGAGAAAAGTCTGAATCCAAGGTATAGGCACAATAAACCTGTTACTGTCAGCACATCATAAAGATGTGTTAGCACATGTGATAAAGAAAGTGGAGCACAAATATTTTGTGCAGAACAAAGGGAATTCTTCCAAGTTTTAGCAAAACCCCATTTCCAGAGTGTTGGGCAACCTCAATTATCTATCCACAATGCAACACAGCCTTTTCTTTAGCAGCAATCACCAATCTGTAGCTACAACCAGCAATGTACTGTGAGGTGCTCAGGAGCTGTTGGAGCTGATGGGAGACAACCATGCTGAAGAAACAAGCTCAGGTGTTTCCTAGGATGTGGGTATTGTCTCGTAGGCAATGACTGATACCAACAGCTCATCGCTCACAGGAATTTAAGCAAACATCTCTCTTTAATATAGGCTGGCCCAGATTTGAAGTGGCAGCCTGACCAGGAGGACTGGTGACAACGGCCACCCCCCAGGCCATCCAGCCTCCCAAGAACCCAACCAACATGTATATTTGACAGTGTGGTGAGGACTGCTCTCCAAATCAGCGTGCGTTCGTTAATATTCCTTAACGAGCCTTGTGCACCAGCTCAGGTGTTAATCAGTTCTATTTTCTTCCAAAAGCAGTGAACATATCTGGCATAATGGGCCCATTAGAGATGCCTGGGACTAGTTCTGCAGCTGCCCAGGAGGAGATCCTCAGCTGTGTTGCTGGAAGAAGCAGCAGAGAAGAGAGAACAGGGCCAGCTGGTGAGGCACAACCCCTGCCAAAACACATTGTTTGCCCCCAAGAAGAGGGTTCAGAACACAGGAGAAGACTTGCTACAGGCAAAATCCCCACCACAGAACAGTGCTGACCTCCTTGTGTGACAGCAGCCTTGTAACTCTCCCAAATGCAATGCTCTTTGCTGGGTCAGACATACTCTGTAGCCCGAGAACAACCTTTTCCCTCACTCGGCATTTCTTCTGGTTGACAAGTCATCCTTGGCCTGTTTGGCTCCAGCATTCACCCTGGGGAAGAGCAGCAAACCCTGCCCACTATGGCCTTGCTATCAGCACACTCACAGCCCTGGGGCTGCCAGGTCTGGCTGGCATGTGGAGCTGTGAGGTCAGAGCCGCTGAGCTCCTCACCTTCCTGCTCAGCCTACCTGTAGTCTGATGCCCTGTGCTCACTACCAGCTGTGCCACTTCCCTGCAGGATCTATCAGTGTCTGGCTCATGGCATCTTGTTCCTTCCCAGAAGCCATGCAGTTTTCCTCTGCACCCAATTCATTACTCTTTCTGCCGTATCAGTGACACTTCTGATGGCAGGAGCTTTTTAACTGCACCAGCGCTGCTGCTGAAGACTGACAGCTGCATCAAGACTGCATTTGAGCCTTTGGGAGGAAGGGATACACCAAATCCTCATTTTCCTGGGCTCGCTTGGGAACGGAGATGTCGGATGCATGTAGATGGAGGGTGAGAGGCATCGAGTGTGTCACAAAGCCCCAGAGTATTTGCTGTACTCAGCTGCAGCCAAGACTCGCTTCCAGACTGAGACCAGAGGATCCCTGCCTTGGCAGCAGCAGCAGACCAGGGATGTGGTGACTCCAGCAGAGCCCTCTCTCACACAAGTGAGCCCCTTCAGTTGAGTGCATGAAGAAGGAGGGAGCTGGCACTGAAATTCCACAGCTTCACTCATTCACTTGGAATTAACAGCAGTCATTGAACTGGAAACCCAGTACCTCAGCCCTCCCCAGCCTGGTACAGTAGCTAACACAACATCAGGCTCTTCTTTTTTATTTACTCAGATCACAGGAAAGTGGAAATTCATGATAAGATTTTCATGCTGCCCAGGTATGTGGTGGTCTGGGCATCCAGCCAGGGTAACCATGTACGTAGGGGAAGCGACTGTAGCTCATCTTGCCCAGCTGCTCATTTGAAAACTTGCCCTTAGATATCAGCCAGACTGAGCTGGCCTCCTGAGACCTGAGAGACTTTGGTGCATGATTAGAAGAAGGAAGAAGAGAAGTGAAACCAGCAAGAACCCATCCTTTTGTATTAAAATGAAAACCACTGACAGCTGCAGTTTGCAGGACTGCAATTCTAGAGACATCAGGAGTAAGTCCAATTACTAAATCTGAAGACAGACCAGGAATCCCTGACCCAGTACACCAAAGGAAAACTGAAGCCATCTTTTCTTAACAGATCAGGGCATGGCTTAGAGGGCAGAACTTTGACTTCCTCTCACACAAGGCTGTTGCTGTGCTCCCGAGGAAGCCAGCAGCCAGCCAAGAGCACACAGTGCAGCAGCAGTAGAGAACAGCTTCTGGACCCACACAGGAGCTGGCATTTGCTTCAGAAGACAGTTCTCTCACATCTTTTTTTCTCCCCATGCATTAGCTTTACCTATGGATGTTGTGCTAGTGGTGGATGCCAAAGAAACAGCCCTGGAAACAGAGTCCTTTTGTATCTGCACAGCTGTGCCAGGCTACTGTCTGGCCTCTGCTCAGAGCTGAACATCATTTCTGCCTATTCAACCCAAATCCTACAGACCAGACCAGCAGCTGAGAGCTCTCTGAGTGACAGTTGCCTTCCAATAGCTGCTGGAAACTGGCCCGAGGTGCCCCACGAGCCAGAGCCCCACAGGCAGGCAGGATTCTGCCCAAGCCTGGGAAGCCCATGGTACTGCAAAGAGTCTGGGTGCAAACAACACAGGTGTCTCAGACTGTTATGGCTAATAGAGCCTGGTCTCTACAGGGAAAATACTAGAATAACTGGCAATAGAAAACTCAAATTACTGTGATTTTGTCCCAGACCCATTGCTCTGCTTACAGCCATTATTGCAGAGCAAAATCCCTTTTATTCCAGGCTGGTTTTCTTACAGGGGGATTGTTCTGAACAAGCCAGAACAGCAGAGTAGCAATTCCAAAATAACTACCCTTACAAACATCCCCAAGGAGACCAGCCTGGAAGCAGAATGGAGAGGACAGCCTTGAACTCTGTCCTGCTGAAAGCCCACACCAAAGAAAAGAACAAATTCCCTTGCACTGCCAAAGAATTCAAAGCCTTTTCCTGATCACAGTCGGGATTCCCCAGGATCAATGGATACACTCACAGTCCAGCCACACCAGGGGCTGGAATACCACAAGGCCAAAGATATTCCTGCTAAAAGACACACTAAAAAATCTGCTCCATTTTGTAACACAAATAAGACCTTTATCAGTCTTGAGGACGGGAGAGGAACTATGATAATTTTTGATTTGCCTGAGCCAATTGCTTTGCATCATTAGCTGGGCTGTGCCTGCACAGAGAACCTTCCACCAAAATGAAGCACCAGCCAGTATCAGCCTCTACTCTGGCTCCTGTTATCTTGACAGGACCCATGTCACATCCTTAAAGATTTAGCATAGCAGGAACCTTTTATTTTATAACTACATCAACTCTGCATTAAGATTACATGGTGAAATTTCCTCGTGCTAGAGGAATGCAGAAGTTACAGTTCTTGTACTAGCTCTGATTTGCTCAAATTCCTTAAACATCATAGATTTAGGTTGCATTTAACAACCCAGTATGTAACTGAAAATTATATATTCACAACCTGAAAAGTTAATCTTATTACAAGCTACTACTTTGATACTACCTGACATTGTGCTAACACAGATTTAACATTTCAAGCAGCAGCTAAAACATAACTTACTGAATATGTTGATAACCAACCAGTGTATTTGTTCACTTAAGCTCTACAAAGGTTGGCTATGAAAAACTGATATGAGAAAAAATACAAAGAGGATTAATATAGGCATTCTGACTGTGCCTCGCTCTTCACATGAAGGAGAAAAATCCACACTCCTAGATTGATAGTTATTATTTTGCAATTTTAGTGAAACAAGAGGGAAATTTTTCTGCAATCTCTGCCACCCGAACAAGCCACTTTTGCACACACAAATGTCAGACTTCATGCAGAGCACAGGCCATGCTTGGAGTAGTACAGAACATTCTCCCTTCTCAAGAGCTCTAAAGGACTATTCCCCACATGGCTCAAGCCTTCCATTTTCTACCCCTGCCACATTCTCTGCGGGCCCTCAACAAAGCACACAATAGACACATCTTATGAGTACTGCTTGAAGCACCCAGGACTAGATCCTGGGGTAATATTCAGGAGCTGATAATGTGGTGAATTATTGTGTGAAGTCAATCAGACATGATGTCTCTGTGCTGGAAATACCAGAGCCTCCAACAACACTCTCCTGGGCAGGATGGAGATGGAATAAGGCAGAGTGAACAAACCTCCCCACAAGCCAAATATCCTGAGAGAGACAAGACTGCAGCACCTGCCTGCCAAGTCACAACAGGGAAGGGGGGGTGAGCATGAGGAGCAAACACGTGGAAGCAGCACTTGGCAGACCTGGGGTGTCCTGGCCAGGCTGCGGTCCCGCGATGCCGTTGCAGTACATGGCGTGCACCTCGATCTCATCAGCTGGGAAGCCGTGGTCACACAGAGGGCACGACACACGGGCAGCAGCTGCAGGACTGCACTCAGACACAGCCCTGCCAGCATCTTCATCCCCACCAACCTAAGGAGGAAGAAGAAAAATTAGCCAGATAAAGCTGTTTCTCTGTTTTTACTTAGGTGCAGCGCTCCATGTTGTCTGGTAGCTTTTCACCCTCCCATAGACTCAGGTTTTCTTGGAAAGTTTTGTTCTTTCTTCACCACATAGTGGTCAGAAATAACACCACTGGCTGAATAAACTGTGCTGCACTAATAACTAATTCTTCTTGCAAAGGCAACATGTCCTTCTGAATCATGGTGAAACTCCCTGCACAGCCATGCACACCGTTTAAGGCAAACATCACCTGCACTACGGTGGAAAAACGGCAAAGCTTCCATTAATCAGGAAATCTCAGAAGCGAAACTGATGGAAAATTCATGGGGCAAAGCAAGAGTTCAACACCTGACTTGTGCTCATCAGTTTCTGGACATGATCCATGCTACACAGGCAGCACTGTCTGGGAACTCAGCTTCCCCCAGGATGAAAGGAGGCTGCTGTGGTGTTAGGAAGCCCGGAGAGATCACTGGAAGCTCCTCCTTTATAGAGGAGGTGGCTGGAGCAGTCCTCAGAGGGGACACCGATCAAGGAGAGAGGCAATACCATTAAAAATCTATATCACACAAAATTACTAGCAGAGGCTTTTCACCAGGGCAGAATGTCACAGCTTGTGTACATTCTCAGGGTGCCATTACGACTTACAGATACTCTCTTTTTGCATTGGTCACACAGCTGCAAAGGTGCTCCACTACCAACCCACAGAGATCCAGCCTGCTCCCTATGCCACTGACATTCCCAAATGCAGCAGACTGCAGCCATCTCACTCATAACTGCATCTCTGCCTAGTCAGGCTTGCTGTATGATTTTTCTGCATTTAAGAAAAAACCTTCCCCTCCCTGTGACGATCAAGAAAAGCTATTTAAATATTAACCATGTAGAGAAACCTATAGAAAAATAATATGGGAGAGGTTTCTGTTCTTAGAGCTAAGCAGTGACATGTAGACAGTGTGCAGCAAAACTGCTGCCTGCTTCCCTCCAACGGTATCATTTCAGGGAAGCAGTAATTGGGGTCAGCCAAGATGCTCCGTGCCACTGGAGCGCTTTGCTGTATTACTCGGTTTATTACTTCCTTTCCCAAATGAGGATCTGATCCTGATTTTTATGTCCTAAAGGGAAGGAGGGTGCTTTGTTGACTCAGAGGAGCTATGACAAAAATTGCAGGACTGGGCCTCAAACTGAGATTCCGATTCTCAAAACGCATTTCTCCCAGACACCAGCTGAAAGGCTACAACAGCAAGCCCCAGGAACATCCCTCATTCCCAGGGAGGCTCTCTGCCCTGAATTTCTGCAAAGGGGTTGTCACAAGAGTTCCTCCAGCCGAACACAGGCTGCTGAAGTACATCACTTTCAGCATTAACACTCGTACCCCTCTCTCACATCTCAGTGTCACTACATCTTGTGAAGTCCTCACTGTGGGGCGTAACACTGAAGAGCCATAAAAAACAAGATGTGTCAAATATGAATGATCAGATCAAACCTGCACTACACAGACAACACACATAAAAAATATGATGGAAAAAGCAGCAGGCACTGCTCCTTCTAGCTGCCTTTTTTAAAGCAATCTTAGGAGATCACCAATTCTGCACACCCTGCCCGCCTACATTCAGTGGTAAATTACTAATTTTAAATGGAAATGCAACATTCTGTAACAAAAGACTGCTTGTACAAAACCTTGCTGTAACAGTCTGGAAAACCTCAACTGCAGAACCAATCACCCCTGTCAGAGCCAGAGACATTTGCCTCTGCTTTTTAGCAGAGGAAATTGCCTACAAGACATAGTACTTGCAGCCAACAGCCAGCCAAGAGCAATGCTAGAGGCTGAGCTCAACAACAAGACTCCTGTGTCCTGGCTCAGCATCTGCTAGGAAGAAGTCAGTCCCAGTGGTCTCTGCTTGGCTCCTGCAAAGCACTGATGCCATGGTAGCTGTTTCTGCTGTTTTCCTGGAGGGCTGCAGGCTCCGGTCTGGGACCTGCTGCCAACCATAATGTTGTCAAGCAATCCCTAGGACCCTCCTCCCCACCACCTTGTGCCACCTAGGCAGAGGTGTGAGACACAAAGCACCCTCTGCAAAGCACAAGGGGACAGGGCAGTGTCCTGGCCACAGCCAAATGGGTCAATAATGTGCTTTGGTGGCCAGCCCAGGACTGCCTCTCTCCTTGCTGCAGTCCCTAACTGATTGAGCAGTGCTTGGAGATACCTGCAGAATGAAAGGCACACGAGAGCAGAAGATGGTTTATTAAGAGGCCTGTGAGAATGAGACATTGGAACTGCAGACGTGCTGTACAAGCTGCAAACTCCCAGAATGAGCTTTCCACAAATGAGTCCTCTTGTCAAGAGCTGTACGATTCTGTATGCATGTACCCTGCCAGAGGAGTACTTGGCAACCCCTTTGATATCACTCTCTAAATTAATAGACAAAGGAGTTTTATCAGAAGCAGGAACTGAAGTCAGATGTTGGTACAGTGACAGCTGCAAAGCAATGCTGCGCAGGTGTGACAACACGGGGAAAGGGGCTGCACACAGCCCACATCTGCAGCAAGAGGTAAGAGGATGGCCCTGCCACTGACTTACTATTGCTATTAATTATTACTGCACAAAACTCAAGATTCCCAGACTCAGGACACTCTGCTTGGCCTGCAAACCACCACCAGCCCTCAACACTTCATGGACATCTTTATCCCAGTCTGATCTCTGGATGAAGCTCTCCTCTTAGCCTCTTGGATATGGTCTGTGGAGAGCAAACTGGAGTTCAGAGCACTGTAACAGGGAAAAGCAGGTCACAGCACAAATGACTGAGGTTTACTTGGACTCCCCTCAGAGCTCCTGGAGTCCCTCTGCATCGCTGAGCATCACAGCCTGTACCCCTGAGCATGGGCAAGCAACAGCACTGCCGCCCACGCTGATGGCATCCTCCAGCTCAGTAGTGCTGGAATACAAAAGAACGGGCTGGAACTGATAAAAGCTCTCCAGCTGTAGGACTGAAAGGCTCCAGAAGCAGCTGCATGCAGTCCCCAGCCAAAAGGGACTGGAGATATGAAGCAGTAGAGAAAAGCAAAGAGGGAACTGTTTGTGAGGATCCAAACAGCAGAAGTCCAAGCTTCCAGCTACCCAAAGGGAAATGCCAGCAGAGCTCAGCTGAACCAAGGTCTAAAAGGTAGGATTGGACACAGGACCCTTCAACTTCAAGGTCCTTTACCTGCATAGGTGCATCTCTGCTGTCTGAACAGAGCTCTCCTCTCTCCTCCTCAACAGCTTCCAGTGGGCTTGGCTGTGTCTCTGCAGAAAAACACCTCCATGTCAGCACAGGTTTGCAGCCCCCAACTATCTCCTCTCTTAGTGATGTAGCTTAGTCCTTAACACTTTTTAAGAGTTTTTCACAGCTTCAAAACATTCTTTAGACTTGCGACAAACGTTATCAGACAAAGTGCAACAACACAGCCAGATGAGGGGTTAAAGTCACAGCGTGGTGGTGTGAGGACAAAGGCACTGCAGCTTTGCGGCTTCATGGGGAGTGAGATTAGACACAGGGAAAGTGTGTGGGACACTTGCTGGGATGGAGACAAAGCAAGAATAGAGCTGCTCTCGCATTGAGACAAGCAGAGCTCCCATTCCATGGTCTGTCTCACAGTCACACCTTCTTTAGCCCTCCACATCTTTGTTAGCAAAAAAATATGCCTCCAAGCACCACCATGACCTCTCCTGCTACAGCTGCTCGTGAACAGGAGCAGCCTCTTCATTAATTTTCTCACTTAAAACCCTGGACCGGAAAATCTCAAACATGGTAGGAGAGACCAAGGAAGAAAAACTCCTTGGTCCCAAACATGTTTAATTAATGTAAGACAAAAATTATTTCAGCTCTCATGCTTTGCACATTATCTTGACACTGAAAAATATGAAATTTTGATTGCATTGCAGAGACACCTTGTTTTGAGTGATCCCTCCATGCCCAATGCACATCCAGGTGTCTCTTCAGCATGTCTCCAGCAATCCCTGCCACAGAACTGTCTTAGAGGAAATGGGTCCAAAACCAGGGGATCAAACTAAATTACCCAAATAATTTTAGCCTTGAAAAACGGAGATGGGAAAGAAATCTCATTTTGTTCAAATAACTTGAAAATTCTCTTTTCTCTGACTTTCCTAAGTGTGTAACTTTTGGTATAAAATTCATAACAGTCTCAAATGCCTCTTACCTGGGCAAACAGAGATTTCTTCTTCAGCAGGGTTTTCTGTGGCAATATCTGGGCTCCTTTTACTGCCAAGTGGGGTCATTGTGGAGACGCTGTTCAAAATATAAATATAACATGAATCTCCAATCCAGTACGTGTGAGAACCACACCTGTCTTTCTCATGCAGCAGACGACACCATAATTTCCAAGTGGTCAATATCTGACAGCCAGAAATGACCAGGATAACAGCAAAATATGGGTTTAAAATGCCATCCTAAGCAAAAACCCTAAAGGGAACGTTTTTTTCTTCTAGAAAGGCAGAAAGGGTCATTATCTCTTGTCAAGGGAGCAAAAATACCTGCTCATAATTGCAGGACTCTCTGTGGGAGAAGACGTGGGAGTTGTGCAGGTACCAGCACTGTGCCTCTTTCTGTCTGGGGAAGGAAATCCTCACAGGGGAAAGACAGACCTATTTTATCCCACATTATCCTCTCCCTCCTCACACTGCTCATTTTCTCCCCTATCCCTGTGCACAGCAGCCAGAAGCAGCACAGATGTGACACAAGGAATTCTCCCTGCAGCCAAGTCCTTACAGCATTAGCGCGGTTGTTCCTTGGAGCAGCACCCAGCACTGCTCCTCTCTTTTTGACCTTTGGATTCCTCCTTTTTTTTTCCCCTCTCACCTCACTGCACAGTGTCTTTCCAGCACAGGCAGGCATAGCTGAGTAAGTCTGGCACCCATGCTGACACACTCTGCGCCTTGCGTGGCTCTCTGATTAGTCTGATCAAGTATGCAAGAACACACTTTAAAAACATGAATCCCCGCACTGACAAACACAAGATTTATTAAGCTCAACCACAGGCCTTAGAGAAGAGAGAGCAGCCACTGTTGATTTATGATAAATAACAAAATTCTGATAGGAAATCACAAGTGGCTTTTCTCTCTAAATAAAGCATCTCAAAGCATTTGTTATGAATCCAGGCTGAGCATGTTTTACTCTGTGTCTAACATCAGGGTTCTCTTCAAAAGAACTCACACTAAACAACTTGCTATGACATTTATAAAATGGGCTAATCAATTTGAAGTCAAACCACATTTCTTGCTACACCAACTATCTCCTGGTAACAAAGCCTATAATCATTTATTAAAACCCCAATCTTCCATGCTCTGTACAAAGCGTGGAACAAGCAGGGAGAGCAGCCCATAGAAAGCAAAGCAGCTTCTTCACAAGACTGGCACTTCCTAAACTGCTCCACTCCCTCCAGACAGCTCAGAGCCATGTTTTCCTATTAAGTGCTGCTGAGGCCAGCCAGTTGGGGTGCCTGAGCCGTACCCAAGAGAGGCCTGTGCTGGCAAATTACCAGGAGCCAGATGGCAACACTTAATGTGCACAAAACTGCAAAGACTGCAGCCATTTCTTGCCTTGCTGCAGATGTTCCAGCTGCTCGAGGAGGGGCTGCTGCATCCAGGTGCATCCCACCCCAAGGCGGGCAGCCAGGAGCTCCTGGGCAGTTTGGGGAATGTCCCAGACTAACCCCACCAGCTACAACAAAGGAAAGAAGTCCCTCTCCTTTCATATCCTTCATACCCTGGGCTCTCAGGCCCTAAGCAGGCAGGAAGCCAGCGCTGCAGAGCGCACACCTCGCCGCCTTCTACGCAAGCTCAGAGCTCAGCTGTCACAGGCTCATCAGCCTCGGCAGCTGCAGGTTCCTCCTGCTCCCCAAGGCAGGTTTTAAGCTTGTTAGAAAGGTGCAAGCAAAGGGGATTTTCATACTCTGCATATTGATATTAACTGCTCAGGCCAAATGCTGTTAGATCAGAGGAAAGTTGGCAGTTTTGTTCCAAAGCAGGTTTAAATTATAAAACCCAGCAAATTAAAAACATGACATTATCTGGCCTTTCTTGTAACTTGCTCCCTGAATCCTCTCCCACTTGTCCTTCTTCTCCATAGCCTTTGCTACGGAATTGCATAGCACAGGAAGGAGAGAAAAAAAAGAAAAAAGGGAAAAGAGGAGTAGGCTTAAATCTGAAGAAAATCATGTTGACTTGTCCCACACCTGTCATCTGCTGAAGTGGCTTTTCTGGAGCACTGCACTCTATCTTTGGCTGATAGGCAGTGCCGTCTGGCTTCCTCCTCCCTGCTTTCCTCTTCAGCAGCAAGGCAAGAACATAAAAATACACACAGAAATCCAGTAAACCCTTCCCCATGCTGCCTGTGCACCTTCCCCGACAGACACGTGATGGCATCGCTGTAACTCACCTCCAGCTCCCCACGGCTTCACTGCACCGTGTCACAGGAGCTTCAGAGGGCAAGGAGCAACTCCTCCAACACGTACAAGGATGCACCTTGCACGTCTTCTAAAGTAACAACAGCAACTGATCCCTTCTCCTCAGCTGTGCCCCACCTCTCCCATGCTGCTCCAAAGCCATAATTTCCAGGGATACTTAACAGCAGTGACTGCAGCCAGCCTTTCCAGCAAGCCTTGCAGTGAGCTGTGGTGGGACTGCACTCCAAAATAATCCAGGGAGAGTGGAAGAGCCCATATCACCAGAAAGAACCTGTGAGCCCCACACTCTGAACACCTTACTCACCTCTGTGCAATTTGCATGGGTTCCCCATCTTCAGGCACATCCTCTGCAGGCAGCACCTGGGAGGGCTGGAAAGGAAAATTCTGGTGTTACATAAAACAATGTGCACAGCTGACTGGGGTCTGCTGGGTCATTGGATTCTGTCCATGACATTGCACTCAGTCTGCTGTGTATTTTTATCTGCAAATGGTTCAGTATCCATTCGGAACTAGTCAGCTTTTTCCCTCTATCCCTCCTTTAGGCAAGGTAGTCCCTGTAATAAAGCCTGGCAGTACTCTTTGTTACCTTGCTGCCTAGACATCTTCCTGGACAGTCCATGCCCATCCACTCCTTCATCCTTCAACACTGCCCATCATCTTCCATGCTCTCTGTCTGTTCTCAGCATCTACCTCAATGCATTTGTAGGCAGCAACCATAGCTCTTCTCCACCTCCACCTGTGCTGAGCTTGAAACAATCCAAGGTTTTTAGTGTCCTCTGCCCTTCCCCAGGTACCCCAGCAGCCCTCACATACTCCACTTTAAAACTTATTTTCCTGAGCTCAAATGACCTGATCAACTGGTACAGCTGATGCTTGACCATGAGATGCACTTTTCTGAAATTTCCTAGAGATAAAATCTGCTGCATTTTTCTTGCCTGGGAAATCAGCTGTCCCATCAAAGGAAGGGATCAGATTAACCTGCACAATCTACAGCTGGAAAATCTGTCTGCATTTCATCCCATTTTTCATTTAGCTCTATGACTCCATTTATTCTTTCCTTTAAAATTTGTTCAAAAGCCTTATGCACTGCCAAGGTCAGGCTAACATGCCAGTCATTACCCAGATCCCTTTTTTCTTCTGCAGTGTACACGTTACACTTGCCATCCTCTAATCAGGTGGAATTACAACGGTTTATTAGCAGTCCTTGCTGTCAGGCCTACAATTTCTCATGCTAGGTCTCAAAGAAACCCAAGGAGTTTTCCTCCCCCTTCCTTGAGTCTATCAAACGCTTTGAGCTTGATTTCCACCATAGGTTTCAACTTCGATCAGCTCCACTCCTGCATGTACTTCCCCAGCAAGCTCCAAATCAAGGCCTCTCCTGTCAAATTTCCCTAACATAACTCCAACCCCCAAATATCCTGTTTTATCTATGCTTTCTTTACTTCCTTGCAGCCTAATTCATCATTAACATAAAATACCACACCTACTATTTTATTTTTAATCATCTTTGTCCTGAACTGTGCATTTCTTAACAATGCCTCTGCCCTGATCATGAACACTCAACCATGTTTCTGGGTTTCCTTGTACATCTGTTATAAAATATGGCACTAATTCAGGTCACCAGACTCTGAATCTCCAGAATTGGATCCTTTCCCTCTGAATCATTTAAAGACCAAGAGTCCCCTAACCTTATCTGAAAGGCTCTGAAGAAATTGATTCGATTAGCACTGAAGTTTGTTAGTGCAGGTTCACAGGCTGGGAGATCTCCTGACAACCAGGATTTGCTCTGTGCAAATATCCCCTGGCTGCAGGAGGCAGTGGCTGCTGGGGTGGAAGGTCTGTGCCCATTCCAGGTGAGGGTTTCAGGGCAGGGACACAGGCAGCCTCCCTCAAGCACATCATTTCCATCTTCATTTCACACATGGCATGAGGCCATGTCCTTTTTCAAGGACAGCTTTGAGTCCTCAAGGATGGTTTCTAGACTCAGCACAGCCTAAAATCTCCCAGCAGCCCCACCATCAGCTCCCCCTGGTGGCACTGGGGGAGCCCCAGGGCAGCACAGGCAGCAAAGGGTCTCAAAGAGACGCAGCACGTTGGAGAAACGACAGCTCTGGGCCCCTCCTTTGTCACTGCCAGTGGAATTGTATTTGATAGAGGGAAAAAAATGGAGACAAGGCACAAGCAAACATCAAACATATCGATTTTGCAAGTAAATCACCTGCTCTGGCCTCAGTGTGCGACTGCACAGAGAGGCGAGAGAAAGGAGCTGCCTCTCATGCTGGGTGTGATAAAGCAGATGAAAAGGCATTTAGAAATTTTTTTCTCTTGTGTAAATAAAAGACTGGCAAATTTTGGGCTAGGATTGAAACTGTAAAGTCTGCTCCCCCTCCCTTATTTTTTCACCTTAAAAATATCAGAAAAGCTACATCTCTTGGTTATGGCTCCGAGAGAGCTCCCATGGTCAAGAGGAGTACATTACAAGTTACCACTCAGCACCACTAAAACCTCTTTTCTCCCCAAGAATTAATTAGGTATTAGCATTAAACAGATAATATTTTTAGAAAAACCACACAATTTTCAGTAGTGCTTAAAAGTTCATGCCCTTCCCAGCTGCTGTAGCTTCCCAAGGGCTTTAGAGTACACATCCATAGACCTCCAGTCACCCCAATCTTCCAGTATAATGACACCTTCATTTCCAGAGGAAAAGCTACAGAAAAAAAAGTGCAGTTTGCTTTAAGAACCTCTCAGGTCTTTTGTATCTATCCTAAGGAAATGAAAAAGGGCACAAGTCAGTTCCTTTCCTCTGCAGATCACCTCTAAGGCTTGTTTAAATCTCCATCTGCTAAACCCGAGCCAAAGCACTGTCATGAAAAGTCACATTTCAGCACAGGCTGCTCTGCTCTTTTTCTGCAACCAGAAAATGCAGACATGACGTTTTTCCTAAGTGTTCAATATTACAAGACAGAATATAAATATCACAAAACAAGTTAAGTATCTTTCTAACACCAGGGTAAATGATCAAATATACTTGAAAACAGGAACAACAGAGCCAAGGCTTCAGTCATAGAGAAGATAAAGTTATACAATGATCCGGGAGTGAAGTCATTATGAAAAATGAGGGTTGGAAAAGGCTGACACAAACCTAAAATACAGCAGTAATAAATACTTCATCTGACTAGCAATCTGTTTAAACTTAGCAGTGACAGAAAGCTGCCTTCCGCTCCAGCAGGAGAGCCCTGACGGAGACAGAGGCTGACACCTAGTGTCTAGCACACCCGAGCCTGAGAGAAGGTGCCTAACACCAGGACAAGGACAGGGAGCACCACTGCAGTGACAGATCACCCAGGCAGGCAGAAGATGCCTGTGACCACACAGAACCTCTCCCAGCCACAAGGGGAAAGAGCACTTCCAAGGGTAAAGCACTGATGGATGCAGACGAGCGTGGAGGGGCAAACAGAAAAGGCTGCACTGCAAGGATAAACCCCCATCTCTGTCTGCAAAGGGAAACCCACAGCTCCCCACACAGACACAGGTTTATAAACTGGTTTGCCAGAGTTGGTGGTGGTCAGCATCACCTCTGTGCCCTCTACCTTGACACACTGCCAGGCTGCACCCTTCTGAGAAGGATCAGTTGGATGTGCTGGTCTCTGGAGTGCTAATGATGACTGCCAAGCTGCTCAATGGTCCCTATCTTGTGTGAGCTGGGTGTCAGCCTGTACACTCCTCTCCCTTCCACAGTAACCTGTGTGGCTGGGGGAGGAAGTCCCTGAATTTAAGAGGGGCATTAAACAGCAGTGCCTGCTTTGCAGAAGGGACTGAACCGTAAAATGGACAGAAGAGCATGGCTGCTCACCCTCTGCTCAGTGGCGAAGCTCTTACCTGGCAGTAGCTGGTGGTCGGTTCATCATCAGAAGTGGAGTTCTTCTCCTCTTCCATGCTGTGCCCTGGACTCTCCGCCTCCCTCCTCTTTGAAGGGTGGAGCCAGGTGATGTTTTCAGACTCCTGTCCCTCTGTGTCTCCATCTTCTGTACCATCAGCAACCCCATTCTCCCTGCTTATCTCCTCTCCTTTCCCGAGCTCATTTTGGCTCAAGGAAGAACTGGGCACAACTGGGTTACCAAACTCCTTCTTATGCAATAGCTGCCTCTGAGCCTGCTTCAGGCTCTTCTGGTAAACCTCCAGCTGACACAAGATGACTTTGGTGTACTGGTTGGGGTCCACCCCTTTGGGGCAGAAGGGGATGCCCCAGTAATAGTGCACTGTGTCTCTTGCCTCCTGCTGTTTGTGCTTCTCCTCCACCGCAGTCAGCATGCAAAGATCCGGGGTACTGCCAGACCCCTGGTTCTGCTCTGGTTGCTCTGTGGAAACACAGACCTTGGCAGTGTGCCCAGGCTGTGAGCTGTGTTTGGTACCTGCTCCTCCACCACTCCTCCTGGGGCTGTCACACTGTTCCAGCGTCCTGCTCTTCCAGAGCGTGGCTGAGCTCCCAGCATCAGCTTCTCCCACAGAATGGCCAGTGCAGGGCAGGAGCTGTTCTTTTGGTTCGTGGCCTGCTGCTTCAGAAGAGCTGGAGGGGCTGCTGAACAGTCTCCGAGGTGTCAGTCGCCAGGAGCTTGAAGCCACCTTGCCAAAGGTGGGACTCAAAGACATCAAGTCCTCTCTGAGAGTGCTGGGTAACATGTTACTCGAATCACTTCTTGCTGGTGAGGAAGACTTTTCACTTGACCTTGTCACAGGCTGGCCCTTCCCCGGAGACACGATTATGCTGGATACTAGTGAGCTTTCAACGATTTCCTGGCTTAACCTCCTCAACACTACCAAGGGGCTCCGGGCGACATCCATCTGTCCATTCCCATCAGCTCTGGAGCTCTGTGAGTGGGAGCTGCAGTCAGAGGGAGGGGTGTCAGGGCAGAATGCCAGGCCTCCCAGGATCTCAGAGCCTTCTTTCTCAGCAGGCTGGCTTTGGCCCTGTGAATCCAGTGTTTCCACTGACAGCTGAGGAGTTGCAGTTGAGGAGTCTGAGGGCTGACAGCTCTGAAAAACAAAAGGTTGACTCTCCTATAGACGTGTTCTCCATCAGCACAGCACAACCAAGGTCTCGCCCAGCACGTTGGCAGCCATCGCCTGGACTGCAGGTCCCCCCATCCCAAATCAGAACTCTGTAGCCCAAAATAGGGACAGCTGGGATTAGACTTCATGCCCCTCTCACTAGGAATAAAGCAACTACTCTGTGGCTGCTGTAATTCCATTTTGTGCTGGGAATATCTATGCCCCCCAGTAAAACTTTATTTTGTACAGCATGGTAAAACAAGCACAGACAGCAATGTTGCTGAATAACCCTAGTGAGCCTCTTCAGAGAAGTGCACTTACACTAAGGCTCTCAGCAATGGCCTTCCTCAAGAGCTCCTCCTCTTCCTCTTCCTGACAGTTCACTTCTCTAGCTTCTTGCTCACTCATTTTCAGGGCCAGTGCAAATTGTTCCTCTTCAGTCATCTCTACAGCAGAAGAAACAGGATAATGTCAAGTCACAGCTGCAGGTGTATGTAAACACTCAGTGAATATCCAGCATGTAGGGAGAAATGGGTGAGAGTCCCACCTCCCCAGGAGGAATGCAGAGAAAATCATCTAAACCTCAGCTATCCTGAAAAGGTGTCACCAAAACTGGAGCAGGCAACACTAAATGAAAAAGGTAACTCAGGTCAGGAGCTCCACTTCAGGTTTCTACAGCAATCTAAGCCCCCATTCCCTGAGTATATTAACTGCAACATGACATTTTATTTGCCATCAAACAACACACACTGCAGCTGCAGAATGCATGTTCAAGGAGAGAGGAAAAGGACAGATTTCTAAAGTGTGCTCATTGTTGTATTGGATAGGCTCAGCAGCAAGGCAGGATAAACAACACATCTTCTTCAAGACACATTTTTATTAACCAAGTAGCACACCTCACTGCCTTCTAACACACAGATACCTGCAACACCACAGGAGACATACCAGAGAGAAAAAGAGCTACATGTTGTTCACCCTAAGCCGCAGGTGGAAAGCTCTATGGAGGATAATGTTACTTGCTTGGTGGTATTATAGAGGATATTTCACATGCATGCATCCCCCTTCTGCTCACATCACCACTCCACTGCATCACTAAGTCAGTCATGCATGGGAAACAGGTTTCCTACAGTTGTAACTGCTATTTCAGCAGAAAATTTATTCCTGAAATATTCCTCAATCCAATCAAACCAGAAGTCTAGACTGGCTATGTAGAAACAAAGCAGTTAGTTACTTTGGAAAACACTTATTTACTTAGATTCAATCCAACCCTTTCACTCTGCTTAAAATATACAATGCCTGCAGAATGGAGTGCAGCTTGAAAAACAACTCAACAGCACTCTCAGGAGCTGAAAAATACATCTTCTCACTCGAAACAAATTGACAGATTTCCTTCAGAACCCGCTCCCTCCTCCAGGCAGAATCCTGCACGCGCCATCTCATGCATGAACCAAAGGCTCGCGCTCTCTGACGGGGCTACAACATCTTTAAGACATGCCATTTAAACAGGGCATGAACAAAACATCCTTTCACTGCAGCCAGCTCCCGAGACAGGCGTTTCCCTGGATAAAGATGCATTCACAAGTTGCAGGCTCCCATTTTCTATCCCGTGCTCTCCCGACCAGCTGCCACCCAAACACAGGAGTGCAGCTGTGCCCTGGCCATAGCGCAGCCTGTCCTTGACAGTACTGCTGCAACCAGGAGCATCCACAGAGAGGAGCTTTGCTCTGCCCTTCCCCCAGCTCCTGGATGATGGCAGCCCCGTGCTCCCCCCACCCAAGCAGGATCTGAAGCATTTTTGGACTGATTACATTCAGATTTACTAAAACAGCACTTAGCTTCAGATTGTTGGTTTGGGGCAGGGTGGGGGTGGGGGGTAATTCCTTTGAAAATTAAGAAAGAGGTTGAAGGGAAAGCAGACTGCAGCGCTCTCAGGGCTCATGGGGATTTTTTGTCCTTGGACAAAGTCACTCTATGATGTTACAGCCAGGAGGGACCAGGGCAAAAAAAAAAAACAAGCATCCTTTAATGGAAAGCACACGACAGTCCAGTGTATCGAGAAAGCTCCCAGCCCCAAGAACAGCAGCATTAAACAGCATATCACAGAGTCAATTAGATTGGAAAACACCTCCAAGATTGAGTCCAACCTTTGACCAATCACCACCATGTCATCCAGACCACAGCACTTAGTGCCACATGCAGTCTTTTCTTTTTCCATAATGCCAAACACCTTGCAAGCATTCAGAAAGTGTGTGCTGATTTGTTTTCCTGCCTAAACCACCACAGCAATCAGGCTTGATCCTACAAACTCTGACATGTGCAGGAAAACTGGTGCACATGATCAGCACCCTGCAACACACGACTTTCCACGTGCTTTAACGGGGGCCTGAGCGTTTGCCAGTTCGGGCTATCAACATCCATGAAGCTTAATAAAAAGAAACATTTTTTGGCGAGTTACTGCTGTACATTTTGTTTTCTTCTCCCTCCCTGGCACAGCAATTTCCCCTCTGGGGACAGGGAATGTGCCAGACAAATGCTGCCTCTGGCAAAGAAACCAGTGACAAACAAGATGCACTTAGTGCACGTTCCAGTTGAGTAGGTGCTCTGGAGATGGGGAAATCTCAAGTTTAAATCCACCTGGCATTACCGTGGGGAGAGCAAAGAGCAGCTCTGCTCATGCCTTCCAGCAGACCTGACCTGCTTTAAGCGGAGCTGACGGTATTTCATGCTCCAGGACTGATCACTTCTCAGCACCGTGTGTTTTATTAAACTTGATGCTGATTGCAGCCGTCATAATTTATGGTGATTAGAAACCCAGAGCGCTGCGTTAGCCGCCGACCACTGTGTGCAAACAGAGCCGGGGAGAGAGCTCAGGGCGTGTGGCAGGGGCTCCACAGATCCCAGGAGAAACGACCCCTCTCCATCTGGACCGATGCTCAGCTCACACTCATCACTCGCCTTGGCAGAAGCCAATTCCCAGGGGGAAGCACCGGCACTGGGAACTCGGCATCACACACTCCAAAATCATCTCGTCTCACACATCCATCCCAACGCGGCTCGAAACCCCAGCGCCCCTCTGGGGACCAGGGCATCCAAGAGACCCGCAGATGGGGAGGAGGGGTCAGAGGGAAACTGTTTTTAAGATACGGCAGCCCTAAACAAATTAAACCATTTCAGAGCCTTTTTAAATGCTAATACGGCAATTTGCAAAGCGATTTATGTTCCATTTTGACATTTGCAAAGTGAATTAGATGCAAAACCCCACTAGTTGTAGTTATAACACTTACTAATAAAGAGATTTACTCAAAAATAACAGAAGTGCAGGATCTCAGTATTTTTACATATCCAAAGTGCAATTACAGTAAAAACATTCAAATGTGCTTTAAAGCACTGACTTCCTCCGGAAAAAGAGAGAGAGACTTCTTTAGGTTTTGTATTTCCATTTATCCTGTCAGGATGAAACGTCACAGATATATTTTAGTTATGGCTTTAGGTTAAAATGAATAAAACCACAACAAAGCAAAAAAGGGAGGATATGCTTTATAACAAGTGCCTGCCAATATCCAAAATTTTCCAGTCTTGAGGAGAAAGAACTTGCTCTACCCAGAAGCACCCAATCTTTACAAAAGACCAATTTGCCTCGCAATTCAAAGAATTTATTTAAAGACACTGGGAAAAATAATTACTACTTCAAATCTTAATTTGCCTAAAAGCAAACACCAAAAGTCTAATTATAGCTTCTCACAAATGAGAACAGCCCCACCACCACACGTGCTTAAATAAGCCCCTGCTCTCCGACCGTGCGGCGCCAGGCACCCCCAAACTCAGACACGCACACTAAGCAACAAAAAAAGGCAGCTCTTGCCCTAGGAAAAGAAAAACTATTATCAACATCTAGAAACACAGCAGAACTCCTCTGTTATACAATGTCTGGAGAGCCGGTGCTGTCTCCTGTGGATTTTCTGGAGCAAAGTGAACACCTTTAGCACAGCACTAGCTCCTGAAACCCTACATATTCAATGATGCAACAAAGACATCCAACTTCAGCAGATCCCTGCTCCTAGCACCATATGTTTGGTCACATTTTAGTGGCATCTCCAAGGGGGGTTTCAGCTTTAATTTGGTGCTCTGTTTCCTTTGGGAGAAAAAGAAGAATAAGAAAAAGAACTCTTTCCCCATCTCTGACTTTGCTATCTTACTTGTTCAACACAGCCATGCACAGTGGGCTGCAGCTCTCACAAAGAGCTGGGCTGTTCTGTGCTATGGCCTTAGGCCTCTATTAAAAACAATTTAATTCACACAAGCCCTGTGAGGACTGACAAGCCCAACTGCTGCTGCTTGCGGAGCACTGGTGTGCTCCATTTTGTTCAGTGATTGCTTTGGGTTTTGCAGGAGGCAACATCTCTCCCATTTTAAAACATCCTGAATTTTGGAACGTGCTGGATGGACCACTGCCTTGCAGAGCACAGGAACGAGTGGGGACCCTCTGGGGCCTGACTGCTTTAATGTGGGGCTGTACAGGGAGCAGAGGCACACTGGCCATGCTCAGAAGGCCCTTCTGCCTGTACATCAGAATACGAGCATCCCAGCCTTTAGCATCTGTTCATAGATTTATTGTCCATGAATTCATTTAATCCCTTATTAAAGCTGTTGATACTGACCTCTCCACAACCTCCTGTGACACAAACTCCCAGGAGTTCACCCCATGCTGTGTGAAGCATTACTGTCCTTCACCCATTTTAAACCCATCTATTTCTTGCTATTTCCACTGATTCACCCCAAGAGCTGGTAAACAACAACTCTGTGCTCCAGCTGAGGCATTGCCTTCCCGATGGGAACTTTGATCCCAGCGTTCTCTCCTAACAAAGCAGCCCCAGGCTTTCCAGTCTCTCCTCACCAGGCAGCTGTTCCATCCCGTCATGGCTTGGGCTGCCCTTCTCTGGATGTACCACTGTGCCCTTGCTATGCAGAGGCCAGAACTGCACGCAGTGCTGCGACCAAGGGTGCACCAACACTTTATGTAACAGCAAAATGACATCAACCAAATCCCTTGCTCTTAACACCCTTCCTTATGATGGCCAGCGTTGCTGGTGCTCTGGCTGCCCCCACACTGTGAGCTGATGATTTCAGAGAACTGTCAGCTGCGACTCAGATCCTTCCTGAGCAGCAGCTGTCAGGTCAGAGTATTGTGATGTTTCTGGGACAGACAGGAGCAGAGGGGCCTGGACAGGAAAGCAGTTTGTGACTGACGGTGCTTTCAGATTGGCCTCAACTGGTTTTGAACCCGGTGAGGTACCAACACCTTCACACACTTATTTTGGAAGTGCATTGGTCTGCACACACCCTGCCTGGGGAGAGAGCAAGTGACAGAGTGCCTATTCTGACAGGCAAAATTTAGCCCTGTGAAGGGTCTTTTCTGCATCCCCAGCCAAGTCACAGTCTTTCTGCAAGGGAAATAATCTCTAAAGCAAACAGCAGAAGCTGCTCAGCACCAGACAACTTCCACCCGCCAGCCCCACAATCGAGACCTACGTGCAATTTTTCTTTTAGCAGCAAACTTCGTTCGATCCAGCTGCTTTGTTCTCTTCTTTTGCAATCCACTCTCTTCCTTTGACTCCTCCTGTAAAGGAAAAGAACATGGTGAGTGCATGCAGTATGTAAGAAATACTACCAGTCCCCTCCCCCCAGCTACTCAGACACAAACACTGGTTCAAGAACAAGCGTCTATTTGTGTGAAATTTGAATTTCAAACGTAATTCAAACACATTCTGTAACTATTAAAAGCTGTGTGATAAGCATAACGAGCAAAAAGAGTTACAGACTGACATAAACAGAGAAGTAGGAGAGACAATAGACTTCATGCCAGTCACCACCATGCACTGCACCTGCTACCCACAATTTGAGAGAGAATTTGTTTGGCCTTGCTAAAACATTGATATTTGTAAGCACTCAGAAAAGAAAAACAGAGCCTTTTCATAACTGAGCATCACGCACCTGTAAGCCAGGACTGTTTCCTGCCATGCAGCTTCTAGTACTATGCCCAGGCAATGTCAAGTGATCAAAACTAGAATCCCTCGCCATTTTTGCAGACCCACACCAAGGCACCCTGAGGGCAGGAGAGCCAGCTGTATTTTCTCCTCATGCTATTCTCTCATCATATTCATAGAATCAAAGAATGGTTTGAGTTGGAAGGGACTTCAAAGATCATCTCGTTTCAACTCTCGGTCATGGGCAAGGACATCTTCCCCCAGACCAGGGTGCTCAGAGTCCCATCCAGCCTGGCCTTGAACACTTCCAGGGGTATCCACAGCTTCTCTGGGCAATTTTGCTATTTCATTTTTGAGACTTGAATACTTCAGAAACTTGTTTTTTTAAGGCTCCCACGAACAACCTAAGTGTGTGCTGTTTTAAGCACAAGGACTGCAGCACAAATGGGCACAGGCTTAAATGACACAAATTTCTGCAAGTTGCTGTCCTAACGGCTTAGGCAAGGGCACACACATTACCCAAGGCTGGCACTGGACCCCTTCCAATTTGTCTCTCTAAATCAGGTAGGATTAGAATCAAATCCAGTGTTTCAGGCAGAGACCCACTCCTGGCCAGGATGGGCTTTGCGCTGCTCCCTCTGCAGCTGCATCGAGTTTTGCTGCCCATGAGAGACACTGGCCACACGCTTGTGCCTCATTCCACCTCCTGTGAAAAGAGAAGGGTTCAAGGAGGGGCAAGTGGCTTGGGCTACTTTAACACAAACAGATACATTGATTATTTTCGAGTGTCATCCACTTCTTTTGTCCTCTGCCCATGTTTCTGAACCCGTGAAGTCCTTCAGACTGCACCTCTGTGCTGAGTTTTGTTGAAGACATCTCTGGCTTTAGTGTTATCTGTAGATTTTATTAATCTATATACACCACTTGCTCCCTCTTACAGATCATTAATGAGGATGTTAAAACACACACAGACCTAATATTGATCCTCTTGGCCTCAGCTTTACATCTCCCCCAGATGAGCCTCTCCTTTGTTCATCAGCAGCTCTTACTGACAGTCTTTTAGCAGGATTTCAATCCAGGAATGTTGCTATCTAGACCAAATTAAATTATTTATCCAACTAAGATTTTGCAAGACATACTATTAGGTGGTTTCCTGAAACCTTAATACATTACAGCTTTTACAAGCCCTAATACCTACACCATTCCTCACTTCCACTGACTTAAGAATCACCTCACAATACAGCAGCAATCATGCTTGGCAAGTCCACACACACGCATGCTTGTGCCTAAGGGGTTTTTTTCTATGATTGATTCCTTCTCTTCCCCACACAGACTGGTTTAGGTACCCCCTTTCCAAGATCTGCCACTGTGTCTCCAAAAGGCTGCTTCACATCCAGAGTCTCTCTTCCTAGGAGATGGATGCCAAGCTCCTGCTCAGGAGGTGAAATCCTCTCTTCCAGGGCCCTGGCATGGTGCCTGTCTCCACAGTTTTCCATAAGCCATGGGATCTCCCACTCCAAACTGCCCTGCCTTGGTCTGCAGCAACAGCCCCACGCTGACCTTGTGGGCTGCTCACACCTCAGGGGATGGGGAACAGTCTGTGGGATCACACCAGGACTGCACTGGAATTATATTCTAGAGGAGGTTCATCAACAGCTCTCCTGCCCTCCCCAAAACCCTGTCTAACAACGGTAAACCCACCCCAGCTTAAAACAGGGGCAATTTAATCCTACCAGGCTCTGTAAATCCCCAGCTCTTCTCTCTAGGCATCAATCTTCCCCTCATCACTCCCGCACTTGCTGGAAGGTCAACCCTGACACTCTCATCTGCAGCTCTCTTCCAGGGCACAGATGTGATTTATGAGCACACCAAACTTTCCATGGCTGGGAGTGCCTTCTCTGTGCACAGAGACACACACTCACAACACACACACGGGACAACACGGGGCTCCAACACCTCCAGGGCTTCCCAGGGGAACAGAGTGCCTGGTGCTGGGCGCGCTGCCCGGATCCACGGCACAGCCAAGTACGTGCCTCAGTTCCCTGTGCTGGTCCTGAAGAATCTCGACATTTACATCAGTGGCAGGAGCAAAATTATTGCAGGACACGTGTTGTACGAACCTCATACATTGGAGAAAGATGTTTAAATTGCTCAGCAGCATTCTACTGAACAGCCACGGTACAGTGAACTGCTGAAGCAAATCCAATTAATCCTGATGGGCCAAAATATGTACACACATCTCAATTCCAAGAATTCTTAAATCTTCTTTATTTTTAAACCCAGAAAATAAAACATACCTTTTAATTAGGATTTATGGCTGTTTGTACCTCTGCTGGGAGAGAGCCCCGCAGGCCCCAGAGTGTTCTGCATAAATGGAGGCGTGGATGGTAGAAACAGAAGGGGCCAAGAAAATTCAGAGAAGACAACAGGGCTTGCTCTTCCTGACCCAACCTTTTAATACTCATCTATCTACAAGGATAATAGGAACTCAGGGGGCCACTCAACCAACTGCCTTTCTAATAAGATCACTAGTCCAAAAATAATCTTAATCAATTAAAATATTCCCAAACTGCAGCCAATACTCTTAGTTACAAGGTCATCTCCAACACACATCTTCCAAGGGAAACTAATTATTATAGCAGAGGCGAGGTAGGAACTGCACACCTCTGCTCAGTGCCAGCCTGGAGAGCATCCCTCCTTCTTTGCCATCAATGCAAGGCATAACAGCCAGAAGGAACCCAAATTCTCTTCCTGTGTGTCAGGCTCTGCACTTCTAATTTATGATGCTCTCTTATGAGCAATTTCAGTGTCAGCATTGTATATAGATAAAGAAACAGACAGCTTTCCAAAGTTCCTTACACATTTAGTGGAAGGCAGCCACTATTCTTCTTCCTTGTTCTTGTAACCTGCTTGGTTTCACCAGACAGCAGGAAATCAAACTTCCATTTTAAAAATGCTTTTGCACATACATAAAGAGAACCTGACTCTGCCAGCAGAAACAGATACAGTTCCACTCGTTAGTAAAAGCCCATAAATGGAAGTCAGTAGCCAGCATCCCACATCCTGCTCCCTCAAATCTACATTATAAACCACAGAAATCAGCTTCTACTGACTCAGGGAAGAAAAGGTTACAGCAGAATGTCTCCACCCCTAACAGTGCAGACTACAAAGTCAAAAGGTCTGCGTAATTTTACTGCTCAACAGCAGTTGGGACCATCTAACAATAGGGCACAGCCAAACACCACACATCCTGCATGGGAAATATGCAGATGAAAACCAGACTAATTTATTTTTAAAAGCCAATTAGATGTTGGAATTGCCATGTTTGGCTCTTGCCAAGGCTGCTGCTGAAATTAATATCACACCCTACTTTATTAGTCTCTGACTTCAGTTCAGAATCTGTTTCAGCTTTGCTCTTTCAGCTCATTAGAACAAACCTGCTGGAAGTAGAGATGAACAACAAGACACAACAGGGATCATGCCAGGATATGCAGTTCCTGACACAGGGAGAGAAAACTCTTTAGGAAAAGGGGCTTTTACTGGGCTGTGAGGAGCCTGGATTCTAATCAATCTGATATTTTAACAAGTGAGCTCAGCAGAGCCATGAAACCTCCTCCAGAATCAACTCACATTGCATTCTCCCCTGGGATACAGAGGCACCGGGTCCCTTGGCACCAGCAGAGCCCATGGAGACAGCAGGGCACTGCAGCAGTTCTCCCAAGTGGCTCTGCTTTGCTTGGCTGGTCAGTGGTGCGAGGTGGTGTCCTGGGATTGAGTTATTTTTATTCCTAGTAGCTGCTGCAGTGCTGTGTTTTGGATTTAGTACGAGAATAATGTTGATGGCACACCAATGGTTTAGCTGGTGCCAAGCAGTGCTTACTCTAAATCAAGGACTTTTCAGTTTCCTGTGCTCTGACAGTGAGCAGGTGCATGAGGAGCTGGGGGAACTGGGCAAAGGGATATTCCACACCACAGAACCTCATGGCCAGGGTATGAACAGGGGGGAATTGGCTAGGAGACACTGACTGCTGCTCAGGGACTGGATGGGCATTGGTGAGTGGGTGGTGAGCAATGGGATTGTGTCACTGGTTTCTCCTAGGTTTTACTCATAGAATCATGGAAAGGTTTGGGTTGGAAGGGTCCTTAAAGATTACCTCATTCCAACCCTCCTGTCCTGGGCACTTCCCACAAGACCAAGGTGCTCATTGCCTGGCCTTGAACACTGCCAAGGATGAGAAATCCACAGCTTCTCTGGGCATCCTGTTCCTAGTGCCTCACAACCCTCACAGTAAAGATTTTCTTCCATATATCTAACCTAAGTTTTCTCCTCTTTCAGTTTGAACCCATTCCTCCTTGTCCTATCACCATAGTTTCTGATAAAAAGCAGTTCCTCTCTCCCTTCTTTTCATTACAATCATTCTTGATATTATCATTAGGATTATTAATAGTATTATTATATTTTATCTTGTTTCAATTATTAAGCTGTTCTTATCTCAACCCACGAGATTTACTTTTCCCCCCCCACAATTCTCCTCCCCACCATGGGGTGGAGTGAGCAAGCAGCTGCCTGGTATTTAGCTGCTGAATGAGATGCAACTATGACAGGTGGGCACTGCCATCCTGGCTGTGACATTTCCAGTGCCACCTTCTCCACAGCAAGATGTCCCTCAGGCCATGCCTGGTCCTGAGGTGAGTGTCCACTGTCACAGCTGATGAAAACACATTAGGGCAGTGGCTGAGTATTCCAGCCAGTGCCTAAACACACCTCCCTCTGCACCACAGCCAAAATCTGATCTGGAACACCAACACATGCTGCTGATTACCCTGACTGTGAGTATCCCCAAACACAGGAACACTCAGGGAAAGCGGTGTTCCACACCAAAGGGAAGATAGGCCATGCAGAAATAGATGGCACCATCACCCTGGAGTCTCGTCATATGTTCCCCGAGGGTTGGCAGAGCTGATGGATCTGGCAGAAAGAGCTTGTGAGACTTGCTGCCAACTTTTTAAGTGCAAGCAAAGCTCTAAAAGGATCTACCCAGGAAAAAGACCCTTCCAAAAGGTCCCAGACCAGAGCAGCAGCATTTCAGGATCAACTCACTAAAGGCTGCAGATCAGTCTAACAGGTGAGGACAACTTTTGGGCTGTACTCAGAGCTCATGCTTGGCCAGGCCTTGTGCTGAGAACAATCATCTTTTAAACATGGCTTCAGGGGTCTTTACCAATAGCCCAGTGCAAGCAGGAGGTTCAGGAGACCAGGAACTGTCATGCTCGGAGAGAGCATTGCTGGGCACTACTTGAAATATTGTGTATTTGTGAATGAACATCCATCTTCTGGCACAGGCAACCAATTCCCTGTGGGATTAAACAGCCAGGCGAGATGGGAACCACTCTACCCATTTGGCATGTCTGCATTTCAGAGACACAGTCTGCACAAAGAAGGTCATCTCCTCTGGTTTCCACAGAGCCAGAGAGACTGTTCTTATTTTGTCTGACCCTTTCCAAAAAAAGAGAAGTGTTCCCCGAATCCAGGATTATATATAGCAGAGATCAGAAAGCCTCACATCCAGGAAAGTTTTTTCTGATGCAGCTCTGCAGATGCCACAGCACAGACATGAGCAAAGAAAGGGAACTTGGCAAAATAACATGGATGAGCTTGATAATCCAGCATGACTGAAAAATTCCTGGGAGAGGCAGTCTGCCAAAGATCATCAAAAGTAAGAAGCTGGAGGCTTTCCAGGTGCAGCTGCTACAAGATCTGCTGGTCTGGAAGCAGAACTAGGGACTTGTTCTATAGATACCTGCCAAGAGACTGCCAAGGAAGAAAGCCATCGAATCAATGATGCCCAAATTGTCCTTGTAGCTTTTGATTCATAAGGAACCATGTCCTAACAGATGCAAGATTAATTGAGAATGTATTGTTCTCTAAAATTGCTATTGATCTGAGCTTCCCACACCTCTTCTTGAACACACAACAAGGTCTTACCCATGCAAGAACAGTTACGACGCTCAAAATTGAAATTCAACTTGATGTACACAGAAGAGCTGAGACAGTTACAGAAGGCAGACAGTTATTTTTTTGAGATCCCAAGTAAATCAGTTTTGCGTTTGAATTTGCAGAAAACAACACGACAAGAGACTGTGGCACTGGATCTGGAAGCTGATGACTCACAGAGAGACTGAACTGAATAAATCCACTCATTCAACTGACTGAACTGTTGTCACTTAAACAGAACCTAATTGGCTCTTTAACGGCCTCTCAGAGCATATCCTTTTCTGTAATATGACCGATTATGCCATCAGAATTTATTGTTTATAGACAAACTTACAGAACAGTGAGGGAGCCTAACCTTTTTATAGATGTGTTTTAAGAGACGTTTGTTTCCTCTTTTTCAGATACGTGCACATTGAGATGAATAATTGCAGACAATAACAGGTCCTGATCTTTTATGTACTGCAGCAGCTCTTATAGCTGCTGATTTCTTTTTTCCTTATAGGTTTCACAATAAAGGCCAGTGATGCAGCAGACATCTGAAGTTAACTTAGCATATTGCAGAGCTAAGGGTTTAACCCCACTGAACTATTACTGCCATATGTTCCATTTCTTTCAGGGAATTTCCCAATGGGAAAGAACTCAGACAATGTGAAGAAAAAACATCCAATATCATTTGCCCTACAGCTTCTTACTGTTTATTTCTAGTGATTTTCCCCTCCTCACATGATAATCGCCTTATTGGAGAGCAGCACACTGCAGATGTGGGAGCAAAAGGGACCTGATTTAAGATCTACAGCTTGAGAGTGAACTGAAATGCTTTCGAAAATGGTGGAATTACAAAAAGCAGCTTAGGATTCCCAATCACTAGCAAGACAGAGCAAAGCCTTAGGAGTCACACATAAAAAAACTGATTGTAATAATTTCCTCTCATGTACCTCGCTCAGTCAGGCACGGGTTCTGAGGGCTCTGGGTTTCCCCCAGGCAGGAGTTCCTGCACTCATCCTATTGCTCGTGTAACCAACACAGACATTTCAATCTTGAGGGCAATGCTGATGTGCATAAGCCAACACTGGGGATCAGGGATCTGAGCCTTGATGCCTTAGCTAGGCACTCCCACACCACATTCGCCTTTACACTCTTCGAAGCTGGGTTACAAACTCAAGGCTCCTGTAATTCAGAATCAGTTTACCAGACACTGCCAGTCTCTGAGCTACTCATGAGCCTGAGTTCTGAATCATTTTCTTATCTATTTGCACATAATAAAGAATCATGTTGCTAAGGTTTAGCTGGAAATCAATCAAATAAAAATTATGAAAAAAAAAAAGATTTGTAAAGGGATTGAGGAAAGGTTACTTTTAAATTACGTTTCAGATTCAGTTCTGAGAGGATTTGGTTATCAAATCCCAGATTCATAACTCACCCTCACGAAGCACACCATTCATTTCCTAGTCAAATAGGATTTGATTCATCTCATATGTAAGAAAAGGAATGGCACAAGACCCTCTGTGCAAAGCCTGACCCCAGCACGACAGCGAGATCTGTTCAGACACTGTCCTGCAGCAGCAGGGCCCAGCACTGGCTACTCCAAATCCATCACTGACCTCTCCATCACTGTCAGATATAACAATAAATGCATCCACAAAACTGCGCTTCTTCTTGGCATTGGCTGGGTTCCTCTTCTCTTCCTCCTCTTCCTCCCCATCCTGACCTCGAGACTCCAGGCCCTCTGCAGGCTTCTTCCTCCTCGGCATCCTTCACTCTAAAACAGAGGGAAAGATTAAAAGCCATTTGTTTCCTTCTGATTTAGATTTCCCCTAACAGTCTTTTTTTTTTTGCTATTTTTAGGCAAAAGACCCCAGGCACTGAAACCTTATTACAAAGCGTGGTGGATTTAGTGTTACTGGGAGCCACATGCACCAGTCACCACTCATCTAGTTAAGAACACTTTATTACAGCTGATTGCTAAAAAGGGGTTTCAGGGGAACAGCAACACAGACCAAAACCACTCTGAAAGCCTTGTTCCAAAGCAATGAGGCTTTCCTCTAAAAGCCCATCAGCAAACTCCTCCACAGCATCACTTCACTGCAGGTCTCCCACCCTCCAACACAACCTCCCCTCCTCAGCCCCACACCTTGACCAAAACAAACTGGGCTTTGGCAGCAGATCAAGCTCACATTTGCACACCAGACCAAGAAGCCACCACAGCACAGCCCTTTGTCAGCTTTTGTATTCGACAAAACCAGGGGGAAAGGCATTGTTCGTTCAAGGATGCTGCCCTGCCGTTTGCACAGCTCAGTGCACGGCTGCTCCAGCACTGCAGACAGGGACAACACAGGCAATGGCAGCAGGCAGGCTGGAAACGAGACAACAGGTTTATCTGGCAGTCTGGCTTTCCCAATGAGCAGCAGCCTCCGGAAGAACTCCATCCAGACATGCCCAAACCATCCGCATTAATGAAGGCACTTAACAAGCAGCGAGGAACCTGCTGAGTGTTATTAGTGCAAACCTGAGTGCATGGAACAATTGAGGGCAGGTGCCCACACAATGCAAACTGGTACTTCAGCATCCCTTCCCTTGGCAGCCCATAGACTGATGGAGAGGGATGCACAGCAAGCATTAGCTGCCTGGATCCAAAAGAGCTTGGAGGAGAGGATTGGGAAGAGATCTCAGTAAAGGAAAGCAGCAGGACGGCACAGAGTTAAATCACCCGTTCCCGCCTGTGCTTGCTGTTTGCCTGGTAGCTCCACAACAACATTCAGTGCTTCTTGAACTGTGATGTAAAAGAGCCTTACAAAGCAGGCTGAGCATGACCAGCTTTGCTGAAGTTCAATTAAACATGTGCAGACAGAGGTTGAACAACAAGCCCCTTGTTCCACATCAGGGAACAGCAGAGCTGGAAATGCAAGTTAAGTTGGCCAGTTCCCAGACCAGTGTCCTTCCACAGCATCACTCTGCCTTCCTTCAAGATCACTGAAATAGCTCAGATGTGCTGCCGAGATCTAAAATAAGAGTAAGAGAAGATGCAACAGAGACCTACATCACCCAGGATAGAGCCAAACCCTTCTCTGTAACACCACAAAACTGCCAACAGCCACTGTGTACAGAAACACTAAGGGAGGCCACAATCCCCATCAGCGCTGAGAACAGCAGTGCACTGCTCCATCTACAGTCCGAGCAGCAAGGTGAGGAATAACCACGCTCCCTCCCTACAATCTGCAGCCTTCCTTCTGCAAATACATGCACACACACGCCCAGAGACAAAAGACGATTATCCTGGTGAGTCATGATTTGCACCAAAGGTTTGCTGAGCCCTCTGAAAGCAGAATTTTGCACAAATGGGCAGTCGCGGCGCCAAAGTGACTGCAAGGACCACTGCAGTCCTCCAGTGTTTATCTGTTTAGGAATCATGGAATGGTTTGGGTTGAAAGGGACCTTAAAGATCATCTCATTCCAAACTCCTGCCGTGGGCAGGGGCACCTTCCACTACCCCAGGTTGCTCCAAGCCTTGTCCAACCTGGCCTTGGACACTTCCAGGGATGGGGCAGCCCCAGAGTCTCTGGGCAATCTGTGCCAGTGTCTCACCACTCTCACAGGGAAGAATTTCTTCCTAATATCTAATTTAATCCTGCTCCCTGTCAGTTTGGAGCCATTAAAGGAAGGAAAAATAAAAACAAGTGCTGCTTTTGGTAAAGCACTGGCTCTTGCAAAACAAAAGCTGTGCAGCTCCAGCTAAGCTGTTGTTGGAATATCCTCACTATATGTTCTCTATTTTTTTTATCTTCTGCTCCAAATGGTCTCTTTGCCCTCCCTGCTCAGAGAGATGAGCCAAGCCTCACATCCAGCTGCTGTGAGCTGCCCCCAAGAAGAGCATCCATGGTGGTAGAGAACGTTTCCTTATCTTTGGAAAACCACTCACTCATACACTGTGAGGAGCACAGAAAGGCCCACGCAGGGTCACTGAGGCTTTGGAGAGGCAGCCTATAAACCTTTTCACCCCCACAACAAAAGCAACAGCAACAAGCAACTGCTGTGCTGCCTCTTTTTATTTTTTTTTTTAAATCCACACTGGTATCACCATCTTTCCTCTGACTCTGTGATACATCTTCTGCTTGGTGCTCTGTGCTAAATAAGAGATCACTGAGAAATATCAGCTGAAGTTATGATGAGTCACCTACCTTCAACATTTAAAGGAGAGAAAAGAGGAGATGTAAGAGATGTAACCACACAACTCCCACAACGCTTCTGAAAATGAAGGGACTTGTAGCAAAGAGAGTCTCTGAAAATGTAACTAAGGGAACAAGACAAGTAAGAGATCACTCGTAGCTGTGCTAGTCTGAAGCTGTGAGTAGGAGAGCAGTAATAGCTTTTATTAGACAAGCTGGTGTAGCTGAGGGAAGACACTACGCATCAGAGCACAGACCTCCTCTTCAGGCAGCGAAGTTGAGCATATTTTGCTTTTAGCACTCTTGGAAAGGATAGTTTTGAGTGCCTGAGGGGAAGATACCTGCTTTCAGATCCAGCAAAAAAAAAAAAAAGGCCAGAGACTGAATTATCTAAAATTACCTTTGCAGTCCAGTTTGCAGACTCGTTTTGCAGTTATCCAGATTTTTTCCAACTCTGAATTTAAGAGAATTTCTTTGTAAATGCTCTGACAGCAAAGGTGACCTCCTGACAAGGAACTTGCACATGCAACGCTTCTCCAGTCACACTTTTAGGGATATCCTTGAAGATCCCCAACTTGTGATTATTTGTCATTTTCCCTCTCATCTATCATTTTGATGAATCAGAAAGCAATTACCGACAGAATAATTCTAAATCTTGACACTGCAGCTACAGACCTGCCAAGCTGTGACAGCTTGAAAAATGCTCGAAAAAACCAAGCCAAAAAAAAATGAATGACTCTCATCCCCGGATGAGTTCCTGAGCCTCAGGAAGACACAGGCTGTCGCTTTGTAAACAACTCCCCCCACCTCGGGAAGCAGAGGCACGATGCTCTCACACGCTTCCATGGAAATACCATCCCCAGACCCTCGGCTCGACCCCGCACGGAGGGCCCAGCTGATGCTCCGTGAGCAGGACACGAGGGGTGGCAGCGCCCCGGGGAGAGAGAAATCGTTTACAGGATTGATCCGTTTATAGAGCTGGCTCTGCACAGAGGGGACAGGGGCACTGCAGAGGCCACGCTTGGCCGGGTGCATCCGCACAGGCTACTGAGCTCTCGGGAGATGCTCCCTGCTCCAGTGCCCTCGGGTCCAACCCGCAGCATCTCCCTCCTCCGAGGGCAGGAGAGGAAAACTTCCCCCCCTCTACATGGGGGGAAAGCGACCCTAGCCCCAGAACCCACCCAGGGTCCTTGCCCTTTCCCAACCTGCTGCCTTCGGGCACGGAGGGCTCTGCAGGGAAATTTGCAAGGATGGGGTCAGGGATACTCGACAAGCTGGGGAGAAGCATGGGGGATCCCAGGCGGGATAGGGGTGAGCGCCGGGGAAGAGAATCAGCCACAGGTGGGCAAATCTAAGGGAAGGGAGCATGCAGGGGCTGCCCCAGGAAAAGGGGAGGGAGCCAGGCCTGGCAAGAGGAACAGGAGAGGCAGGAGCGCCTCGATCTCTGGGGATGCGGCCAAGGCAAAGCTCCGGTTTTCGGGTCCTCTCCCCAGGGGACGGTTCGGGAGGAGTTCCAGGGTATCCCCAGGCACAGCACCTGGGTCCCCTCCAGGCAAAGAGACAGAGGAAGTGCCCTTAGAGGTGGACAGGAGGTGTCCCCCTCCCCAGGGGACAGCGCTAGGGGCCGGCCCCGGGTCTCCGGGGGCGGGGACCGAGGGTCATACCTGGGAGGGGGGTCATCCCAGGGGCAGGTGCTGGAGAATGGCCCCGGGCGGCGGAAGGGGTTTCCCTCGCAGCCCCGGGAGCCCCGCGGCTCGCGCGGGGCCCATCCACCGCGGGGCAGCGGCATGCCCCGCAGGGCACAAGGTACTCACCGGGCCCGGGCCGCCCCGTTGCCCGCAGCCTCCCCGCCGGGTCTCCCGCACCGGCCCCGGTCGGCGGGTCCCGCACCCGCGCTCAAGTTGGCGGCGGAGGCCTCATTGCCCTCACCCAAGATGGCGGCGGCGGCTTCGCTGCGTCTCACGTGGTCACCAGGATGCTGAAGCGGGCAGTGCCATGTCCGTGGCGGGCGGCCCTGGACGGCTCGCTCTGAGGTGCCGCTGGTCTCGGCGTTTTCTCACGCGGACGCCGCTTCCTCAGAAGCAGGATGCGCTGCGTCGCTCAAACACCCACAAAAACGAGCCACCACGGAGTTGTCCTCAATACACCTGTGCCCACAACCAACATGTCCGCCGCCGCCTCCTTTGGAGGGCGCGGTGCTCTCGCGGGACACCGCCCCGCCGTTGCTAGGCGCGGAGGGGGCGCGCGGGCGGGTTCTCGCGAGAACAGCGTGAGGCGGCGACGGCGGCCATGGCGGACGGGGCCGGTAGCAACGGGGACGCTGCGGGGCCGCTGGTGGGCAAAGAGGCGGGTGAGGCGGCGGGACCGGGAGCGGGCGGNAAGCGACCCTAGCCCCAGAACCCACCCAGGGTCCTTGCCCTTTCCCAACCTGCTGCCTTCGGGCACGGAGGGCTCTGCAGGGAAATTTGCAAGGATGGGGTCAGGGATACTCGACAAGCTGGGGAGAAGCATGGGGGATCCCAGGCGGGATAGGGGTGAGCGCCGGGGAAGAGAATCAGCCACAGGTGGGCAAATCTAAGGGAAGGGAGCATGCAGGGGCTGCCCCAGGAAAAGGGGAGGGAGCCAGGCCTGGCAAGAGGAACAGGAGAGGCAGGAGCGCCTCGATCTCTGGGGATGCGGCCAAGGCAAAGCTCCGGTTTTCGGGTCCTCTCCCCAGGGGACGGTTCGGGAGGAGTTCCAGGGTATCCCCAGGCACAGCACCTGAGTCCCCTCCAGGCAAAGAGACAGAGGAAGTGCCCTTAGAGGTGGACGGGAGGTGTCCCCCTCCCCAGGGGACAGCGCTAGGGGCCGGCCCCGGGTCTCCGGGGGCGGGGACCGAGGGTCATACCTGGGAGGGGGGTCATCCCAGGGGCAGGGGCTGGAGAATGGCCCCGGGCGGCGGAAGGGGTTTCCCTCGCAGCCCCGGGAGCCCCGCGGCTCGCCCGGGGCCCATCCACCGCGGGGCAGCGGCATGCCCCGCAGGGCACAAGGTACTCACCGGGCCCGGGCCGCCCCGTTGCCCGCAGCCTCCCCGCCGGGTCTCCCGCACCGGCCCCGGTCGGCGGGTCCCGCACCCGCGCTCAAGTTGGCGGCGGAGGCCTCATTNTCGGGCCTCACGAGGTGCCCCGTAGCCCAGTTGGATCCTGCGAGGTGCGGGTCATCCCGAATAGGGACGCCCCGCACCTCGCGGGGTCCTCCCGGGCCGCTGACGTCCCCGTTTTCTGTCGCACCCACAGTGGAGCGGCTGATCCGGGAGAACGGACACATTTTCACGGAGGCGCAGTGCAAGGTGTGCAGCGCCCTGCTCATCTCCGAATCACAGCGGCTGGCTCACTACCAGGTAGGGAAGGGGGAGCCCCCCGCCTCCGCCCCAGCCCAGCCCCGGGCTCGGCGAGGCACCGAGCGGGGCTTTCTCTGCTTTTTCCAGAGCAAGAAACACGCCAACAAGGTGAGACGGTACCTGTCCATCCACGGCGGGGAGGAGGGTGCCCACGGGAAGAAGATGAAGCTGGAGGTGAAGCAGGTGAGAGGAGACTTGATCAATGTCTACAATCAATGTCTTAAGATCTAGAGGGTAAGGCCTATGAAGAGCACCTGAGGTAGCTGGGGTTGTTTAGTCTGGAGAAAGGAGGCTCAGGGCAGACCTTATTGCTCCCTACAACTCCCTGTCAGGAGGCTGTAGCCAGGTGGGGATCAGCCTCTTCTCCCAGGAAACCAGCAACAGGACAAGAGGAAATGGCCTCAAGTTGTGCCAGGGGAGGTTCAGGTTCGACATCAGGAGGAATTTCTTCACTGAAAAGGTTGTCAGGTATTGGAAGGGAGGTGGTGGAATCACTGTCCCTGAGGTGTTTAAGAAATGACTGGACATGGCACTAAAGTGCTCTGCTCTAGTTGACAAGGTGGCGATCAGTCAGAGGTTGAACTTGATGATCTTGGAGGTCTTTCCCAACCTTAATAATTCTCTCATTCTGTGAGCTGTCTGAAGGGAGGGTGTCAGAGGTTAAACCAGACTCTGCTCAGGAGTGCCCAGCAACAGGGTGAGAGGCAACAGGCAGAAACTGATGCCCAAGAAGTTTCACCTGAACATGAGGAAGAACTTCTTCCCTGTGCAGTGACCGAGCACTGGAAGATTGCCCAGAGAAGGTGTGGAGTCTCCCTTACTGGGGATATTCCAGCACCGTTTGGATGCAATCCTGTGCCAAGTGCTCTGGGATGACCCTGCTTGAACAGGGAGGTTGAACCAGATGAGCCACTGTGGTCCCTTCCAGGCTAACCCATCCTTGGTTTTTGTGAGTGCAGGATCCACCTGGGCTAAATACAGTTCTGTGGGACCTGCTGGGCTAACTGCAGTTGCAGAGCCTTGTAAGTGAACGAGGAAAATGCTCTCAGAAGGGGCTTTGTGAGAACTGAGAAGCTCAATGGCAGGTGTTTCAGCAAGCCTTGTCCCAGTTCCTGCTGCCCTCCCCACTCAGACAGCCTCTTTGAGCTTGTCCTCCCAGTTTAAACAAATGCGTGTTCCTCTTTTTGATAGTCTTGCTTGAAATGACAGAGAAGGAACAGGAGCAACAGCTTGTCAGGAGCATCATTGCATAACATCACACAGAGCATGTTGGGTTCACCATCCACAGGAATTTGCTTCCCAGAGCATTCTTTATTTTACTTATTTAGGTTCCCTCAACTGGTAGCTGGAGCCTGTTGGTCAGTAAAAGCCCCACGTTCCATTCAGCCATCTGTCTGCCCCGTGACTCCCTCGGGGAACAGATTCTACTTTTATGATTGCTTCAGCTGTAATCCCTAACTCTGGCATTTGCAGGGAGCTGGGGGATAACAGCAGATGCCTTTGCACATAGTGTCAGGCTGAGAACTGTCTGCTGCTCCCTCCTCAGCTGGTGTTGTGTTGCAGATGACCCAGCTGATAGTGATGTTTGTGCTGCTCATTCACACCTTGCAGGGGACAAAGCTGTGTGGTCCAATTTTGGCAGCCACACTCTTAACCTTGTTCTTAACCCAAACAGGCCAGGGCTGCCCCTCTGCCTGGAGTGTTTGCCAACAGGTTAAAAACAGTAATCTGGTGCAAGAACATTCTCCAGGGAGGGAGAGGGTGATGCTGCATCATGGAAGTTCTACTTAGTCACACTTCATCAACTTAACACCCTAATGTCTTTGATGATCTTTTTTTAGACCCCCAAACCATAGTGTTTCTCCTCAAAACAGGGAGGCTGGACAGGATGACCTGCAGAGGTCCTTCCAAGCCTCAGCCACTCTGTGGTTCTCTGTGCACAGGACAGCAAGCAGGAAGGCAGCAATGGGGAGGACAGGAACAAGTGTTGTCCCATCTGCAACATGACCTTCTCCTCTCCAGCCGTGGCAACATCTCACTACTTGGGCAAGACTCATGCCAAGAACATGAAGCAGCAGGCCCCCAAAGTAGAAGGTATGAGTGTCTGCAGCACCCTCACATTGTCCCAAAGGGCTGTCGAGAGGTTTTGCTGAACCCCAAGTGTGAGCTCTTGTAAGAGTGTGTGCTCTGCCATGAAATAGAGTGAGCCAGCAGTGCACCTCTAGAGACCTGGCTGTGCTAGCCTTCTCAGTAGGCTGGCATTGGCAAGAAGTTGTGTGTTTTTTTGTTTTGCTTTGTTTGGGGAAAATGCAGCTGGCAACAGCCATTGTAGCCATCCCTGTAGGCAGGGGCCAGGCGTGTGATGTTAAGATGTAGAATTGCCTGTCACAAGGTATGATGCTCATTAAAAGGTTACAGAGACTGAAGTGACTGGTGAAACTGATACAGCAAATTCAGGGCTGCTCAGCTACAACAATGTGGCCTCTGAGGTTCACAGACTCGGGAGCTGCAGATTGTTGGGGAGTTGGAGAGTACAGCTGGGGAGCATCAGTATCTGCTTGTTCTGACCTCTTCTGCCCCAGTGCCTGTGTGTCCCATCCCTTTGCTAGCAACCAGAAAGGCCTGGTGGGTTTGGGGTGACAGCCTCTGTCCAGGGCAGGTGGGGGTAGACATGGGCCTGAGGGGCTGCAGCTGGTCAGGACAGAAGGAAAACACAGCTGTTGAGTGCACCTGAGGATGGCAGCTTGTGCTAACTCCAAGCTGGGATCTTGTGAGTCACCCAGACACCTGACTACTGGGTTCTTCCAGGCAGAAACTGTCTGTCCCAGCTTGTCTTCATGGCTTTGCTAAAATGTGTGCACAGAGCAAAGCCACCTCCAGGATCTTCTTGTTCTTTGGAGCCCTTGCTTTTGGGTATGATAGGAGCCTGCAGGAAGAGGTAGATGTTCACTGAGCAGTCTGGTGTGTGCCTTTGGTTCTGGCATGAGAGGAGCTCTCTGATCTCTAGCAGGTTACTCACTCTGCTCATTGGCACCCTGTAGTGAGAGGGTGCTGGTTTCTCCACCACACAGAAGAGCTGCTTCCCTGTGTGGATTCACTGTGTCAGACCTAGTCCCATTTATGCTGTGTCTCAGGCAAGACTCCTCATGACTTCAGGATCAAGTCCTGTGGCTGCATGGTGCTTCCAGAGTCCCACTGCCTTTGCTGTGCAAGGGCTTGTGCCCATGTTCTCTCTGGGAGATGATAACAGCAGGTGGAAGCACATTCATACCCAGTGTTTCTTGAATACAGTCATGCTTATGTTAAGGAGGAATATGCAGATCTGTTGGATTTTTTAAACCCTGAAAGTTTTCCTGGCATACTCTGACTTACGTTACCACATGTTTTTAAATTCTGCAGCATTAAGGGAAGAGGCAGGAAAATCATTAATGTATTAAGATACCTTACATTGGCTAAGTTTGGGGTTTAACTGTTAGTGTGTTACTGGTTTTAATGTGGATTTGGGAGAAATAAGGTAACTGGTTTTTACCTCTGAGTTCTGTGGCTGACCAGGAGTTTGGATTCACCCTACAGAAACGGTGCCCCCACAGAAACACCCTGCTGCCCTCCCCACCTCTACTGCATCTTCTAACGAAGATAACAAGGACATTACTGACCCGGACAAGTTCTGTAGCCTCTGCCATGCCACTTTCAACAACCCTCTTATGGCAAAACAGCACTACGTAGGCAAGAAGCACAGAAAGCAGGAGACGAAACACAAACTGATGGCACACTACGGCCGAACCCCTGATGCACCAGCATCATCCTTCATGGGTGAGTTCTCAACAGGGAGGCTGATAACCAGCTGAAGAGCAGGGTGGGAGAGAAGCAGAATGTGTCTGATAGGCCTCTGGACAAAGAGAGTCTGTGTGGAGGGAACAGGGGAGTATTGCTCATGATGAGGAACTTGATTAATACCCTAAGATTGATTTGGTTGATGTTGTAACCCCCAGCAGCAGATGTTTTAGACTGTAGCTACTCGTGACAAGCTTTGGGTTGTGGGATGCGGTGTTGTTTAATCGGGGACGTGTCCTTTTTATTCTCTGTGCAGATAATCCGGGGATTTTGGCCAGTACTGTTTCTAGTTAGGTGATTGCATCCAAAATGCAAAGATAAAAGTGGCATTTGATGTTTAAAAGTCATCTTTGAGGGGAGTAGCCAGAGATGGAAGGAATAGGTTTAACTGCACCTGCTGCTTCAAAGCACATGAAAGCCAGAAAGATTTCTCCCTGAATGCCTTTCTGCCTCTGTGTGGGCACTTCCATCTGATGAACTAATGCAACTCTCTCTAGAGCAAGCAGGAATGTGGAAGAAAAAACCCCAGAGCTATTAAAGGAGGAACTTTAGGCAGACAGTTAAAACTCTTTTGGTTTATGATCTGCTGCTTATGAGCACTTGTATGTGATGAAAGCCCTCCAAGTCCAGTGAAAGCATTAGGTGCTCACAGAAAACTCCCTTGTTCCTCCCAGCAGCCTTCTGTTGGGCCAGGAAGTCTTAGTATCTGCTGGGTACTGGAGGTAAATAATAAGCAGACAGATCATCTTAAAATCTTCATCAAGGGCTTCTTTCTCTGTCATAAAAACCCACACAAGCAGAAGATTAATTATTCTAATTCTTTGCAGGCCACCTTTAGATACCGGTAGCACTTATGACAAATGAGGCTCAATTAGCCAAGTAATGTTCTCTCCCACATTGCGTGGCCGTGTGGGAGATGGAAAAGGTGCTCAGTATCTCACGTTACCCATCTGCTCTGCACCTAATTAGTGGGGTCTGATGAATGGTTCGACTTGAGTGTGACTCAGGCGCTGACAGTGGCAGGAGCCCCAGCCCAGGCAGGCTGGGTAGGTGGGCAGTGTTGTTGCCTGGGTAGGTGCACAGTGCCCTTGCCTGTGTGATTGATGTGTCCCAAGAAGTGCCAGCAGAACAGGAATACATACAGTCACATCTCCAGGGCACTTCAGCTCTTCAGGAAAGGTTTCAGAGCCTGGGCTATAATCAGGGGCTTCTCTGGTGAGATGGGCTGCAGGCAGGGATCCTGCTCTCTTTGTGTGTGTGTGCCCTCAGCCACAGTTGTCCCTAAACTCTCTGGTAGGACCTGGCTCGCAGCAGATAAAGATGTGTTCTTTGCAAATGCAGCACTGAGGTGTTTGCCTGCTTAAAGTTCTTTGGGAACAACTGGTTTGCGGTTGAGGAGTGTAGATTAGACAAGTTTGTGCACACACCTGTTGGATGAGTTTGCAACAGAGAAACCTTGACATTGATGGTGCAGGGAAGGAGACCTGAGTGCTGTATCAGCTCCTCTGGCGTTTCCTGCCCAGACCTAGCTCTGTGTGGAGAGCCAAATGTCCCACTGGAGTCTGAAATATCTGAGGTGCAGCAGCCACGTGATGGAAGTGTCTGCTACATCCAGAGTTGAGCTTCCCGATCATTTGCTGCTCTGCATGCCTGAGGTCCATCTCCTCTTTCACCTTAAGGAAATGTTTTCATTGTGAGATTCCCAGCCACAGAGCCCTTCCCCAGTGAGCCAAAATTCAGGAACGCTTGAGGTCTTGAGGACAACTGCCTGAATTTGTCCCTGTTAGAGACTCCTGTGCTGCCATACTTGCCTGTTTGGTATCTGTGACCTCCTGAACTTTCAGTCCAGCTGGAGTTGTCATGTTACACAAAACCATTGATCCTGTCTAGTACCACCATTGTTGGAAACTTTTTTTTTTCCTGGCAGTTAACTGATCCACTGACTGTAACCAAACTGCTTGAGGACAGAGCCTCAGTTGGCACCTCAGCAAGGCTTAGCAAAATGCTGCATTTTGGAGCTGGACAGGGAGTGTAATCTCCTCTGGCTGCCTTTTTAATTGAAATGCTATGAGCTCATGAATTCAGTATCTCTCTCATTTTCTGTTTTGAGATGTCCAGATCAGCAGAAGTAGGAATATGGGAGAGAAATGGAGTTGCAAAGGCAGTATAGCATCAGATTTGGGGTCCAAATGTGAGACTTTTACTATGCCTGATATTGTGAACTATTTGTAGGGAATATGTGCATGTGTTTTAGCAATGAACAAACTGTGCTCTGATCAGGAAAGCTTTTTTGTCTTAGTGATTCCTTTGCAATGACTGGCTGATACACGGTGGGGTAGTGGGATTCTGTGATCTCCCTGCCTGGTCAGATTGTTGACTGTTATTTTTCTTTGTTTAGGGTTGTTTAATAAATCAGGTGATTGAGTATCTTGCTTGTTTCTAACTCAGGCATGGGGACTGGCTAGCTGTGTGTGCTAACATTGCTGTCTGTTTCAGCTGGGAAGGGCTACCCCTGCAGCACATGTAACATAGTGCTGAACTCCATAGAGCAGTACCAAGCTCACATCAGTGGCTTCAAACACAAGAATCAGTAAGTAATGTTCTTGTCTAAGTGTGTTTCCAGCCTCGCTGTTCAAATCGATGGCTTAAATATAACCTAAAATGCAGTTTTGAACACGTGTTTCCAGCTGACTTCCAAACAGAACAGCAGGGTCTGTGCAGGCTCTCTCTGTGTGTCCTGACGCTGCTCCAGGAGCTCCCTCTGCAGACAGCCCAACCGTGCTGCCGAGGTGGAAGTACCTCCGGTTGCTTTTGGTTCCTAATGGTTTGGCTCAGCACAGACCTTTGCAGTGAACCTGACACCTATTAAACAGTTTCTCTTAACAACTGAGATTTTAATTTAATTAAGGACTAGCTCAGTGGAGATCTGCTTGCCATTCTAATCTCCGTTGGGATTGCTTGTTTTAAAATTTGGCATATAGTCAGCACGCTCCAAAAACCTGGACTGTATTCCTGAACTCGCTCTCAAAGCTGGCAAGTTAAATAATGGCATCCCCTGCATATATTATTAATTGAAAAAAATTAGGCTGCCAGTTGATTAATACCAAAAATACTTGTTTTGGAGGCTGTCAATCTTTAATTTAAGAGCCTTCACTAAAAGAGGCTCAGTAATAAGTCTGGATTGGTTAGGAAGCTTCTTAGAAGGAAGAGCTATTAGGAGATCCTACCTGAAGGGAGGGCAGGCTCCTAGCCAAATTCCCCAGAAGGGGCAGGAAGAAAACTGGGATCCCTTGTTGCCTGTCCTGGTCCCTCAACTCTGGGGAGTACTTGATGGGAAGACATCTTTCAACCCAGGCAAGTTCCAGCTCTCAAACAGCACAACTAAATCAGCAAATAGGAAGTGTCCCATTCTAGAGAGGTAACATTGAGGACGTTCCCAACACACACATTAATGTTCCCTTTAGGGACACTGCTGTTGTCAGAGCTGTTGCAGCCACACAACTCCCTTTCAGAAAGCTGCTCTGGATTCAGCTGTGCAGTCCTGTTCCAGCTTCTGCAGCCTGCAGAGAGGCAGGATGCTTGCTTTGTAATGGGAGCTCTTTAGCAGTCCTTGAGCTATGCCGCAGCTAATTCTGCCATGCTAAAGGTGTCTGTTTACACACAGGCACAGAGGGCAAGGATTCACTTGGAAGATTTTCTGGCAAGTTGTTGCCTTGGCTGCAGTGGGCTGTTGCTCTGCTGACAGCCTTGCCTGCTGAGCAGTGATTGCAGCTGGCACATTTCAGAGCATTTGTGACATTGTCTCCTTTTTTTCCTTTTTCTTGCTCCCTTCAATGTGCAGGATGCCAGGAGCAGTGCCGGTTGTCGGACCGTTCCCGCCACAGCAGTATGTTCGGGAAGAGTCAACTGGCCCAGGAGGCTACAGTTACTTCAGCCAAGACTTCTAGAGCAAGTTGCAGCACTATTCTTGGAGGTGTTGGTGGCCCCAGAACGCACATCCTTTGCCAGCCCACAATGGTTTCATTATCCCTCTGGATAAGCAAAGCCCTACCCTCCTGTATACACCCGTTGAGCAGAACGGGGACTGAATCTGTCAGGAAAAGGATCCAGCTGGAAGAGACTTGCTAGACAGCAAATACTTCACTCCCTTAGAGTAGTTTTCATTGTGTAATTACTTCCTGTGAAGGTGGGTGCGGTGTGAAAGGAAGTGTGTATCTGGTGTAAGGAGGGTTTGGCAGCAAGCTGGTAGTGGCACCTTCTCCCTGTCTCTACTCTGGAGTGCTGCCTGTCCTGCTGCTGGATTGCTCTCAGAGGGACACGATCACCCACGGGCACCCCTGAGCATGACAGGAGGGGACCAGAGCCACCCACAGGGCTGGGAGGCTGAGGATGGAGTGTGGCCCTTGTCCCCAGGTGTGCTGTCGGCCCAGCTCTGCTCCTCCCTGCCCTGGGCCAAGGCTCTGGCTGCCTTGCCAGGCTGAACTCCATTGCCTTCTGGGCTGGCAGGCACAGGACAGAGCACAGACCCACCCATCAGCCACATCATCCACAGGAGCACTGCAGTCCCCTGCCCAGGCCACAGCCAGCTCTGTGGAACCAGTTGCTCCTCCAGCAACACACCCAGGGTCCCTGCCTCAGCCAGGGGGAGTGTAGCCCTGGCCACAGCCCCAACCACTGCCATCCCTCGTGGCCTCACTGGCTCCAACGAGTAAATGAAGTGCAGCTGTGGAGTCAGGACCGGGTGCCTGCTTACAATTAGGGGCTGGGAAGATTGGGGTGGCCCCATTCCTGCATTGCAGTTCCTTGCTATGGCTGCTGCTTTACTGGGTTGAACCCCCAATGTTGTGCAAGGGACAGGGCTGGTGAGCAAAGCTCCTGCTTGCTTGGCCCACAGATGGGCATGGTGGTGCCCAACCCAGCACATGGAGTGTGCCATGTCCCCACAGGGAGCAGCACACGTTCTGGCCCCATGCACCTCGTTCCCTGTGCCGGCTGCAGCCACAGCGCTCCCCCACACAGCCAGGGCAAGAAGAGGTGGCAGGGCTGCAGCAGGGATAAGGCATGACACTGCCTACCTCCTGCCTGATCACCCTCAGCTTATACATTCCCCACTCAGCTTCACTGCCCCGATCTGTGGACACTCCTGTGCCATGCTGGGGGCTTGGTGAAACCTGGGTCCCTGGTGTCCCTGTCCTGGTGTCCCTGTCCTACAGCCCCTGTGCTGGGCCCCACATTCTTGGCTCCCCAGAGGGAGCAGCAGTTTTATGTTTGCCAAGTTCTGCCTGGTTAAACCTTAACTGAGCTGGGTTGCTCCATCAGTCCCTCCCAGCCAGAGATAAGGATGGGCAGGCAAGACCAGGGCCTGGTGGGACGTGCTGCCCCAAACCTGGCTGCTTGCCTCCAGGGCAGGACCCAGCTCCTGCAGAGCACCCTGCCCAGTCTGGGGCAGCTCCCTGCCCCTCCAGCTTGCCCTCTGCCTTCCTCAGTGAGTCCCCTCTGACAGGAGGGCAGCAGGTTGTGGCTGGGGCTGGAAGCTACCATGTCAAAGCCAGTGGGACTGGATGGAAATGGAAGCCCTTGTGCTGGGGGCTCACCCCTGTGCTCCAGGGCTGACCCACTCCCTCAGTGCCAGAAGGTTCACATCACCCCAGCACATGGCATGAGCCTGCTCAGCCTCAGATCCTATGCACGTACAGGGTACAGCAAGCTGGGGCTTCTGTGCCCCAAACAAGAGCCATTCAGGGGAGGCCAAGAGAAACTTCCAGGAGGAAAGAGCCCCCCAGGCTCCGGCCCCCACAGGAGCCACTGTGCCGCGCGGGCTCTGGCTGTCCGCAGGTGCCACCGCAGCGGGAGTGGCGGCGAGTGCTGGGGCCAGGCACAAGGGGCGGCTGTGTTCCCGCAGCTCCGGCTGCCTTCCAAGAGCAATATTGTTGGCACCAGGCAGGCTCCCTGCACCGGCAGCACATACATGGGCCTTTCATGAGGGGAGTGGGGATGATTTACTGCCTGGGGGAAGGGGCAGGGGCGGGAGGATGGAGCCCCAGCATGCCGGCGCCCGGCCCCTTGTGCTTGCTCACTGCCGCGGGGCCCCGCACACGTAAGCAAGGCTGAGGGTCTGGCCAGGGGGTTGTCTTTCCCAACAGGGCATGGGGCAAGAGCGGATCCCTCTGCCCCATCTGTGGAGTTCTGGGAACATGCTTCATCTCTGGGCATCTCTGGGCACCCCGCTAAGCAACCACGGGTCACACATCCCTTGTGGTGCCACAGTGATGGGAGCAGTCCATGAGCTGGGGGAGACAGGGGCACCAGAGGAGGGTGCTGGGGCACCGATGCACCCACAGTGCAGAGTGCTGTGCTGGCACAATCCCCCCTTGTTGAGCTGCAGGCGTGGCAGAGGCCGTTGTGGTGCTGCCGGCAGCGGGTGGCAGGCGGTGGGGCTGGGCTGCTGTGAAGGGCTTTTTGTTTGCCGTCAGTTGCTGTTATAAATCAAGCCAGGCAGCCCATCCCCGGCACAGCGCTGCCCCACGGCAGGGAGGTGACCAGTTCCCAGCCGCCTACAGCAGAGCCCCACCAAGCCCCAGCCTATGCCTGGCATTGCCCTGGCCCAATGGGGATGTTTGGTGGGACAACTGGGCGATGTGCCTGCACTGGTCTGCCTGCCCTTCTTCCACTAAGCATTAGGGAACCCTGGGATACAGGGAATCTTTCCATGTTCATTCCAGGCTGTGGCTCCCACAGGCTCCCCAGAGTCCCAGCTCTCCCTGGTGTTCCCAGTACTGGGAACGTCCCCTTCTCTCTGGTTTTAATTTGGTTTTGGTTCGAATTGAGCTGAACCCAACATTTTTCTGTGCTTCCGGCACGCTGTGAACTCTGCAGGGGCGGCCGCTGCTCCGTGAAATTGATGTTCTCGTCCGCTTCACGCGTCAGCAGGAATGAACAGCTGCTGGGGGCTGCTGGCCCCTGGGACTGCTCTGTGCACCCCTGCACCCCAAGGGGACAGCAGCACTGAAGATGGGGAGCAGCACAGAGTGGAATGTGCTATGGAAGATTATAGCACCAACTAGACCTCAGTGAAACTGTGTCACGCTGGAAGTTGCTGGTTTGGCACAGTGGAGTAGCACAGACAAGGCTGTGCCCAGGACTCACGGTGTGGCCCTACGGAATGACCGGTGACGATGATAGTGACAGTGCACCCCACTCACACGGTCTGAACATCCACGCCAGGCATGGGCAAGGCTGTGTGTGGGACCCAGCACAGCCCTGGAAGGTCTTGCTGGGAAGCAGAAAGGTGGCAATACAGCAAAGGGAGAGCAGCTCTAGGGGCATGTACTGGAGACACTGACCCCTCTTGATGGCAACAGAATGCTCAGGGGACATTGTTCCTTGGGACCACACCAGCTCAGAGCATCTGAGGCCAGGCTTCCCCCAGTGCCCAGGGATCCTGCGTGGGCCAACGAGCTGCAAGGTCTTGGTATTGTGGGGTTTGCCTGCCCCAGCACAGGCAACAGCATAGGGAAGGTGAGGGTGAAGTGTTTATGGATCGGATTAGGCCACTCCAATGCTGGCTCGAAGCTTAGCCACGTTTTATGATGCTCCGTTATGGGCTCCTAATGAGGGTCAAAGCCACTTTATGGCACCGACAGCGATAAAGCTACAACTAATTATGGCACAATTAGCGTGTGGGCTGCGGGGCACCCAGCAACGCTCAGCGCCCAGCCCGGGCCACGACACCTGCTTGGGACTGGAGTGTTCCCACTCCCAGCAGTCGGGGGGAAATGGGGATGGCCTTGCCCCCTGTCCCATCTGCTGCTCCCCACGCCTGGGGTCTGCCTGGGGGACGGCACAGGGGAGCAGCCCCGGGTGTTTTCCAGCCCCCTGTGTTCCCCATCCGAGGGGAGGCTGCACCAGCGGGTCCGGGACGGAGGAGCCCGAGGGCCGTCTCTCGCTGCTGGAGGGGAGGGCCGGTGCTACTCCCCCACTTCCCCCATCCAGCTCGGCGGCGGGTC
>VZTZ01008487.1:164609-178281 GCA_013400955.1 Drymodes brunneopygia | reverse complement strand
GTGGCGGGGCTGCTGCTGGCGGCGGCTGCACGGGGCAGGGCGATGGAGCCAGGTATGGCTGCGGGGGACGAAGCTGAGCCGGGGGGCGGCGGGAGTGGGGTCGTGCTTTTTGAATACTTTCTCCATCCCAGCTGGGCGGCGGCCCCCGGGCTGGGATGCGGGTGCTTGCCCTGGGCACGCAGCCCCACCGCTGTGCTTGCAGGGCACGGCTGGCGGGAGCTGGGGACACGGCACAGGGACCAGCGTTTCCATCACTGACAGGAGCAGGTTGGCTTCAGCCAGGCTGTCCCTGTGCTGCAGGGGCTCGGCTCTTTCGGTGGACACACGTGGCAGAGAGGGGTGGCGAGACCGCTGTGGGCTGTGGCAGCTGTGGGTGGCTCCCGGCGAGGTGCGGGCAGTCCGTGCCGGGCAGTCCGTGCCTCGCGGTGGTGGGTGCGGGAGAAGGACGTGTCCCCGGGGACCAGAGACCAGCTACCCCACATCCCTCCTGTGTTGGCCATGCACTGGGCTGGAGACGCACTTGTGGCTCCTGCACGGGGGCAGTCGGGCTGCGGTGGTAATTGCTGTGCTGGCGGCCAGGTTGTTTCTGCCTTCCACATGCACACGCTGCTGCTGGCCATCGGCAAGCTGGGCTCCATTGCCAGCCCGGGCATTGCCAGGGGCAACCAGCCGTGCCTGGGGCATGTAGAGGTCCGACGATGGGTGTCTGAAGGGGTTTGATGCCCTCCTTTAGTAAGGCAGAACAGGCTGGAGCACCCTGTGCCACTGGGAGTGGTGGAAGGATGGTGGCATGTTTGGCCTTGGACGGGGACATGCCACTGCAGAAACAATGTCCCCGTGCTTCAGGGCAGAGTCCAGCACTCACCTGCTTCTGGGGTGGCAGAGCCAGGCTCTGGCCTGTGTCACACCACATGCTCTCCACATTAGGATGGGCATATGGTGGGGTCCTGCTGTCAGGGAGGAGTGAACACTGGGGTGAGTGCTCACTACATCTCTCCAGAGCTATTTGAGAGCCCATTGCTGGAGTCAGAAGAGGAACATCTCCTGCTGGAGCCAGGCAACACACTGAAGCTGTACTGTGATGCCAACCAGAGTGGTGCCAGCATGGTCTGGTACAAGGAGTCCCGGCCACTCGTCTCGGGAGGTCGCATCCGTCTCTGGCAGAGCCTGCTGGAGATCTCAGAGGTCACTTACGAGGACTCAGGGCTCTATGTGTGCCGGGCAAGGGGAACTGGGGAGGTCCTGCGCAACTTCACCATCTCTGTAGTGGGTAGGAGCCCTGGCAGCACCCAGCTACCCTCGGGGCAGCAAGGCAGCCATTGCCCGCCCAGCCCTGCAGGCAGGGATGTCCCTCTCAACCCATTTCCCTTTGCAGACTCCCTGGCATCAGGTGATGATGATGAAGATAGTGATGGGGATAGTCCCCACAGAGACCGAAATGAGGAGTCAGTCTATGTGCACAGAGGTCAGTGCCACACCGGGGCACAGGAGAGGGCAGATGAGGCAGAACCAGGGGCACGGGGCACTGCTGCCTCCTGCTCCCAGCACAGGCCCCCTCCCACTGTACCTCCTGCATGTCTCCAGCTCCTTACTGGACTCACCCACACCGGATGGACAAGAAGCTGTATGCAGTCCCTGCGGGGAACACGGTGAAGTTCCGCTGCCCGGCCTCAGGAAGCCCCAGCCCCAGCATCCGCTGGTTCAAGAATGGGCGTGAGTTCCGAGGGGAGCACCGCATCGGGGGCATCCGGGTACGAACCAGCTCCTCCCACCGCACCTTCCCTCCCAGGATCCCTCTCCTCCATCTCACCTCGCTGCCTTACCTCCCCCTCTGCAGCTCCGGCACCAGCACTGGAGCCTGGTGATGGAGAGCGTGGTGCCCTCTGACCGCGGCAACTACACTTGCCTGGTGGAAAACAGGTTTGGCAGCATCCACTACAGCTACCTCCTGGACGTGCTGGGTGAGGGCTCCTCAGCATGATGCTGATCTGGGCTTCCCCATGCCTGGCGGGGTCAGGGAAAGGCGTGGAGGAGCCTCTGTTCATGGCCTATCCACTGATGCAGCCCACATGTCCTTCACACTCCAGGGACATTGGATGGAGACCAGGCTTGGGTTGTGCTGCTCTGTTGTAGGGCTGGGGAAGGGCTCTCTGTGGCTTCATGGTGGGTGAAGAAAGAGGGAGAAAGGAGCCCATGCTCCTTGGCCACTGTGTCAGTGACACTGCTCTGCTCCCTGTGCACAGAGAGGTCCCCGCACAGACCCATCTTGCAGGCTGGCCTGCCCGCCAACACCACAGCCCTGGTGGGCAGCGATGTGGAGTTCTTCTGCAAGGTCTACAGTGATGCCCAGCCCCACATCCAGTGGCTGAAGCACATTGAAGTGAATGGCAGCAACTACGGTCCCGATGGGGTCCCCTATGTGCAAGTGCTCAAGGTAACAAGGGCTGGAAGCACCCAGGTCCCAGATACCCATCCTAAACTGGTGATGGGGGTGCACAGGCCCCCCGAGGAAGAGAGATACTGACCATCCATCCCTCTCTCTGACAGACTGCAGATATCAACAGCTCCGAGGTGGAGGTGCTGTACCTGCGCAATGTGTCCGTGGAGGATGCTGGCGAGTACACCTGCCTGGCAGGGAACTCTATCGGCCTCTCCTACCAGTCTGCCTGGCTTACTGTCCTCCCAGGTAGGGGTGGAATCCCGGTGTGGAGTCTGGGATCCCCAGCACACAGAGACCATGCCTCAGGCCAACTCATTCACTCCCTGCAGAGGAGGAGCTGGTGAGGGAAGCTGAGGCCCCTGAGACCAAGTACACGGACATCATCATCTACACCTCGGGCTCTCTGGCTGTGGCCATGGCCATTATCATCGTGGTGCTATGCCGGATGCAGACTCAGTCGAGCAAGCAGCACCTGGAGCCTATGGCAGTCCACAAGCTCTCCAAGTTCCCACTCATCCGACAGGTGGGTGCCAAACTTGAGCCCTGGTAATGCAGGGGGACCTTGGTGACCAGTGGGTTTCATGAGTGCCACTTCTGCCCATCACACCTTACCCTTCTGCCAGCCTTGTGGCTGCCCTTCCCACTGCTTCCTGTGGCTCCCTCACCCCATTGCTCCAAGTGAGGGTCTCTTCACTTTACTGTTGGGTCTTTCTTTGGCCCTGGAGCATGGGATGGGATGGCTGAGGACCTGTGTCTCTCTCCACAGTTCTCCCTGGATTCCAGCTCCTCTGGGAAGTCCAGCACATCCCTGATGCGTGTCACCCGTTTGTCCTCCAGCTGTGCCCCAATGCTGGCTGGTGTCATGGAGCTGGACCTGCCCCTTGATGCCAAGTGGGAGTTCCCCCGAGACAAGTACGATGCCACACGGGACAGGGACAGGGGCTGCTCTCCCCAGCTGCCCCAGGGACAGGAGCATGCAGGTGGTGGATGGGGACGCCACTGGCCACCACAAGGTCATCCCTGTGATCTCTCATGGTTCTGCTTGTCCCTGCCAGGCTGGTGCTGGGGAAGCCCCTGGGGGAAGGCTGCTTTGGCCAGGTGGTGCGGGCAGAGGCTTACGGCATCGACAGAGACCGGCCAGACAGAGCTGTCACCGTGGCTGTCAAAATGCTGAAAGGTAACTGGTCCTGTGCTGATGTGCCAGGAACAGAGGTGGCATCAACGCCAGGCAGGAGTGCCACCCAGCTGGCATCGTGACACAGCTCTCTCCTTCCCCAGACAATGCCACCGACAAGGACCTGGCTGACCTCATATCTGAGATGGAGATGATGAAGCTCATGGACAAACACAAGAACATCATCAACCTCCTGGGAGTCTGCACACAGGATGGTGAGAGGGCTGTGCAGGCAGGGTTTGGGCAGGGCATGGAGCAGGACCGGGGATGGGGACTGCTGGGGTCAGTGGCTAACCGGGAAGAGACAAGGCAGGGCAGGAGCTGAGCGAGTGGCCTCCCCTTCCCAGGGCCGCTGTACGTGATTGTGGAGTTTGCTGCGAAGGGCAACCTGCGCGAGTACCTCCGTGCCCGCCGCCCCCCGACACCTGACTACGCTTTCGATGTCATGGCCATGCCTGAGGAGCAGCTCTCTTTCAAGGATCTGGTCTCCTGCGTCTACCAGGTGGCCCGTGGCATGGAGTATCTGGAGTCCAAACGGGTATGGCTGGCATGGCCTGTGTGGGCTACCTGTGCTGGGCACAGTTGGGGAGGGCATGGCAGTGACAGATGTGTATCCCTGGTGAACCCACTGTCCCTGTGAAAAGGGAGCCCAGCCCATTTCCACAGGCTGTCCAGTACATCCCAGCCCCATCCAGCAAAGCTTGAGGCAGTACCTCCCCAAAAACATGGGATTCAAAGCCTGGCCCACGTCCTGGGGAAGTGTATATGGCCCCCCCCTTGCAGCCAGCCCAGTGAGGGGATGGCCCCACCACTGCAGAGGTGCTGGGGGATGTGTGGGAGGGAAATGGTGATTTCAGTGTTTGAAGGGGACATGTGGAGCTGGAGTCACCAGCTGGATGCTCCTCCCTGGCAGTGCATCCACCGTGACCTGGCTGCTCGCAATGTGCTGGTGACAGCAGAGAGCGTGATGAAGATCGCTGACTTCGGCTTGGCCAGGGACGTTCACGACATCGACTACTACAAGAAAACCAGCAATGTGAGTGGGGCTCCTGGGAGAGGGGCACAGGGACCCCCAGCCAGGGCTGAGCTGAGCTGAGCAGGGGGTTGCTCTCATAGGGTCGCCTGCCAGTGAAGTGGATGGCACCCGAGGCCCTGTTTGACCGTGTCTACACCCACCAGAGTGATGTGTGAGTCCTGAGGGGAATGAGGGTCTGCTAGGTGTGGGTTGAGGATGCTGTTGGTGTGAGACAAGGCAGCACTGTGGAGTTATGCATGTACTGGAGGGTCCCTTTGTGGGGACAGGGTGGCACATATTCCCCAGGGGTGATCTACCCTCACCCATCCCTGCTCCCACAGCACTGCAGGGTGCAGTGGGCCAAGCTGGGGGAGAACCCTAGGATGTGTTTGACCCCCTCCTTTGCCATGCATGATCCTAGGTGGTCCTTTGGGATCCTGATGTGGGAGATCTTCACGCTGGGGGGCTCCCCATACCCTGGCATTCCTGTAGAGGAGCTGTTCAAGCTGCTGAAGGAGGGGCACCGCATGGACCGACCATCCAACTGCACCCATGAGCTGTGAGTACCGGCCAGGTGGGTGGGCAAGGGGCATGGTGAGACCCTTGTTAACACTCCCTAATCCCCAGGTACATGCTGATGAGGGAGTGCTGGCACGCCGTGCCCTCACAGCGCCCCACCTTCAAGCAGCTCGTGGAGGGGCTGGACAAGATCCTGGCAGCTGTTTCAGAGGAGGTGAGAGGTGGGGAGTCTGGTGGGTGAGGGGTGGGCAGTGTGGGTACTGACAGCACTGGTGGTCATGGCACCATCCCTCTTTGCAGTACCTGGACCTCTCCATGCCCTTCGAGCAGTACTCGCCCTCTTGTGAGGACACTGCCAGCTCCTGCTCCTCTGATGACTCTGTCTTCACCCACGACCCACTGCCGCTGGCTCCCCGCCTCTTCTCCTATCCCAGCGTGAGGACTTAAGGGAGGGCAGGGAAGAGTGATGCTGAGGTTACCTTTGCCCTTGCAGGGAGGGAGTCCAGGTTTCTGCAAGGTCCCTGTTTTGTCCAGGCTGAGCAGTGGGTGGACAGGGCCCTGAGCCACAGCACCGGGGCAGGGTGTCCTTCTCTCCAGGCTCCTTTTGGGCACTGAGCCGTCAGCCCTGGCTGAGATCTGCCTGGTATTGTGGGGCAGCAGGAGCTAGAGCCTCTCCAGGCCAGCACTGCCTGGGATGCCCATGGCATTGACCAGGGAGACAGGCTTTGACCAGTGCTTCAGTGGAAGTGTCTCTGGGCAGGAGCCCCACTGCTGCCAGGCTCCTGCTGCATCTGTACATAGCCACAAAGATGAATATTTATGTACATGAAATATCAACCTGATAAATTATTTTTTTGGAATACACCCTGATGCAGTTTCTGGGCTGCTCCTGGGGCACAAAGGGCTCACCTAAGCTTGAAAGGCAGGTCAGGGTTTGCCTCCTTGTTGCCTCCTTGCTGCCTCCTTGCCCCAGCCAGCACAGGGGCCTGCAATCACTCCTGGGGGACATGGAGACAGTGCCACAGGTGCAGGAAGTGCTGTCCCCACTCCTGTGCCTCCAGGCCTGCTGCAGCACAAAGCACGCTCCCATCTGTTCCCCATTAGCCACTGCTGCACTAAGCCACCGTGAACTCCACTACCAGCATCGCCCTGAAACCGATCCCCCGACTGCCATGGGCTCCCAGGCTGGGAAAGTGCTCTGGGGCCCAGCCCCACGCACTGGGGACCCCCCGCACCCTCCTGCTCAGGCCAGCCCAGCACTCCAGATAAAAGTGAGTTACGGGTTCTGCTGTCTCCCCAAAGCCCCTGGGAGCACAAGTTGGGGGTCTCCAGCCCCTGTCCCTGCTCTCTGATGCCTCTTTTTCCCCCCCTTGCCCTGTGGTGCCCAGCAATGACGGCAGCGTGGGCAGGGAGGATTGCAGCTGTCTCACCCCCTCCTGCCAGCTTGCTCCCTGGGTCTAGGGTTTCATCTAGGGCCAGGCTTTGCCGGCCGTTAGTCCCAGGATCTTGTTTCCTCCTTCAGCTCCCAGCTGCACTCACAGCCCCCCGCCTGGAAGCTGCCTCTTCCAGCATGGAAGCTGGCTCTCTGGCACAGCCTGCCCCAGAACAGCCCAAGGTGATGGGGGCTGGCAGGTGCTGTGGGGCAGGACTTGGGCCCAGGCAGCTGGAAAGGGAGTCCCACGACCCTGGCTGCTGCTGTGATTGTGCCAGGGTCTGGGGTCTCAAGAGACACAGAACTTGGGACTTGACTCAGCCATGGGTGCTGTGCCTGTTGTGAATCGTGTGTGCTGGGCAGCCCAACAGCTTTCAGAGCTACCCCGGTGTCCCCCTCCTTGTCACAGCCCCTCACAGGGCTGTTGGGGGATCCCACCCCACTGGCGTGCTTGCAGCCTCCATCCCCAGCCCAGCTCCCCTCTCTGTTGGGACGAGCCCCCCATTCCAGCACGGCGGGCGGAGGCAGACAGCCCACTGGCAGGTGTGAAACCTGCCTGTCCCGGCAGCCTGCCTGCCCGGGAAGGATCCCAGCTGTCCAGTAATGTGCCAGAACCAATGCATTTCGCACAGCCCTGAATGGGGCATTCACACGCTGAAGGGCAAATTGCCCAAGCTGCCCACAGGGGCTGTCCAGATCCTGGCTAGGACTGAGACTGAACACAGAGAGGGGCTGTGCCCAGCTTGCCCCCACCTCACTTCAGACTGGGGTCTCAATGCTGGGGGCAGGCAGTTCTTGCTCACCCTGCACTGCCCTTTCCCTGGGAAATGGGGCCACAGCCAATTTCACAGGGTGAGGCATAGGTGGGTTTACTAATGCTTAATACCAAATGGGGGGGCAGGAGGGGCGCAGGGGGGACACTGTGAGCAGGGCAGGGACTTGTCATCCCCTGCCACAAACCTCACTCCATCCCTGCATACTTAAAAGGCTTGCTGCAGGTGCAGGCAGTGCCTGCTACCCACAGCCCAACAACCCACACTAGTGCAGCCCAGGGATGCTTTCAGGGTCCGGGCAGTGCCCAGCACTGTGTCCACCTGCCTGCCCCAGCTTGGGAGGGATGGCTCTCAGCCCAGCCCCAGGCACCACTGCATCCCTCAGTGGACCCCCCAAAGCTGCAGCGGTGGGTACATGAGCTGTGCCTGAGCCAACTCTGCCAGGCACAGGGCAGCCGAGGCCATGGCTGGGCAGGGAAGCAGCCCAGGGCGTCCCGCAGCCCCACGACAACTGGAGGCAGTTTTTATTGTTTAACATTCCTGGTATTTTCTGTCAGGGCTGAACCAATTGTCCTTAATCCGCCAGGCTCTGCTGGCCAAACAAGTGTGGCTGAGCCACCAGCATCCTGTCCGCACGAACAGGCCCCTTTTGTGAGGGGGATTTAGCGTGTAGCCCAGTAAATCCTGTTGGTTTCCTGAGGCAGTGTTCCCACACACCCCCACCACCACAACCTCCCCCTTGCTGCCTTCTCTCCGTCCCTGGGCCCTGGCACCAATCCCTGCCCGACCATGCCCACGGGCATCCTGCCTGCCCAAGTTCTGGGGCCATGAACCTGCTGCCCCACCAGAATCTGCCCACTCCAGGGCTGCAGATTCCCCCTGCATGTTTCTGGGATGTGTCCCTATGGGATGTGGGGTGTTGGTGGGGCTGAGAAGCTGCACAGCCACCCCACTGTGCTGCTGGTCCTTCATGGGATGCTGTGGTCCCTGGTGGGGAGTACTGTGGTTCTGGAGGGTTGCTGGAGTCCTGGAGGAGATGCTGTGGTTCCCCGGGGGAATGCTGAACCCTAGGGAAGGTGGCTCTGGTCTGGTGTGGGGGAAGGGGGTGTGTGGGGAAGATGCTGAGTCCTGGGGGAGCTTCTGTAGTCCCTGGGGGAATGCTGAGTGCTGATGGATATGGTTCTGGTCCTGGGAGGAATGCTGAGCCCTGGGGGAGACAGCACCCCAGGGGCCAGGACACCAGCTGGTTCCTCATTCCAGCTCCGGGATGTGGCTACAAGTCCCTGCCCGGAGATGCCTTCGCTTAACGACTCTGTTGTTTGGCCGGGAGCTGATGTTGTCTTTTCTCCACAAAACAAAGGCGACAGGATTTTATCTCTGGGGAGAATCTGGTTTCTGTGAGATGCAGAAAGTCTCTGCCCCCGGGCAGAAGAGGATGAGGCTGGCGGGGCGGAAAAGCACCAGGCTGCTGTCTGCCCCACTGGTAGGAGGAGCTGGCACTGCTCCTCTGGCTGCTCCTGCCTGGCACAGCCCCTGTTCCACGACCTGCCTGTCATTGTCCCATGCTTGTTCCCCATGTTCCCAGGCAGCGAAGGGAGGGAAGAGCCCCCACGGGCCAGCGGGCAGAGAAATGGGGCCTGTGAGTATCCACACATTGNACACACACACACACACACACACACTCTCACACACCTCTGCACCCTCCCTTCACGCACTCCCCTCTCACTCCAGCGGCAGAGCCGAGGCTCCAGCCCCAGCGCCACTGCGGACCCCCAGCCCCAGCCGGACAGGCCAGGCTGGGGGTGCCAGCGAGGGCGGTGGTCCCGTGCTGCGGATCCCCTGCCCGTAGCCCCCCGCCCGCCAGCCAGACCCGCCGGTGCTGCGGAGAGCCGCGGACTCTCAGCCCCATCTCCCGGCCGGCGGGAGCAGCTGCGCGGGGCGGGCAGAACGGAGCGGGCGGGCAGCTCCCCCGCCGCACACCGCCCGCATTTCGGCTGGTGACAGTGGCCTTCGCGGCAGGACAGCCACGGTACTGTGTTGGAAGGATGACAAACGCGACTGGGAAAAACGGTCTGCGGCATGGGGGTGTATCCTGGCTCTGCTCTCCGTCACCCGCACAGATAGATGGGGCTGGGAGTGGGGCAGGGCAGGGGATTGGGCTGTAGAACTGCGCTGTGTCCCAATGTGTTTGCACCCTTCCGGGTGACAGGACCAGTGTGGGGAGGGCATCCCATGGGTACTGGAGCCTGGTGAATCTGGCTCTACCTTGGGTGGATGGATCAAAGCCCATCGTGGGCTCAGCCTCGTTGCCCAGGGCTGGGAGCCCTGCGCACCCCCTGAGCTGGGGATGGGGCAGCCTGAGGGCTGGGGAAGCAGGGCGGTCCCCGAGAGCAGCTGCAGCACCCAGACGGGCACCCTAGACCTCGGCCCCTCGGGATTATCCCCATGCTGCATATGGCTGCTGCAGAGACCGGCCTCCAGGTGACAGTGCAGCGGTAGTTCTTCCGCGCCGGGCAGATTTGCTCAGCAGTGATAGGTCCTGTCTCCTGCAGCTTGTGGCAGGGGTCCTGCCCGCACCCACCGCCCTTGTGTGTCCCTGGGTTGCCCCCCGCAAAGTTTCGGGGGGCCATGGGAGCACCAGGGCAGGCGGACTGCGAAGTAAGGGACCTGAAAAGCCGAGGTCACCCCAGCAGGAGGAGCAGCCCCGGCGCCAGGGACACCGGCCCGGTGCAGCCGCGCCTGCGGGCACGGAGCCGGGCTGAGCTCCACCCGTCGCCTNAGAAAGTCTCTGCCCCCGGGCAGAAGAGGATGAGGCTGGCGGGGCGGAAAAGCACCAGGCTGCTGTCTGCCCCACTGGTAGGAGGAGCTGGCACTGCTCCTCTGGCTGCTCCTGCCTGGCACAGCCCCTGTTCCACGACCTGCCTGTCATTGTCCCATGCTTGTTCCCCATGTTCCCAGGCAGCGAAGGGAGGGAAGAGCCCCCACGGGCCAGCGGGCAGAGAAATGGGGCCTGTGAGTATCCACACATTGGAGTAGAGGCTGAGGCAGGGGCCCGTCTCTCCTGCGGAGGAATCCAAACACTGGATCCTGCCACAGTTCCTGCGTCCAGGGACACCTCACACACTGATGTAGGCACACACAGAGACGTCGGCATGCACCCAACTCCCCCACACTCCCATATCCATATAGAAGCACCTGCACACACACATGTCCATGTGTGCACACTCGCACAACACTGCACACACACCTCAGGCACACTCTCCAGGAATATCCCCCCATGCATGCATCCACCTCCAGCCAAGCACGCACACTACATCCCCCACAAACCCGCCACGCACCCCCTTCCATGCACACACATGTACGCCACCATCCCTGTTCACACAGGCACGCCCATGCACACACACACACACACGCACANAGATGGGGCTGGGAGTGGGGCAGGGCAGGGGATTGGGCTGTAGAACTGCGCTGTGTCCCAATGTGTTTGCACCCTTCCGGGTGACAGGACCAGTGTGGGGAGGGCATCCCATGGGTACTGGAGCCTGGTGAATCTGGCTCTACCTTGGGTGGATGGATCAAAGCCCATCGTGGGCTCAGCCTCGTTGCCCAGGGCTGGGAGCCCTGCGCACCCCCTGAGCTGGGGATGGGGCAGCCTGAGGGCTGGGGAAGCAGGGCGGTCCCCGAGAGCAGCTGCAGCACCCAGACGGGCACCCTAGACCTCGGCCCCTCGGGATTATCCCCATGCTGCATATGGCTGCTGCAGAGACCGGCCTCCAGGTGACAGTGCAGCGATAGTTCTTCCGCGCCGGGCAGATTTGCTCAGCAGTGATAGGTCCTGTCTCCTGCAGCTTGTGGCAGGGGTCCTGCCCGCACCCACCGCCCTTGTGTGTCCCTGGGTTGCCCCCCGCAAAGTTTCGGGGGGCCATGGGAGCACCAGGGCAGGCGGACTGCGAAGTAAGGGACCTGAAAAGCCGAGGTCACCCCAGCAGGAGGAGCAGCCCCGGCGCCAGGGACACCGGCCCGGTGCAGCCGCGCCTGCGGGCACGGAGCCGGGCTGAGCTCCACCCGTCGCCTCGGCTCCCGCCGCTCCATCCCTGCGGTTTCAAGCCCCGCAAGCCGCTTCCTGGGGGAAAGGGGGCCCCTGGCAAACCCTCCGGGCAGGATGCTCTCCGCTCCTCTCCTCCTCTGCTTCCTTCCTCTCCCCTGGCCGGGCCAGCCCTCCCCCTGCCCGCCGCGGCTCCTTAACCCTTTCGCCCACGCTCCCGGCCGTGATCCAGCCCCACAGCCACGGCTTCCAGCCACCGCCCCCGGCCCTTTGTGCAGGTTCCCGGTACTGTCCCCGGGGTCCGCGCTCCCCCCGGGCCCCACCCCGGAGAACATCCGCGGCCGGAGGCGGCTCGCAGCCAGCCCATCTTGCCCACGGCTCCCGCGAAAGCCGCGTGGGCCACAGCTCCCTCCGCTCTGGGGTCTGGGGCTCCCCGCCTGCCGGCCGTGACGCTTTCATTCCCCTCGGGGGGAGCGCGCGGGAGCCGCCGTTGCGGGGCCGCGCTCCCTTCGGCATCACCGCGGCGGCGGGGAGCGGCCATGGCGGGAGCCAGGGATGCGCCTTCCCGCCGGGAGCGGGGGCACCAGGCCATTCCCGGGGGGGCACCGTGCGATCTGAGCGCGGGCACCGGGGCCTGCAGAGGGAGCCCGCAGTGCTGGGCGGTCCCGTGGCTACCGGCCTGAGCGGCCGCAGAGCCCCCGCCGTGCACTGGGAGCCGGGCTGGGCTGGGGGTGAGCACGATCGCGGGGTGGGGGGCTCAGGGCGAACCCGGCGGTGGAGAGGCCGCAGCCGCCCGCGCTCCCGGCTGCAGCCCGCAGACAAAGCCCTGCGGCGGCAGGGCCAGTCACGCTGCCCGCTGTGCCGCACATCCGGGCGGGAGAGAGAGGCAGCGGCCGGGATGCCATTTCCCTGTCCCTCTGCCGGAAGAGAAGGGCCGGACCAGGGCCCTTCCTGCGGGCGCTGGTCATGCCACGGGCAGAGGTGACACAGCGGATGGGAAGTGCGTCTGAGGGCATCCCACCACCACTGCCCTGCTCCTCCCTGTGCCGGTAACCACACGGCTGCAGGTGGATCACTGCGGGGCCCCAGTGGGACAGCGGGATGTGGGCATGCTTCGGGGTGCACAGAACTGCCTGGGTATCGCTGCCCAAGCGATGCAGCCCCTGCACACCAGTGTCGGCATGTGCTATGCCATGCGCCTATGGACCAAGGGCTCACACGGAGAAACCAGGCTGGGACGTGTCCTTATATTGGCCCTGGCTCTCCCTGCTCAGCCTGAGAGGGGGCACATCAGCAGAAGGAGGGCACCTGGTGACAGTCAGGGCCCAGGATGCAGTTCCCTTGTTTGGAAACAGCCCTAAACATCTCCCCAGGTCGCTCTCTGGGCCTCAGATACACCGGGCGTTCCCGCCCTGCGCACCGCCCTGCCCGCCCCTGGGGGTTATAAATAAACCATTAGCTGTATTTTGGGAACGTGGCAGAAACGTGCGTGGCAGGTTGCTCCAATGAGAAAGGAGGAAAGTTGGCTGCTGGGCCCTCTCCCAGGTATGCCAGGCTACCAGAGCTGGAGTCGATCCTGGAGAGATGGTCAGGTGTAAACCAAGGGACCCAGGCACACCGGGTGATGCCCCAGCTTTGTGTAGGTGTGGAGAACTGTGTGGATACTGGAACTTGGTGCCAAGTTCATTCAACACTGGGCACAGCATGGCCCCAGCTCCCTACATGTCATCATGGCATGTGAGCATGTGGAAGAAGGGACCTAAAATAGGTCAGGTGCACCAGCTGAGCCCTGGGCTGGGACCTCAGAGGTACAAACATGTCATGTCACGAGCAAAACTTCCGATCGAGTCACCCCACCCTCCGTGGGTGTGCTGGAGTGGCATGAGCTGAACATGGCAGTCTCTCTGAAGCGGCCACACACTGGTGGGGTGGCGATGGGTTGGGGACCTCGGTGTGGTCCCTCAGAAGCAGATGCTGGGAGAAATGGTTGCTCCATCACCAGCCATAGACAGGGCAAAGGCAGTGCCTGGGCATGACCACAGGAGCACCAGGAAGCCAGGTGCCCTCAGTGGGGCTGCCAAGGTGCGCAGGCAGGGAGAAGGCAAGTCCTCAGTGACCCGCTGAGGTGCCAGCCCGCAGCTGCTCTAGGACAGCGTTTCAGAGCAGAAAGGCTGCCTGCGGGGCAGCGAGGCCCGGGCAGCGGCTGCTCCGGGGCCCAGCCTGGCGGGGGGAGCGCGGCGCCAGCACGGCCGGGGGCTCCCGCACGGCCGGGCC